>CM055209.1:16142753-16565253 GCA_029224185.1 Karalla daura | reverse complement strand
CTCCGGGCAGTATTCAGTGTTACTGGTGCACTCAAAGCGCGATGGGACTTTTTGTTTTCCTCCCTCAGCAATGACAAATGACAATATTGAGCTGTTGAAAACCTGTGAACTACTTCATTTTCCAGTACCTGACTACCTGACTCAAACTTTACAGCACTTAAACTTGATGACTTTCACTTGCACTTGACTATTTGTCCACGCAGGTTACTTTTGCTGACATTTAATTACCTCTGTGCTGCACTCATAAATCTTCTTTGCTGAAGGTAAACTCCTTCTTCACCTCCTCTCAACCCCCCCACCTCCACCCCCCCATCGCATTCTCTCCTGCCGCGTCCCTCCCATGGTCTACTCCATGGCTTGTCTTCTCTCCATCTCTCTCTCTATCTCTCTCACATTCAGATATACGTAGAATTATGTCTGAAGCCTCCTTATCTTTATGTTGCGGGGATAAAAGGACTCTTTGGCAGGTTGTTAAAATGACTCATGAGTTTAATTTTAACCCAAAATGGGGCCTGCTCTGATGCCAGCAGTCATTCTGTCAACGCAGTTGTCGCTTTTTATTTTAATACTGGGAGTTTTATTAATGGGGTGGAGGGTTCAGTCTGTGTTGTAAAGCCACACTATATATATAAATATATATATGTGTGTGTGTGTGTGTGTGTGTGCTTTTCAGACTTGTTAGCGGTGCCGAAGCATCCCTACGCGGCCATGGAGAACTGGGGGCTGAGCATCTTCGTGGAGCAGAAGATCCTCCTGGATGCCGACGTGTCCTCGTCCTCCTACCAGATGGAGCTGACCATGGTGGTTGTCCATGAAATCTGCCACCAGGTAAGTCGCCATTCATCAACTTGGCCAAGACGAGCTGTCCTTCTGAGCCGGAACCCAATGACAAACAGAGGACCTCATCCGCAAAAATCTGAGATCTGTCAGAGGACAGAGAGGAGAACATTTTCAAAACCTTGAAATAAACAAGCATAAATCAATCAACTCGTCAACTCATGAGTTGCACAGAGAACCACTAGTGATTTCAACATGAGCAGCCATGTATATTAGGGACCAGGTCATTAACAGAAGTGCTGACTAGTCAACCTCAGCGGCACTAGTCAACACGCCTTGAGACGTGTTGTGTTCCTGTCTGCCTGCTTGTGATCCCATCAAAATAAAAGCCTCCCCCTCCATCACCCGTGCACGAGCCACCTTCCCCACATCACAACCACACGCGGAGGAGCGTGAGTGGCTTCAACATGAGATGTTTAACGTTTTAGCGTGATACACAGGAGTCTCCCCCAGCCTCTCTTTCTCTCTGTCTGTCTCTCTCTCACTCTCCCTTTCACTCTTTCTCTCTCACAAATGCGCACACACACACATAAACACATGCACTCACTAAGCAGTCGGTATTGGAGTTTGCTTGTGTGAGCGCACCCGGAAACGGGAAGAGCTCGGTTTTGACACGGTACCGACTTGTTTAATGTTCAAAGGCTGAGAATGGAGAGAGGACCCAGTTCTCAGTCCAGGACTTTGTTTTGTTTCAGTCTCTGATAATCCAAGTTGACCCTTGATTGTCGCTCATGATAAAAGTTGCTTATTGACAGTTGCTTATTGACAGCTGTGTCAGTGTATTGACATCTTCACGACCAGTCGACACAAACGCGACTTTGATGGCGGATCAGTCGACTAGGAAAAATCTGATGTTTCAAATACCCTCTTAGGAACATGTATTGGCAAGAATATGGTGGTATGATACATATCATGATTCATCCATCCACTATCTTACCTGCTCTGTACCTTAACAGTGTTGCAGAGATGTACCAATGCCTATCTCCAGCACAGGCAGTACACCCTGGACAGTCAGGGGCAGCAATACACTAAATTGCGATACATCGCACTACTATAAAGGATATGATGTATTACAATTAAAAAATATTACTTTTAGGCATAAGCACAGTGAACACACAATGCTGTTACATGCATTGCTTCTAGGTAAATACATACCGAGTCGGAACAGCATGATCTGCATTTGCATTTAAATGTAGGGTAAATAAAAACATTTGCTTTTGCCCTTTTGAGATAGGCCCTTACAGAGGTTTGATAATATGTAATGTGTATATTTCTCAAATATTTATCAGAGAGAAATGCATAACTTGTGGTCCCTTGCGCCGCCAAACATAACACTGCATTATGTGCAATCCTGACATTGAAATGCTAGGATTGCACATGTAATGAGCAACAACGGACAAGTCGTCTTCCAGGGTAACTCTCCCTGTTACCCCGTGCCGCCTTTTTGCTGCCATGCGGAACAAGTCTGTCAGCCCATGTTAACCGAGCCACCAGCGTGTGAGCTGTTGATGTGCCACATGTTATTAATTCAAAGACACACGCATAGATTCGTAACGGACAGAATCGTACAGCTGAGAAGAACAGCAATTACTCTAACTTCAACCGAGCCTGTAATAATTCTACTGAACCTTACGGTAAATTATTACTGAAAAGAAAAAGCTACGGGGTCCTTTAAGGAAATGCATTGGTTCAGAGCAATCACAAAAGAAGCCAACTCAGGACTTGTGTTCCGCATGACTTAACTGTATTAAAACAAGTAACCGCACAATCAAGCCATCCCTCAGTTGTCCAAGCCCAATGAAATTGTCCAGTGAGTGTCCGTATATGGCGCTTGTTGATGCAGGAGATTGGAGCGCTCCCATTGATTGTTTTAGAAAAATGTTTTGGCCAAAAACAATGGAAATGTTCGGCCTTCTTACAGCAATATTCTACCCAATCAAGGCATTCTGGATTGTTTTCAGTCTCCCCTCTCTGAGCTCCTCCGCGGCGTCCTAACAAGCCAGCTCTGGGCTAGTGCCCTGTCTCCTGTGATTTGATGAGACCGAGGCAGACAGATTTAATTTATATTGAGTCATTGAGGAGATGCTTTTATAGGTTTACATAAGAGAAAAAAAAACATTCATGCTCACAACAAAGACAGGGAACCCATTTATTGCATTTAGTGTGTATTCATGATATTTAGTGTTTTGCAGATTTCTCTAAAATATTCTAGGCGAATATGAAGCTTTTGCTGCATCCACACTAATTTGTTGCCCGGTCCAGAGGCAGAGGGACGTCCAGCCTTTGACAAACCCTTCTCTATGTGCTGTGATGCAGATCCAGACCCCAGACACTTACAGACAAAGCTTTGTGCCACGGCGCTGCTCCGTAGTTAGACACACCGAGCCAGCACCTGCTGCTGCGGAATCACTGATGCTGTTTGACATTCCACTATTGTGCATTTAAACCGAGAAAGGACTCAGCGAAAAGCTTAGCATGAGACCCGGGGTGGGAAACAGCCATCTCTCCCTTTAACAGATGCAAATGATCCATTTGTAAACAGACTGAACGTGACAGAAGTCAAGACAGCTTCAACTGCATTGCCACTGGGCTGCTTGTGAGTGCGTGTGTGTGTGTGTGTGTGTTCAGATCTCCTCAGGCAACAACAACAGAGAAGATGATCCTGTTTTTACAGTACAACATCATAGACGTGACAAGCAGACAAACACGATGAAGCAGAAGGAAATTTAAAGGTTTCAGTCAGCAGAGAGAAAGAAGGGGGTTGCGAGCAGGCGATCGAGCTTAAACAAAGCCACACGAGAGGGAGAGAGAGAGAGAGAGAGAGAGACGAGGTGGTGGAGCTTAGGAGACGGGGAGACAAAGAGGTGAGGACAGACAAGTTAGAGAGAGAATGCACGGAGGTTATAGCTGTCGGAGGGGAAAACGAGGCGACGAAGGAGGATGGAAAAAGAACGTGACACTGTTAGAAATGTCCAAAGCTCTGCTCACATCTGCTAAGCAAATCGGCCTCTGAACACAACAGTTGTGTTTATGTCAGAGGATCTGAGTCACCGTGTTACCAGGCTTGCAGCAAGCAAGGATATCAGACAAGTTACTCATCCAGCTTCGGTGTCTGAGGCTACTTTCATACTCACAGTTGCAGCTATGATTGCCTCTATGACACTCTCCCCGCTCGGAACTTGACACTCAACACTTCATTCGGTACATCTTGCTAGTACCGAGTTGCTGGTACAGAGGCTTTGGTCCATACTGACATGATATGATCACAGATTGGGTGTCTGCACATCCATGAGGGGAACCATCCATTCCAGCACATCTCAGAGGCGCTCTACCCCATTGAGATCTGTGACTGTGGAGGCCAGCGGAGCAGAGTGAACTCATTTTCATCTTCAGGCGATCTGAGCTTGGTGACATGGTGCGTTATCCTGCTGGCAGTAACTATCAGAGCATGGGTACACTTTGATCATAAAGGGATGGACCTGGTCAGCAACAGATAGGCTTACACAATGTTGAACTGGCACTAAGGAGGCAAGAAAATACCAAGAAATACCAAGAAAATATCCCCCACACCATAACACCACAACCAGGAACCTGAACTATTGATACAAGACAGGATAGATCCATGTTGTTGCATGCAAAATGTTGACCCCTCCTTCAGAATTTTGCAGTAGTGATGATACTCATCAGACTCATTCACTCACAACATTCTCCAAGTCTTCTTTTCCATGTTGTTGGACCTGCGTTGATTGTAATCTCAGTTTCCTACGGGAGTGGCATCCAGTGTGACATTCTGCTACTGTAGCACATCTGCTTCGAGATTCAACGTGTCATGCGGTCAGAAACTATCTGCATACTTTCATTTCAATGAATGAGTTACTGTTTACTGTTGCTCATCTCTCATCTCAAATCAGTCCCTTCGTTGCCCTCTGTCCCCTGGCCTTTATACTCAGAGAGCTGCTACTCACTGGATGTGCTCTTTTTTTTCTGACCGTAAACCCTTAAGATGGTTGTATGTGAAAATACCAGTGAACTGTTAGTGTCAAACACATAAAAATATTTACAGAATTTACAAATCTTCTCAGAAACCTAGCTGGTTACCCTTTTACTGTACCGGGGCTTAATATCAGTAAAGGCTTTTCTTCCATGAAGTTTGTGTAGATGGTGGAATCACAGCACACAGTGATGCCTGACGGTGGCTTTTAAAGGATGCATGAGCGAGAAGAATTTGTCTCAGGTCATTTCACCTAACCCCAACTGCTCCCAGTCCGCTTCAGTAGCTACAGTACACATTCCTGCAGGCGTACACGCATAGTATGTGTGTTCACTAGATCACAGATGGGTTAAATGCAGGCACCAAAGTCCTTGTAGCGGTAATATCTACTTGAAAATAAAAGCTGAGAAGCCATCCAAATGGAAAAATGATTTTGAAAATGTTTTTTTTTTTCCTTGTTTATCCTACGAACTGAGCGACTTCTCAAAAAAGCCCAAACAACATTCACGTCTCAGTGCTCTCAGCCCAGCCCGGACTCCTGGTGTGTTAAAATCGATCCATTTGACACACTACCCAAATCGGAAATACAGATGCAGCATTTTATTGGCTGTTTCTCATCTTCTACTAACGTCAATGGTATATGTACACAAAGATTGACCTCTCTTGAATACAAAATTTCCTAATTTTAACAAAGTGAACATCCAAGATCAGGAATTGCCTCTTAAAGACAATACCAAAAAATACAGGATCCTCTGACGTAAACAATTCAAAAGATAAAGGGCTCCACTACTACAATAAGTCTCTATTCAGTCTGGCCAGTGGTGAAATTTATAGCGAGGAACTCCCATGATGCTTCAGTGCTTCAATGCACATGTCTCTGTGTGTGTATGTCTACGCTGTTGTGCATCACCAAAAGTTTGGGACTGAGTGTGGACTGAGTGCAACTGCGTTGCGATGATTTCTACTGCGGTGCATATGATATCATTTTGCACTTGCATTAAATGGCAGGAATCAGTTTGGAATTGGTAATATGCGCTGATCACGCTGAAAATCGGCCAATTCCAGTCCCCGGCCAATCGATCGGTGCATCTCTAATCTCAAAGTTTCCTCACAGCTGCACTCAGAGTTCAGCACGATGTGACCGGAGCTTAGAGGGAAACTGCTTACTTAGAGGAAAAAAACCGAGAGACACAGAAACACACGGACATCCGCATTGATCCCGGTGCTAGATTAAAAGATTGATCTTGAACTCTGCTTCATATTCGTGGCTGGTGTTGACAACGATGTTGAAACCTTGCGTTCCTGGCCTCTTTTGGAGCGCAGGACCAAGGAAATATCCTCCTCAGACTTTCCTCCAGCACCGTACGACAGTGAATTCGACATTGCCGCTGATGTATTTACTTATTTTAATCCAACTACAGGGAGTTTGACTGACGGCAGATATTGCAACTCCCAGAAATGAAGCCATCTCACCATGGCGGGACTCAAAACAGTCAAGGAGAAAATCGAATTTATTTGTAATTTAGTGAGTGGTCTTTTAGTAGCCCGTGCAGCGGAAGCTCCGTTGCTACGTTGGGGAACGGGATCGTTCTGATGATGGAGATGAAAAGGTTGGGTGTAAACATTGCAGTGCATTTGGGTGACTGAAGGTTGCGTCGGTTTCATTTAATTCCTTGGGGACCGGGCGTCAGACTCTCATTTCTCTGCCAAGTGCGGATGAGTGCGAGCCTTCAGGCCGCTGCAGCTGCCTAACAAGGTTTAGCACCGGAGAGGGAGGCGCCGCACTTTATGAACCCATCAATATTATTGGAAATGTCATAAAAATGAAGTTATGGCGTTTGTGTATGACTCCTTTTTACTTATGTTTTCATCTGTTTGTGTCTTTGTTCCTCAGAGATGAGAGAGGGAAGAAAAGAGAAAATTACATTGCCATTTTTTCGTCTGCCGCCTTGCACTCATTTCACCCTAAAGCCATTCATTTCTGTCTCCAGCTCTCTCTCTCTCTCTCTCTCCTTGCTCCCACATGCATGCAAACATGCTCATAAAGCAAACGGAGGCCATGTGACGCTTTCAATAGCTGGGTAATCAGAACAGACCAACCATCAATTATCTTACCTGCCTTGTAACGAGTGGTGTTGCAGGGGTCTGCTGGTGCCTATCGCTACCACACACACTGTAGGGCGAAAGCATCTTGGACCGGTTGTCAGTCCATTAAAGCCCTCACACACACCATTTACTCCCTCAGTCTGGCAGTTTTGACTCTCCCCATTGGCCCGAGCGCGCATGTTGTGTGGGAGGAACTCCAGCACAACAAAGGGGAGAATAAGCAAACTCTGCACAGAAACACAACCAGCGACCTCCTTTCTTTGAGGCGACAGCACTTATCACTGCCCATTCTCAAACCTATGGAGGGTAGATTAGCTGTATGTGGCCAGTATGCGTGTTTCTATGTGTCCATTGCAGACTTTTCGGGTAAAAACAAGTCATGCATACAAATGCGAGCTAGTTTGTGTGTGTGTGTGTGTGCGTACTGGCAACACTCGTAAGACCATATATTCAGCATACTGTATTGCATCTGTCACGTTGCCTCCTTGGCTGCTGTCACATTTTTATGTCGGCATCTATCACAAGGGCCCGGTTGGAGCGCTGAGATGTCAAAAAATTATATCAAATTCAATCAATATTCCACTGTTATGACCGAGCTCAGCCTTTAAATAATCATCCATGATGGGTCTGGATGGGTTCAGCTGCCGACAGACAGCGAGATGCTCTGTCCGTGCGGCGTTGACGGGTCGGGGCTGCGTCAGAGTTGTTCTCAGGTAACCAGATGGAGAGCATGTGGACTGAGATGCGAATCGCAGATGGAGTTTCACGGCGGATCACCTCAGTCGGTGATGCCATTCGAGACGATGCGTCACGTAGTGCCCGAAGCTGCAGTACCATAGGTGACCCCTAGCTGCCGAAATAGTCATCTTCTCGGAGGATCCGAAACCCATTCTCCATGAGCAGACAAACAAACGTTTAGAGAGCAAAGCCCAAAGTGGGCAGAACTGGACTCAGAGCGGGGACGGTTCTCTTTTGACTACTAGTTTGGGTTGCAATATGAGTGTACATTTGTAGGAGAGAAAAAGTAGTAACCCGAGTTGGTTGAATCCACGCAAAGAGTCCAAGGTCCACCATACTGTTCAAGTGCTTCCAGAAATGACACCCCATAGTGCTTCATCTTAGTTCTTAGGAGCAGATTTTGTATACATACCACTGGATACTCAGTGCCTATGAAATTTTACTCTCTCTGGATAGATTTGGAAATTGCTGGCGACCGCTCCACTGAGTCTCTCTCTGCATATAGTGCGTCCCACTATCCAGATGTGTGGATTTATGTGTAGTCTGTCTGCCTGTGAGATGAAAACGCAATAAGTAATATCGGTTGCTGTGTTGAAATTAAGGCATTTTAAACCTGTGTACACACAGAACTACCGAGAGAGAGAGAGGGAACAGAGTCAGTCATGTTTGCCAGGCGACGGTCCGAGTTTATTCCTGTCAGCTGTCTGTTAATGGAAACAGACAAAGAAAAACACTGGGACGAGATTCAGGAAAACGGATTCGCTCACTTCATCTGTTGATCCCTCGCTCATTAATTCAACCATATGCAGGGGGAAACGGCGCAGTGTGTGTTTTGGCTGAGCGACAGCAGAGTCGGGGGTTGTTCGGCAAATTCAAACACATGGGAAAATGCACACGCGCACGTGCACATACAGGTGGAAAAATGCAATATACCTATCGTAATATCATTCAACCCAGAACGCTTCATTCAGGAGGGTTTCCAGCAGAATAACTTCGTACCCTGAAATGTTAAGATATGGAGCCACTGAAGAGACCCAGTCTGGCTTCAGGTCAGGACAGGACGGTTCCTCGATAAAGTCTGGTCTGAGCTGCATGCAGGTGTGCAGACATGCATGGGGTGTAAATGCTCCCATGCATACTTTACACTGGCACGGTAGTTAAGCTGTTGGAGGGAGCACGGAGTTCACTTCCGGTCTGACGGTGCATATGTTCATTTGCAGTGATGTAGACAAACGGGAGCGCATTTGCGCGGCTGCCCTCCGCCATATCTGTTTGTGCTTTTACATCGTGTCGGGGAGCTGGAAGTAAAAAAAAACGATCACTTAAAGCCGGCTTCGTCAGTGGGAAATGGAACTGTCAGTGCTGTTTTACAGCTGCTCGTAAACAAACTCTCAAACTCTCATTTCTTGTTACCGGGGCGGCAGTGGGTGCTGTTGATTTTGCCCTGATTGCTTCCTAAGAGGGGTGTTTTAAATTTTCTTAAAACGCTAACGGCCTCCTCATTCTGAACCGCGGACCATCGCGTATGACAGGGAGGCCGTTAATAATACCACACAATCCTTTGCAGCGCTTGCACTTGCAGAACAAAGGCATTATTAAGCTGTATTAGCCCCGGCAACTTGATTCTCAACCACGGCTCATCCCGCTGGAGATAAGAGGCAGTATTTCTTCCCTACTCGATCATACACACTCAACACAGCCCAACACAGCTCAGCTGAATTTTTTGTACTTTTCTATTGTAGAACCCCCCCGCACACGCACAGGAAGAACATGCATACTCCTTGTCTGACTTGGATACGAATCGGCAGCCTCCTTACCATGAGGCGAATGCCTCTGAAACCGACCGCACGTGAACAGGCGCATGTCTGTCGCTGTGAAGCCACGGTCAAAGACGGTTTGAAAACCCATCCGTGGCTTCGAGAAGGGGATCATTAGCGCTGAAGAATAATTGTCCTCTGGTTTCAATATTTTCTTGGTTGATGAGTGACCTCCATGTTCTCCCCGCTGGAGCCGAACCACTCAGTCTTCGAGCTTCATTGGCCCCCGTCCGCACTAATCGGCCCCTCTTTGATGAATCAGCTCCACACAGCGAGTCTCAACTCTGTGCAAAGCCGCAAGTGGTTTATGATCACGAGACGCCGTAATATACATATAACAAACAGAGGAGTTTCAATTGAACATCCCGTTCTAACAGAAAAAAAACCTGTCTGCAAATGTACTAGTTAGTCCTCACAGTAACACTATCAGAGTAGACAAGTGCACACACACACACTCGCATACACACAAATAAACTCACACACGCTTACACTCTGAGGCAGTATATTTTTCCCCGCAGTGTTTTGGCTCAAAGTGGATAATTTATTACTGCAGAGTGTGTTTGCATAGGGTTCATTGGAATGCAAGGAACCATAAATCATCTCATTGTTCTCTCTCTCTCTACCTGTCTCTCCGTTCCTCCCTCTCTTCTTCCTCCCTCTTTAAGGTTTAATTTCACATTTGATTTGATGACAGATTTCCTCTGTCATCATTTTTTTACCGTCCGCGCTGACTTGACCCGTGACCCCCTGGCTTTCAGACAGAAAAAAAAAACGACGTCTGCTTTGCACAGTAAAGTACAGGTGATTCCCAGGTCCACGTTTTAGCCCAGCGTGTTTGCGTGTTAGCATTACACGCGCGAGCATGAAGCACCAAAGGTGAATGCGCCACGAATAAGTCTGCGGGTTATTTGACCAAACTTAACCCACCGTAGCCTCCGGAGACTTACCGTGTGGGGATTAATCGACATATCTCTTAACGGATCTGGAGATCCACGAGCCTGCGAGTGATTTGGTAAAATGTCTCTCCTCATGCTTTGTGAGGGGTGGACACAGATCTCTGCTCACATCTTACAGGCCCCCTCTGCCGCTTCGGCGCTGAAGGACAGGGCAGGATGGGATGCTTTAATCAATAATAATATGTGAGAGGAATGCAGTTATATTTAGCTGTGTGCGCGCATGTGTGTGTGTGTTTTTGTTGTGTTGCTTCCTGCTCATGTCCGAGGCTAATTAACGGACTATAAACAAACATCTAACACCCTCTGTGTGTGTGTGTGTGCGTGCGCACGTGCGTGTGTGTGTGCGTGCGTGATTGAGGCTTATTAGCGAGGCTGCACACACTCCCGCGCCCGCTCTGCAGTGCACCCTGCGTCTATAATATACTCTGCGCTCTCCCATGTTTTCAGCTCCACAGCAGCGTCCGTCTATTATTGTTATTTTGATTAAACTCCCAGCGAAAACAACAGAACTTTGCCGCCCCAACTTCCCTTTGAACCCCTTTGATGCTGTTGCACCCAAACGGCGAGCTCACGCAAGTCGCCCGCTGGAGCGCAAAGATGAATTTTTCACCCGGGGAAGGTTAGCTCGGATTAAGGGAGAAGGCGGGAGTTTCGTGGAAGCAGGCCGGATCGAGTTAAAAGGGTAAAAAGCCACCGCAGTGAAATTAGAAGGTACGGGGATTCGAGACGCGTTCAGTCTGGGAGTAAATGGACCGAACTGTGAAGACAAGTCAATATCTCACTGTCTGGTAAAAACAGGTGAGCGAGGGCTCGATGACAACTCTTCGAGGAAATTCAGCCTGGGAAGGAATCGTCCTCAGTCGCCGTTTTGAACAGAATCTGTTTGGACAGGCAGCTCCTGTCGTGTTCCACATCATTGTTGTCTTTTGAACTCGTCGGAGATGTATTTCTACATCGCCCATTGATCTGTCACCGAAAGCACTTCCCACCAAAGCGTTGCCTGTTTTCCTTTGTTTTCGTTTTTCTTCCACTGGAGACGCGAGACGGCGAACAGACAGAGCAGCAGCATCACTTTGATGACAACAACACTGTTCGATCCACTTTAGTCATGTTTAATTAAAAGTGCCCACTGATTTATTCATCCTGTTCGCATGTTTATGTGCCGACATTGTAGGACGGGCCCGTGTGTCTGTCTCCCCTCATCCTGAACCGAGTTATTTTGCTTCTGATTTTATTCAGTTGACAGGACCCATCGAAGCGCGCGCACACACACACACACACACACACACACACGCACACAGATGCACACGCACCATAAATCTTCACTATGTGGTTCGTTGTTGTGAATGGAGGTATTCGCGGCGGGGGCTGATGGGGGGAAAACTGCAGCGGTCGTCATCTTCTCAGATTACCTGAGGTACCTGAACACACCTCATGTGTGACAGCGGCGCCCCAGGCCGCCCCTCAGAATCGCCATTGATTCACGGCTCTGACGGCTTTACGCAGCAATTGAGACATGACGCAAGCTCACACGGCGAAAAAAGAAACGGGGAGCACAGCCAGGCTGTCGAGAAACAAAGAAACTAAAGAGAAACCATCAGAGTGGAACACGCCGACAGTCTGTGAAGCGACCTGTCTTCCCGAGCCTTTTTTTTTTATTTTTACCGCAACTCATGAATAGTCAAAGGCGTCGCGTGGCTCGTGCAAGCACTTCCGAAGACAGGTCTTGATTATAATCACCATCGGAGTTCTCCTTTTTCTTTTTTTTTCCTGCATCACGTCCGAATCCGCTCTTCACAAGTCTGATGCTGCAAAGCCAGCCAGCCAGTTAGCTGTGTTCAAATGCAAATGAACAGAACAGGATGAAATGAAGGGTCGTCTTATTATTATTATTATTATTATTGTTGTTTTCAAAACATTAGGTTCAGACTGAAGCAGCAAGTTGTCCTTTATCCACCTGGTCTGGACCTAAACCAAGCCGACCTAGTCCAGAGGCAGCATTTACATGGAGAGGGGGTCTTTCAAAGAAGGCCCCTCTGGCCCTTCTCCTAGGCAGACTATGTGGACAAGGTTCTCTATCAGGTTTTGCTGTTTGCTGCTTCATCATTTCAAAGATTCCGTTCAAGGATTTACTTTGTTGAGCTGTTTTAACCACGTTCAAATCTGTTTTTTCCTCACCTTCAATAATTATTGTCTTCTCGTCCTGAAAAATGATCTCCTCTTGACTGAAAAAAGTCTTTGCACAGCCTGCTGGCTGGAAAAATACTAGTACTTTTCAGTTTCCACTTCAAACTTTTCAGGTTCCAAACCAATTTAGTTTCGGTGTGAACATGCCTTTTGGCATTGGATTTGAATTGGCCGTGAAACCATCTGAGAACCCTTGCGGTTCCACGCATGTAGTTGCCGACAAGGTTTGTGCCAAATGACAGCACAGACTCGTGTGGCACTGGCTGAGGACGAGCTGCAAGGAATGCCGTCACGACTGAAAGCAAAGCGTCAGATTCATCCCCTCTGCTGTGGAGAGAGGGATGAATATTTATCAGTGAGGGTCAGACGGAAAAGGAGAAGGAGGGGATGATCAAAGGGACAGATCTGCTTTGTTGTGGGAGAGAGAGATGGAGGTAACGGGAGGTTGGGGTGAAGGTATGAAACACATGACGAGAACTACATGGCAGGTTTGTCTCGTTTGGTCTTTTGCCCGGTTTGAGAGTGGGAATGAAAAGTAGCCTCAGTAACGTGACTTTTTTGAAAATACTTTCCCCTGTTTGTCCCGGCACCTGAGCACTGGCCCTGCAAGATCAGTGGAGCAGGGTCCACGCCTGTGGAGCGAGCAGCCACTTTCCGCGTATTAAATGTGCTCCGACCGCTGGGGGGGTTAAAGCAAACAGCAACAGAAACCGAGCCTGATATTTCCCCAGGGTCGGTTCAAACTGTCCCACCCTCTGATTGGTGGAGGTCGTTGGCATTGTGCGCGCCCAGGGAGCGACATGCCAGACCACTTTTATTTCACAGAGAAGCAGAGAGTTTTCTTGTCGGCAAGTACATGATATGACTCTGTTGATATAAATCTAGCGAGCTTTTTTCCTGACATTATCTGCGGCCTCCCACCTTTCCAGGGGGACCTTTCCCGCACCGGGGAACATTCATTCTCAGAGGAGCGTTTTTTTTTTTTTCTTATATGTGTTGGTTTTGTGATGTTACAGTAGGAAGAATACGCTAATTATCAGTTGGAGTCAAAAAAAAAAAACATGCATGAGATGTGATGACCTGGATGGACTGGAGACATGTTCGGGGTGTATGGCCCGCCTATGCCCTAGGCTCCAGCAGCACCCCCGTGGCATCATTAACATACAAAGTTATTCATATTCATGTTATCACCTCGGAATCAGAGGTTTCATTTGATTTTCTGAAGCTGTTGTCAGTAAAATTGTTTTTCTAACATCCCCAATCAGCCCAGTCAAACAATATGATTATAGAGCTGACGGTGCAGTTTTGGCTGCCAGGATCAATTGCACACACACACACACACACACACACACACAGACACACAGACACACACACACGGACTGTGTGCACGTCTTTCTGTTGGTAGGGCTTGCCTCTCTACCGTCTTTCATCCCTCATCATTATTCTTCTTGATGTTGCACTTTCCCATCCTGCATCCTCCATCTCAGCTGCAGCACCCCCCCCCCCCCCCCCCCCCCCCCCCCCCCCACCATCATCCACCCCTTGTTAGGAGCTCCACCCACGTTTTAGGTGTGTATCCGTGGTAACAGCAGATTCATAGCAACCCCTGTCAACATATTCTGCACAGAGGCTGCCCCATCACCACCCCACATCGGAGTGTTTTATGCTTTAATAAGGCTGAAGCAGGATGAGATGTGACAGAGTAGCTAATGGAGACAAGTGAAAAGGAGCTCGTTGATTAAACGACAGGAGTCGTCATTTTTAATTATTAGTCAAGTAGTAACGACTGTAGAGGATTAATTCCTTTCATTCAGTCTGTCACCACCAAGCTCAAAGTGTCTCCAGTGTGGAATTAATTATATGTTCTCTTTGTGAGGAGGGGGCCTAAGCAAACTGCACCAGCGTGAAGCGGATTTTGATGAAAACTGACCCAGTTCTCACATTAACCACCAGCAGGATAAAGGGTGAAATCCTCTAAAAGCATGAGAACAAAACTCAAATGTAAACTGTCATGTTTAATGAAAGGGCAGCTCAGCAGCAGTTTGCCTGATGCAGAACAAAACCAAAGACTAAAAAATGATTGCTGCACAGTGGAGGCCCATTCATCCATCCGAAGGCTTAATAATTAAACCAATGCCCTAAAGGAACTATTTCACAAAAAAGAAAACTACACTGAGACTAATGAATACAATCTGCAGGTGATGGAGACTCTTGGGATCCACAAAATCACTTTAACCTAATTTTTGTCTTAATTGTGGTTGCATACGGCGCCCAAGTTGTTCTCATATTGTGATAAGTTTATCATTGGGTCCTGTTTGGTCACTTTTGTTGTTATAAAAAATGTATTGCGTGGCCAGAACATGGGAATGTATGTGTATAAGATCACTAAATTGTGAGCTATTAAGTCTGTGAGCTATTAAGCTATTAATTTTGAGTTGTTAGATGATAAGGGCTGAGTGATTTCAAAAGGAAGGTGGTTTGTTCTGGGGTGATTTACTATCATCATCATATGTTCCTAGATTAAACTAAGAAAAAATAAGGACTAAAGTCAGTGCCCTGGTAGTCTGCAACAGCGCCTCCATTCCATTTGAATGTACATAACAATCTGTACACTGTCATGTAATGGGATCTAATTCCAATGCAATTTTTATATTGTGGCTATGCACTCTTTCTTTCTCTAACAAATTTCACAGGCTAGGCTTCATATTTATCAGCCTTTCAGTAGAATAATTGCCTGTTTTGTTTGTCCTGTTCCTGAACCATTTTTGCCTAATGTTGGATGTCACTGTGTAACGTCACTGTATGTACATTATCTGTGGCCACCAGGGGGCTCTGTCACTTCAATGCACAGGCAAAAAGAAAAACTCTCCACTCGTCCCGGTGTGAAGAATTTTGAGATTCTGTGGTTTTCTGTTGAATAAAAGACAAAACTTCAATCTGTGATGCCAGCAAATCCCAGGGTCTGTGTATTCTTCAGTGTTCCAATTTCCTTTGTAAGAGCAAGAGAAGAACCTTGGTTTACCTTAGAGAAGTGAATCGGAGAAAGAGTGTTGTGTTGGAGGGCTAGAGTGTTGTGAGTCCAACCTATGTAAGCGCCATACTCAAGGTTTTCAGTTTGCCCACCTCTGTTTTCCAGACGTATCAGAGGAAAGGGAAATGGATGCACTGAAACGAATCCCAGTGCAACGACAGATGTTTGCAATCCTCAACAAATCAAGCTAAACATATATTTTTCTAAAAGGAAGCGCTTTGCTAGCTGATTGTTTTGTAAAGTTTGGTCTGCCACTGTCAAAGCCACAAGTTCTCCAACGAGGTTATGACTGTACCTGGTGTGGTGGACTGCCGGGCGGTGTTCCTGGTGGTCTCTGGTGTGCAGTTCTGCCTGCGGGAGCTGAACTGGTGCCCGTTGAGCCAGGCAGCAATCCGCCAGCTCCCACAGGGTGGTCGGTTTGAACCCAAGCCCAGGCACAGGGTGGAGCTGCCAGGGAGAGCCTGGGAGACTATGTGTGTGAGGATACAGAGCTGTGCTTCATTGCATCTGTATGCCGCAGAGCAAAGAGCTTGCCCTCACATTTTCTTCATGGAGCAGGTTAATCAAGACAAGAGGACTTCTGCTCAGATGAAAAGGTGGAATTGAAATAAATTATTTTACCTCAATTGATGCAGAAGTGGCTGCAGCGGCTCCAGAAACTGTGTCCTTACCGGCAGTTTATCACCTCTCGACCTTTCGTAATGGAAGGTCGAGAGGTAAACTGCTGGTTTAGGCAGCCAAGATACGTAAAAAAATGGAAAAAGATGAATGGATTGGATCTGTTAGGATAGCGTGACACTAGTCCGTTCCACATGTAGGTAGCTGGCAAATTCCCAGTCTAAAGCCCCTCAAGTCCATCTGGGCCCATAAGGAATTTTAGTCTTTCACACATGCCCACCTATTCGACAAACAGCTGGACAGCACCTGTTCACACATGCACTGCAAACAATGGGAATACTGGTCCCTAGTAGCTGGCTCAATTCTTCCTCTACGCGGATACAGAAGATCTCCTGAATCTCACGCTGGGTTCAGTTGATCAACAAGACAGTTCTCAACCAGGCATGGCATTGGACTGTCTTGCTAATGGTATTTTAAAAATGGTGCAACTAATAAATGAGACAAGGATGGAGGGTAAATACCTCACAAGCCCTCTGGTTGGCTGACAGTGGCAACCTGAAAACACAATGATGTAACCACTTACGTGCTAGCCTGCGTATTGCAGCACATCTGTTCACTCATTCACACAAGAGCTGAACTGGCTTTTTGAACAAGCCCTAAAATTTGCATTGAACTGATGCTTCTGAATCATTTTTATGGTATTGTTATTAATTTGTTGTCAAAGATTTTACTGCTCATTAAGAGTTTATACTGTTTTTTTCCTTTTATCCTTATGAGATCTTTTAATTTAATAATTTAACATTGTTTTCTCTCTTTATGCCATCTTACTTTTTATTCTACTGGAAATGTAGATTTCCCGTATGTAAAGGGATCGATAAAGTTCTAAGTCTAAGCTGAAGTGACCTTTAATTAGACCAATTAGGTGTTAATTAGGTGTGACCACAGTTCTCTCGGACCAAAGAAGATGTGCATGGATACTTTAAACTAGACTTGTTTTCAACTTGTTTCAATCTTGTTTCGTAGGGCAAATCAGTTCAATCACAAATACACATTCACAGCCTCCTCCTTCCATCCAGACTTTGATCAGTTGAAGGACAATTTACTGCAGTGACACTGAACACTGCCAAATGTGCGAGGCACACACAGTGCTAAGAAATAAAACTCAGACGGAGTCTATAGAGATTGTTTAAGTACATTTGAACTTTTTGTGTTCTAAGGATCAAGCTTAAGGTTGACAGGGGACGGTCTGACTGAAAAAGAATTGTGGTGCTTGTTTGATTCCAAATGCTGCATTGCTTTCATTCCAGCAGCATTGCTCGGAAACTGCCTGGTTTCAAATCTATTCCTCGTGTGCTCATATGTTTTCCCTCTGCCTCACCTCAGCCTGTTTTTGTATGTGCTCCACTGCTGGCAGGGAATCAGGAAAGAGCACAGCCTTTTAATGAGCACCACTGATTGGCCTCCAATAATGAAGCTGCATCTTCATGGTTGCTAAAAGATGAGAACTTTTATCAACTATTCATCGTGAAGGGAATTCTTTAGCCAGAGACTGCTCTAATGACTAAATAATATATGCAGGTTAATAAAGGTAGGAAAATATACAATATGACAGTCAAAAACCCTGTGCCTATGCAGTAGTCAATAGGTGAGATTGAGCAGATGACAAGTAAAGAAGTTAAAATGTAGTATTACATTATAATACTGGCAGTAAAAACTGATGATGATGACTGATGATGGCTGTCAGCCTGTTGTTACTCACAGCTTTTGTACAAAAAAATACAAAAACTAGTGCACCATAATTTCGTAATTTTTCCAATGAAATTGTACGTACAAAATGTGTTTTATTAGGGACTGATCCGAGACACAACACATGCATTGGGAGAATTTAATCCATCACATGGAGTAAACCAAGTCGTAGTGCATAGCAACTAGAGCGTACATAGCAACCACCCTAGCGTGGTGGAAACATCAAAAAAATCTTCGCCACTGCAAGCAAGTGAGTTTTTAAGACTTTTCTGATCTTTCCACCGTCGTTAGGATGGTTGCTTGGATACTTTGGTTGCTACGGAAGTTTTAACTTCCGGTTCTGGTTTTCTCCTTCTGACAGGGAGCGAGAGAGCCATCTGCTGGAGAGAAGCCACCATGTCACCCGTGGCCTGTTTGGTAGTTGTCATTCAATTGTTTGTGGCCATCTCAGACACTTCTAGAGGTAGTAGGAGACTGGAACTCAGCATGTTGGATGCTATTGACAACCTGATAAACACAGTTAAAGCCTTTTAGCTCAAAGTGTTGAGGAGATATTAAAAAAATAACATTTAAGGGCCTGGTTCAGAAATCAGGGGCTGTAATAGCTATAGTCAACTAGACATGATTCTGATATCTGATTCTGGATGCCATTCCAGAGCAGATCTCTTTCTAAAGGAGCTGTGAATCTTAAGTATGTTGAAGAGGGGCCTGGATGACCAGATATGTGTTGTTTTGGTTCTTATTGGAGCCATATTTTTCGAGGCTTTGAGCATTTGCCATTTCCCACCTTTGAGGGCTTGCCACGATTCAAAAATTGACCAAATTGCCTGAAACTCAATCTGTAGAACCCATGGGGGACCTGCAACCTGAACAGACCCTCTGAGTCCCACCTCCATAGTCCCTTGGGGACCCTTGGGGAAGCAAAGTTGCTCTAGGAAGGTGCTATCAACATAGATGCAGCAGATCCTAATAAACACATTCTGACAAGCAACATAGTCAAGAACCAGGAGGAAACTTCAAGGGGAAGGTATTTTTCTCTCCCCTCTGTCCTTCTGACTTGAAGGCAAACTACAAACAATATATTGTATATTGCAGCTATCACATCATGAAAAAGTGTGGCGAAGTCGTCTTGCTGTCTTGCTGCAAAATTGCTAGTGGAAAAAGAATAAGGCACAGTAAGACATATCAACTGAAAACTATGTTGATATGTACAATTTCCACCAGAATCTTCTGCTTTATACAATTGTTTTAAGTTTTATTTATGTGGGGAACAAATTGTGTTTCCGAATTCAGAAATTCGGTTGAAAGCGCATGAAATTTTGGTTCACTAATTTTCGCACTTTTCCATACAAATTAGTCATGAAAACAATTTGTGAATGTACATGTCTAGCCCATGATCACCCACAGAGCATGGTCTCAAAACTCACACTGGCTAATGTGGAGCTAGACCACATATTGTATTGTATTTATTGTATAATAATTCTATAATATACAATTGTATTTAATTGTGTTGCTGTTTCAATCTCTTTTACAATCAATAACCAAACAACTGTATTGATGTAGTTTTGAAAAAAACAATATTGAAAATGAATTTTTCTCACGAACACACATTTTTTTTGTTGAAATGAACTGTGAACTTCTTCTGGCTGAAAGGGTGAAATACCGAACACAGGTCTTTACTTATTAATGTGACAAAACACCTCATTCTTATTGTATATGTATAGATAATATTGTATATAAATGTACTGTGGAGATGCAAATAAATGAAGGCTTTGGATGGCTGAAAACAGGAATGGTGATAATAAATAACAGAATGGAATGAACTGAATGGGTGAAGGAGGCACGTACAGTTGACTGAGCGAGCTGAAAGATCCTAAAAAGCATGTCACAGAATAAATAATATATGGTAAATACATAATAGATATCATTATGTAGCCTTTCGTCATGTTTCTGTGCAACCTGTTTCTGTAAGATCCACAACACTTTCCGGTTTTGATTTGTGCATTCACCCTAGCAAACAGAGATGTCTAACGTTTTGATTTCTTTTTTTCTTCCTTTCTCTTAGTGGTTTGGTGACCTGGTGACACCAGTATGGTGGGAGGACGTGTGGTTAAAAGAAGGTTTTGCTCATTTCTTTGAGTATGTCGGCACCGACTTCCTCTTTCCAAAGTGGAACATGGTGAGTAAAAAAAACAAACTTTAATTAAAAAGTTAAATTGATTCCAAATGAGGCATCCATACATTTTCCTGACTCATTAATCATCCCACATGGTCTTGAGCAGCTCCGTTGTGCTTAATTAGAAAGTAAGAAACATCAATCCATCAAATTGTTTAGTTTTTGTTTCCTCCGTCTTGATTATGAATTACGTTAATTAATATTTTAATGAGTCAATCAAAACATCTGACTTGTCTTTGATCGTTGATTGTTTTTGAGGATGTTTTAATGGTCTTGATTTTTTTACCCCAAAATATAATTCTTTGAAATCAAACTTTTCTTTATTTTAATCTTAGATTATTTAAATAGATTATGATTAAATTCAGGCTGACCTTGTCCGGTATTTCTTGTCCATGTTGATTATTAGTTATTTATATTCTCAGTCAAAGTGGCTGGCTCTTCAGGGCACCTTCTTCAGCAAACAGGGCTGAAGCAAACATTATAATGAATCATGTGCAGCTTCTTTTGTGAATCACTTTCCTATTTGATTGAAATAAACCAGAGCCGCTGAATGGAACTTGCTCTGATCGGTCAGGTCAGACTCAGAGCATCTCTGTGGACACATTCTGTTGATAGTGTTTCAATTCGACAGAAGATTATTCCCTATGGAAACTGCTGACAGAGAGGTCTGAGGATTATCCACAGTAACTGGGACATTTGGAATTGCAGTGGTAAAAGATTGAAAACACCTCTATTGTGTCTTATCCCTCTGGAGCAGAATAAAACCGTGTTCTTTGATACTATGGTTTGACTGACCTTTTTGAAAAAAGTGGAATGACTTATTTTGGACAGAGCTTCTGTAAAGGCTGTTCATCCAGTCAGGCTGGACCAGACCACACACACACACACACACACACACACTCCTTTCGTTTTCACTTTAAAGACTAAAACTTTACGTAAAATGCATGCATAAGAACAACATTAAAGATGGCTTTTTGAGGAGGAGGTAGTCTTGACCATGGGATCTTCTTCTTGACTCCTCCACCTCCCTCCTCTAGCAGGGATCGATACCAAACTCCATGCGTGTTTCTCTGCACCTCAGCGGACCCTGCTCTGACTCTGCAGCGGGTAAAATTCCAGTGGAATTTCATTCCGCTCAGGTCAGCCCATAAATTGATGCAGAGTGAGTCAGCTCAGGAAACAACAAAATTAGAAACAAAGTTTTTGTTCAAAGACTCCAACGGACCAACGCTGCGGAACTTCACTACACACACACACAAACCCATATGAACACACACTCTCATTCTTCGTGCTTTGTTTCTGCCGAAGTACGTTGTGATTTCCTTCCAACAGAGACGGCGTCGCACCAGACACCTTATCTCATGTACGCACACGCAGTCTGCTTCGAGTTACTTTTAAATCCCTGTTAATTTAGTTCCGCACGGACGGATGCCTTAATAGAAACAAAGCGTTCCTCCGGTAACAATCACAACAGCGATAAAGCAATTTATTCACGACACAGCGTCCTTATTTAAAAAGCTGTCCTCCATTCACAGTGACTCACACTGGAGCCGCAGCCATAGGAATTGACACGGCAGATAAAAGTGAGGAGGAAGGAAAACAAGGCAATTGCCCTTTTTTTCCACCATGCGGTTCTGGCACAGCTTGGGACGGCTCAGCTGTGCCCAGTACAAGACACGGGACTGTGCTGTGAAAAAGGGGGCAATAGACCTTCATGCTGTTACTGCTTTCCAAACAGGTTGCATCTTGTAAAGTCAGTGTCAAAAGCCAGAGAGCAACATGAGAGGAAAATAAAACATTAATTGCAGCACATGAATAAAGCCGAAATATGACTCTCTTTTCTTGTCCATCTTATGAAATTATATGAAGTGTAATTACACCATCTTCAATCATGGATAGCAGTCTACTTTTGCTGATGATCCTGACGTGACTGGACATCAATGGCAGGAGTCAAGCTCAGCCATTCAAACAGTTTTTGCTCAGTAGAGCAGGTCAGAGGTGCTCTAAATGTCCACTATCAAAAAAACGAGCAACAGGCTCGGAATCGAAAGAATGAAATATTCATGGGAACAGGCAGAAGAGGATCAATATTCATCTCCCCTTCTTAGGGATCAGACACTTGCTTAATGAGGACGGAGACTAATGAAATGATGGGCCGCCTCTCAGAGTCCTTTAAGTCCTGGTCATGGACGAACGCACCTGAAAGACAGAAATCACTGGAGCTGTGGTGGCTTTGAAACAGGATCCAGTCAGTTCATTAACACAAGCTTAGAAATCTAGTGGTTCTAATCCTTCACAATCGCTACATGGAAAGCAGAAAGACAGACTCACTGTGCGCAGCCCCGGATGGAGCGTGCTAGCTGAGGAGGAGGAGGAGGAGGGGGAGGAGATGAAGAAAGAGACAGAAGTTTTAACAGTTCAGTAGCCTTACCTAAATGCTTCCCTTACTCCTTCACCTCTGTGTGTGAGCGCTCTCTTCTTTAACCCCATCCACACATGCAGCCTTAAGCATGGGTCATACCTCTCCGTCAAAGCGACACACTGGGTACGCTGTCATGCATAGTGAGATGTGGTGCAACTTGGCACACAGAGTGTGAGTTAGTATGTAGTTGTCTTGAGACCCAATTCGTTAAAAACAAGCTTTGTTTTATTTATATGCGTGCATGTTTAACATGCTCATAAGGACAGCCCTTGTGTTGTAGCACAGAGTGGCAATACAAATGTAAACACTGCTTTACAGCCCTCGCAGTGTCGCTGATGTGACCAGTCAGAAAGATTTCAGAGGCTCTGGTTTGAGGGAAAGGCATTCAGCATGACATACCTGGCATTTGCACAGGTTGTATCTCGATAATTGATTCTTACTGGGCTTGTATTTATCCTAACCATGACTACGTCACATCACAACAAGGTCGGGATAGGCTCCCCTGTGAACGGTTGGTGGATAGTTCACAGGTAAGCACATAAGTGGTTATGTTTTCACAAAGTCATTGTGATCCGTTCCAGCATACCTGGTGCTGGAAGTACATGCATGATAGACACTGCCCGGGTATTATCTTGAAAGGTGTCCATGTGTGAATAGCTAAAACCACACACTCACAGGCCCAGATAGGTCTGTCTGGCAGTTTGCAGTGAACTGGACTTCTATCACCCTACCTGTCTCTTGCTCTCTGATTCTTGCTCTCTGTACATCTCTTTCTGGATGACTGTGAGTTTATAAAAGTGAAAATCTTAAGTAGTAATTTCTTCATTCTTCATCAGAAGACCATGTGCAAAAAAAATCATCAGGTTCATGTGTATATTTCTGAGTTTTCTCATTAATACAGCTGAATGGACAGTTGATGGTGTCCTCAGTGTAAGCCTAATCATCAGGTGATCAGCAAAATGCTTAATTATCATGTGAATACAGATCCAACCTGGAACAACACATGTAAAGAGCTGCTGTCTGAGGACAAAGAAACAGGGGAGTGGTTGTAAATGGGCAGTTTATTTCACAAACACTACGAAACAAAAAAAGAAAAACATTGGGGTTTTTTTTTGAAAAGGCAAAATCGACGTTTCTCAGCATGATTGTTCGTGGAGAGTGGGTGATTATGAATAGGATTGTTCAGATTCTGCAATGTCCTCCTTTGTTTTTCAACACCACCCTCTGAACTTCAGATAAACCTGAAATCACCTTATTACAGAAATCCTTGGTCACTCTGGTGTTCCAGAAGAGCTCGATAGCCTGGAGCAGCTCCTGCCTTGTGCTCGGCTTTGCTTCCTTCTGGATGAACTCTTTCATGGAGTGCCACACCAGGTTGATGGGGTTAAAGTCTGGGGAGCGTGGGGGGGTCCTCACCCAGTTGATCCCCTCTGACGCGATGCACGCTGCGGCGGCAGTGTGCTTGGGATCGTTGTCCTGAAAGAAGCGATGTCCGCTCTTGAAATGCTCCCTTATGTACGGCGCTGCCGCCTTTCTGATGATAACGTTCTCAAAGTACACTCGGCTCACGTCGCCCTCGAAGACGATCATCGGACCGGCTCCGAGTCGTGAGATTAGTCCCCAGATGTGGAACTTTAGGGGAACCTGGGGTTGTGTTTTCTGGTCCTTCCTGAGGAAACTGCTCTTTGCTTTGGGCTGCAGAGTGACCGATGTCACCTCTGTGAAAATTGCATCGTGCCATGTCTCCTTGGACTCCGCCCACTCGAGCACCTGTCTCAGTCGAGCATCTCTGTTGAGCTCTTTCAGCACCGGATTCCTACGGGCTCGGCGGACGCTGTTCAGGCTCAGCTGGACCCCGAAGTCTGCCTCGATTTTCTGCCGCACCTCTTGGGCAGATACCTTTGTTCTGGTCTTTGTTACCTCTTCAATGGCCGTCAAGATACTGCTGTAAGGGTCAGGAGGACACAAACAGCGTGTTTACAAGACATTTCAAAAAATTGAATTATGGTCTTAATTTTTCTGTAGATGACAACTCATATGTATGTAAACATGTTGGTCCAACAAATAGCGGACTTCTAAAACCCAAATAATGCGCATGTAAGTGAAATCTAAAGTCTAATCTAATTTTACTAATCTAACTAATTAAATTTAACTGAAATTGGACATGCATTTGCACGTTCCATAACCCTCACCAAGTAAGGCAGTCACAAGAAAACAACAACTAGAACAGTAAACTGGCAAATGCCTCCAATAACATCCATTTCTGAAAAGACATGCTCCCTCATTCTTAATCAGATGAAGGAGCTGTGTATTTCAAAACACTCAGACATGAGGAACAACCTACTGTAACGTTGCAGAGGTGGACATGTTCATGTCAGCTGTTTGAATTTCTGTTGTATGTTAACTGGGACAGAATTATGGTGATGTGGCACCCAAGTTTAGTCATGACCGTAGCTCGACTTGGCAGTGCTTGTAAACACAGTGAACGTCTTCCGTAATTTTCCAAATTATTTGTTTCGAGACCAGACTGCAAACACAGTGTTTGTTTGTGACACGAGATACCGGTAATTTTCTTTCCGATCAGTTTCTGGTTTGAAGCTGGTTATCTACAAGATGGTTTATACCCTTGACTAGATTAGACGAGATTAGATGCCACTGATAATGTTGATGCCACTCTTTCTTTTCTCATTAGAACTGATCCTAGATTAGAAATGTTGGAGAAACATTGTTTCAGTGAGCTATAGATTGCTGTAAATTCTTCATTCTTACTTACTGGTCCAGCTTCCTCGGGTATGAGGTGCGCGGTTGTCTCTCTTTGAAGTGATAGCGCACGGTTCTCAGCGAGACCACAATCCCAAGTCTGGCAAAATGTTGTTGGATCTGGTGCGATGACTGTCCATTTGCCCGCATGCGTCGGATCTGTTGGGAATTCTCCCTGTTGATGTGCGTCATCCCTGCCGGAGGTAGCAGTTGGCCACTCTGTGGTGGCAGGAGCTGTGTCACACACATTTAAATGCACGTTATACTGAAAGTCTGATAAACTAAGGCGGGCCAAAGGTAATCCAACCAGTGAGGTCCCTGAATAGCAAGAACATGGACCAGCAATTCCACCCCAGGAACGGCTGAGATAATAGCCCATTAAAGTGAAAACAACCCGCTGGGTTCTGATGCTAACGCTGTTTAAGCTCAGTGAGCAGTAGACTTAGCGACTCGGATCCAGGAGAGGGCACTTGGAGAATGATTCAGGCAGGGAATGTGGCTCCGTACCAGGTCACCCTGTTCTTGCATGCTGAATACGCACATCGAAAGTTCTAAATGTTGCTGTTATTTTCCCTGCTGATGTTTAGAAAGTGATTTTACACACAACATGAATAAATTTAGGACTAACCAGTAAGATCTCCACTGGGCTTTCAAAGGGCTTGGCCTTGCTGTCTCCGGTTGATCCCTCAAAAACTTATTAGCAATGCAAATGGCCACACAAATACAAGTAAGTAGAAACATGCATACCGTGATTCAGTGGCTCAAATGTTCAAATTTTACATATTCCAGGAGGCTATAAGGTAGCATTTGAGACTGACCATTTCTTGCAACATACGCACGCTTGTAGCAGAGCTGTAATATCCTTGTTTTGCTGTTTGTCACAAACAAGAAGTACAGCAGTGGGCACTCGCATCGGCTTCCAGGTAGACTTGTCAGTCAGCTGACTCTTCTATATTTACACCGATGAAGGTGTGGAGTTTAGACTCACAAAATGCAAGGCACCGCTTCCTTTTTAAAAAGCCTTCCTTAACCATTTGGCTTCAATAATGTCGTTGTGGCCCCCTGGACACTTCTCTTGACAGCATAGCCGTCATTTGTAAAGTAAAAAAATGTGGGCTAATAGGACATGTATCTTTCTAACTTTTATTAACTGTAGTAGCATCTATGGAGTTACTGGTCAATTTCGACCCTTGAAGTGGAATGTAGGTCCACTTCAAGAGTTGTATTTAAGTTGTATTTTTTTCCCCAAAAAACTTAAATACAAAATGAGAAGCAAAAGCAGTAAATAATAAAATAAATAATAAATTCTAAGAAATAACATGTAGATTTGCAAGGTTAAATAAACCAATCAAGCAAATCAAACCAACTTAAATCACATACTAGTTCCATTAAAACTTGCTGATACTCTTCGTGTTGCTGTGGGCATGGACAGAGTTCTTGGTAATCTTGGTGATCAATGTGTGCCAGGACAAGGGAACTTCCTAATAAAAACATCCACCACTTTTTTGTTGATTGGTTTTCCACCCTTGGTGAATGTAGGTCCACCGCTTTTCCTCATTGTCAGCAAATATATGATCCAGAGCTTGGCTTACACGAAATCATTAATGCATATAATAAACTGAAGATGTGTATTTTGCATGTCACCATCTCTACACTGAATTGGCCTCACGTTCTTGACCGTGTCTATCTTTGTTTGTTTTGTCAGACATACAAAGAGAGATGCCCCTAACTGAAGATCAGTGGTTGGAGGAAGTGCAAGCTATTGGCTGATAGTGTGCTTATGACTTCAGTTTTGGCACTGATTGACCCTAACCCTAGAGGAAGGTTAAGAAATTGACCTTTAAATAATTTAAATAATAATGATAAACACAAAGACCCACAAAGACACAAGACACACAAAGGTCTGTGTAAGGCACGTCTTGCAGCCAAACAATGAGTGTTCTAAATGGGTGAAAAACAACACCTTGGGCTGCAAAAAAACCTGATCTGTGTGATCATCCCCAGGACAGACTGGAACAATTGCCAAGCCATTCAGAATCCTCCCAGTGCTCCCATTTAGCAGTCTACCGGTGGGAGGCTCTATACAACTCTGTATGTGGCCCACTTCAGTCTGCAGAGGACTATCTGACCACAATTATGCTCTAAATAAAAGAGCAAATAACAAAGCAGCAAGGACACTGGGTGAGGTGGCTGCACAAATGAAGGCACGTGTTAAACGAGATGTTCTTGTTTGCTGTTATTTAAAGGTAATGCTTTTATCCTGCTACTGTAAACACTGAGCCTAATCCTCCCCTCATTGTTGCCACTCGATGCTAGATGCATGCATTAGCTTCTCAAATCTCTGAGTGTCACACTTGTGGTCTCTTCTGTTTTCCATGAGGTTCAGTCAAAGTTTTAAATATCTTCAGTCGGTTGAAATATTAATTCAGTTGAAAAGAAACACACCACATTTGCTCAAAAGCAGCAAAATGCCAGGAGGCACAGAACTCTAAACCCAGTGTGCATTAACAGTAGAACAAGGGGAGAGACTATCGCTCAAAGAATATCCATTAACACCAAATGTACTTAATAAACAACCTAATCCATGAATTACACAGTGCCATATTGGACCAAGAATTAGACAGATCCCAGCAGATACTGTTAATTATAAAAAACTTCATTACTGACAGAAGCTAAATAAGCCAACGATTCTAGTCCTTAACAAGATGGAGGTTCATTAAAACCAAATCTCCATAGTAAACGTTGTAATCCATGAATTAGACTGAGCCGCACTTCTCTGGATTTAGCCTGATCCCAGGGGTAATTTAGACAGAGCCTGTCAAAGCTCAACATGTTTGCGGATGTCTATTAAAACCCTGAAATCAGGCGGGCAGAGGAAAGGAGAGGGGAGAAAACAGAATGACTAATTGGAGTAAACCAAGGAGGAGGAAAGGAATCAGAGGAGGGAGGATGAGTCGGAGTGGCGCTGTTGCTCAGTAGAACCCAGTCTCTACCAGAGACGTTTTGTACTCCGCTTGCTTGCTCTCTCTCTCTCTTGCTACTCTCCCTGCAACTTTTTTTTCTCTTCCGTTCAAACCGGGAACATTTTCAGGGATGAACGAATTGTGGACTGTCCCTGGAAATCGGGGACTGTCCCTGGAAATCGAGGATGTCTGGTCACCCTACTATAAACTGGCAGCAGTGGAGGGCTCCTCTCTCTGATGCAGGACGGAGCAATATAGAACATCCTCTGTACTTGCAGCCATCAGGCCATTAATTCTGCAAATGGTAGATAAGCTGCCAGACAAATGAATTTCCCTTTAGGGATCAATATAGTAAGTCCTATTCCTATTTCTGTTTGGCGTTTGCACATTCCCGTGTGAGCCTGAGTTTCCTCCTCAGTACTCCTGTTTTCCCCCACAGTCCAAAGAGTCACAAGATTTTTTTGTTATTTATAAAATGTAACAATGATTGTGTGTGAATGGAATTATTAATGCACAAAAAATCAAACTGAAACAAGTAAACAAGTGAATTTCCCTGAACTTAAATTACACCTTGAGTGAAGCTGACATGCTACATTGTGTTACCTGCCTTAAATCGGAATTAAAATAAAATACACGAGTTGAATGGAAATTCAAACAAGTGTGTGTGTGTGTGTGTGTGTGTGTGCGCGCAGGAGAAACAGCGCTTCCTGACTGACGTCCTCCATGAGGTAATGCTGCTGGACGGGCTGAGCTCCTCTCACCCCATCTCCCAGGAAGTGGAGCAGGCCACGGACATCGACCGCGTCTTCGATTGGATCGCCTACAAGAAGGTACATTGCCATCCATTATTCTACCAGCTTCGTACCCACCGGTGTGGCAGGGGTCTGCTGGAGCTTATCTCCAGCTCACAAGGGCAAAGGCAGGGGATACCCTCTGGACAGGTCGCTAGTGCATCAATGCAGGGCACACATTCACTCTCCAGTCTCCGACTGGCCTTAGCGCATGTTTTTGGACTGCACTGTGGGAGTGCCTATGCACTCATGCAGACTTCACACAGCAGTTACCCCTGCATCACCTGTGGCCTGGTAGGTGCCCAGTCACAGCAAAATAACATTTATTTTCGTTGACTGATGAACTATAGTGAAATATACAGCTGTGCATAAAAAACTCTAATTGGGCTAGAGTGGCCAAACAGTGAGTAAGTGGCTAGCATTGCCACCTCATGTTTCTACTCAGTCGGAGCAAGTTCTGAATCTACATTTTCAGCCTTTTTCTGCAAGGTTTTACTCTGGGTACTCCAGTTTGCATGGATATGAGACTCCAAAGAGTCTCAGAGTCTCATATCCATGTCCAAAGAGTGCATAGGCTCCAGACTTGCAGCAACTCCGGTATATAGCATGTAAGAAAATGGATTTATAGACTTTCATCTTGTATATGCATTTGTATGGAGGAAAAAAAGGAATTATAAACGTCTGACTGATGCGATAGCATGGTGCAATTTGGACTTAAAAAGGGAATATGTAAAACGAGCCAGTATGGCGCCATCTGGTGTTTAAAGATCATAGTTGCAACAAAAAAAAAATGCTTCCAGCAGTCGGCTGCCAGGTTTGCGGTCGATTCTCTGCAGCGGTCAGCCTGCACCATGTCAATCAATGAATAAAACAGCCTAGCTGTTCGAGTCTAGAGGCCGTGTTAGGCAAGCTGTAATGCCAGGCCGCTATTGGCTGGGGACGGCGTAAACAGTAGTTTCGTTCAAACTAACCTTTATCCTACCCACTAAAATGAAAATTAGCATTTGTAAAAAGCCTATATTTTAGCTTAGATTTTATTAAAAGCTATAGCTGTTGCTAAAGCTAAATGAAGCTAAAACCACTTGTAACTAAATGGTGTGATTAATAATAGTAATTGTAACTTAAATCTCCTATGGATTGACTGATTAATGGCATGCTAATTAGAACGTCTCCACGCCCTGATGATTTTTAAGGTGTGCATATCTTTGCTGTCTACAGGGGGCGGCGTTGATCCGGATGCTGGCCAACGTGATGGGACAGTCATTGTTTCAGAAGGGACTTAATGTGAGTTCACGTCTTAACTTTTTGGCATTTCAAATTGTTTGTCACCGGGCGCACGCTTGAACCTGTGTATGCGTGAATGCGCGTTTGAGTGTGTGTGTGTTTTGGAGCAAGCCGAGCAAACACGAGAACAAAAAACAAATGGATTTGGCTCCAGGGGCAGCTTGAGAAGGGGAAGTTGCGGTGTTTTTCACCGTGAAGCATTGAGATTATTATAATCATCGGGAAACAATTAGAATTTTAAAAAGAGCACGCTAACGCTATCGCCCACATGGCGTTCACAAAAAAGAAACTCAACGGGCAGTTTTTTAGCATGTAAGTGTAAGATACTTGATGTTTGGACTTTTTTTTTTTTGTCATTCTAGGATTGTGGTTATTCCGAATTTCCCCGATTCTTGCCTCTCATGATTCATTCATTCGGCTCCTGAAATGTTACTGATTCTGCATGGCCAGAAGTCAAATGTCTGGTGGGAAATGTTGAACATTTAAGCTGTTCATTCATGTCGGTATAAAAGTGATTCAAATCAAAGTCTTCAAATAATTGGAATGAGGTGGTGACACAAAATTCCATGTTTAACGTGTGTAATGATCGATAGGATTCACTTCTTTAGCGCGCCCTTAAGCCGTAGAAATGTTGGGTTCAGATGCGTGGGGGTGTTGAACGTAGTGTCTGCTGTTGTAGCAAATGAGGATGCCTCAGTTCCCCGGAATTCGCTCCCCCTCAAACAACTTACTGGGGGAGTGGGCTTTGGGAGTTCAGAGCCACATTCAGTAAATTGATCAGCGTCAAAGCAACAGCTGCCTGTCGTTGGAAATAATGAAACATGAGTCAGAGCCAAAGTCAAGAGTAATTCGAGGGGACAGAAATTTGCCGCTTCCCGTAATATTGATGATGCGTTTTCACTCTGGGGACTTTTAATTCTGAACGAGCGCAGCCATGAATTTGTCATGTTGACTCGCAGCATTGGAATGTACAGTGGATGGAACAACATCGGCTGCATCATTCATGGGCTCACCCTGACTCCACAAACATCAATGCAGGAATCCTGAGAGGAGCCCCCTGCCCGTTACCGTGGAAATTCTACCATGCGATGTAGCGCAGTGGTGTGCTTTTATGCGAAATACACCTGTTGGTGTGCGCCTCGCACACTCACAGGCACACACGAGTTCATGCTATGTCCTGATTCTTATGTCGAAACTCTCAGTGACCTGAAACAAAGTGGGAACTGGATTCTATATAAAAATCCTGCTGATCCAGCAGCTGAACACAGAGAATGCTGTGCGTGTGTGTGTGTGTGTGTGTGTGTGTGTGTGTGTGTGTGTGCGTGTGCGTGCGTGCGTGTGTGTGTGGGTGTGTGCATGTATGTGTCCGTATAAAATGTGCTGTACTTTGCGGCACAAAGTACAAAGTACAAAGTTCTTTTTCCCAGGCTCCTTCCCCGCTCTGTTCGCGTGTTGGTAAAAGGCAAACAACGCTTCATTCTGTATGTTTGGGAGGCGATGGAGTTTAGCTGTCAGGAATCTGAGGAGATGTTAAAATCCCGTTTTTGACATTCGGACAGGGCCTCAAAAGCACACTGAACCTGTTCCAAAATGAAGGAAATGTCAGATTTCTGTTTGACTTTGTGAAGGTTGGAGAGGAAGACGCTCTTGTCAGGGACTCGGGGCCTCGTCTGTCCAAAAGCCTCTTTGGAAATTGGGCGAAGAAACGACACCTGGAAATCATTGGATAATTATCTGAGCCAAGCAATGTCAGTCGTGTGACGGTAGATCAGAGGATGCGAGCCGTGAACTGGTAAATGAAGCGTAATTCCTGTGTTAAGGTATCAACCCGTCCGCTCCATCCCAGTGCAATCGGCTCTGTCCTTGCCGCACCTCTTAGCCCGCTCGCGTCATGCGATGTCTGCTAAATGAGCCTCAGAGCCGGTACCTGTCTGCGGTAGAGATAGCTGTGTGCCGTCGTATGACAGCAGCATGGGTGGTGCGAGGTTTAAGACACTCTTACAGACACTCCCTGACGGGGACACGTCGATATCAGGTTCGCTCATTTGCAGAAAAAAAAACAAACCCCCGATAAACGAAATGAATGCAATGGAAACGGTGTGACTGATATTCCCTCCAGCGCAAAAAAAAACAAAACGTCATTTAGAGAAAAATCAATTGTAGCCGAGATGTCTTTTTGTTTTTCGCGGGTGACGCCTGCGTTTTCCAGCTTTCGGAATCATGAGCACAGAGAGTGGAGAACACGGGTGAACTTAAAGGGCTGGAATAACGGTTTCCGCGGCTTACAGAAGAGTCCGGTCGGGGGGCGGAGGTCGAGGATCATCCAGCCTTTGATGGTTCTCCGCCTTGTCCTCGGCGTGCCAGCGCTTGCCACCGGTGTGAGCCGTCTCTCCCGATGGGCCCCGCGCGTTATCGCTCGGGCCGTCTGCCGGAGCCGCATCACACGTTTGTAGGGATCAGATGCCGCGCGGGGTGTGTGTTCTTATCTCCGTTCGCGTCGGCCTCACAGAAGGTGACAGAGTCATACTTATCAAAGCCACACACACACGCGCGCGTGCGTGCGCCCTGTTGCTATCCTGTTTATTATCTTGTTCCAATAAAGAGCTTCTAGTTGCCTTATCGGCCTCCACACACACACACACACACACACACACATACACCGTGATGGCTGACAGGACGGTGTATGAAGAAGCTCCTGAGCCCTGAGACACAGATTAAAGCTTCCTCCGCAGGTAGCCTGCGTTATCTGAGCCACTCTCCTGCCTCCCCTTGTTTTCATCTCGGATCCCTACAAATCTTAACGGCAGTCCGCTGTGGACCGTTCGCCTTCTTCCTCGATCAAACCCGGGCGCGGGCCGTCGACGCTGCGAATGAAAGCGGCAGCGCCGGCGAGCTCCCCCCTTTGAAGCGGGCGACCCTCCGCGGGAATGTCATTGTGTTCATTAGTTTGGAGAGTCGGCGCTCAGACGTTTTGAAGCCGGAGCGGGGATTGAGCCCAAAGCCCCTCGGAGCGGCGCAGGAGCAGGATCTCGCTGCGACGCTCGGGCGCCGCCGGCTCCTTAACGTCGCCAAACAGTTTTTTTGTTTTTTTTGCCGCTTTGAAATGCTCCTCTGTGGAAACTCTCTCTCTCTCTATCCGACCGAACGGATTCGCTGCAGGTTTGATTTGAGGTGGCACAGAGTCGACCCCGTAACCCCCAGTCGAAGCTCCAGAATGTGTTGCCGCTGCTCCACGGCGACCTTTAACCTCCTGGCAGCAAAGGTCCCATATCAACATCTCTGCAGCAGAGGATTTATTTATTTATTTATCTATTTATTTATATAAAGCCTTTGCCGTTATGAACCTTTCGACCTCGTTTTCGTTTTTCGAGCGTGACCAAACGATTCAGTAGCCATGTAGAAACCTTAGACTGCTAATCTGCACTGCAGTTGAACGCACATGGGTTATGGTCAACATGTGTTTTGTGTTTCTCAGAACTCATTTAGGTCACATGTATGTGATAGTATATGATAGCACAGAGAAAACTGATATGAAGCACAAATCTGTTTGGTGAGAGCGTTGGTCCCATTCATGTTATATCCATTTCCTGTCCATTGATATTTGCACTGTAAGATGTATTAACAGTTTCCTGTATGTCTTTCTGTGTTTGCTTTTTTTAACCCAGGATTACCTCCTGAGTCACATGTATAGCAACGCAGCGAGGGATGACCTGTGGAGCAAGCTGTCTCAGGTGAAGCTCACCTGTCTTGAATTTGAATTGCTGATGCTCCTCTGGCCCTGAGGTGCGAGGGCGGAGCACCAGCGGAGGATTCCAGCCTGTATCTGTTTCACATTTGGCTCGGGGTGGATTAGAGCAGCCAGCTAGACTAGAGCAGTTAATTATTCAACGGAGCGTTCTAATGAAGGCCTGAGAGACTCTCATTTAGGCAGAGAGTGAGATGAGACATGGATGAGGGCAGTTGCCCCAGAAACATGAGTGACAGGTGGAGGCCGGGCTTGTTTTCTTGTTTGTCCTTCACACAGGAAGCTCCTGGAAAAGGGGTTTAATTAAATTCACCCTCATTAGCACTATTTGTTATGCTGACACTGCTCATTACTGTAATTAGCTGCCAGCCAATGAGATATCCAGTTACCTGAGAGTAATTTTTCTCTGCTTAAGCGACTAAGCTAAGAATATTAGTTCCTCCTTCTACAGGCCATTCACCTCTCACACAATCTCAACAATCATTAAATAACTGTTGCCGGTATTCATAACTGCCTGTCTGTATTGACCGTCTGTTTAGGCCATGCGATCAGAGGGGCGGGACATTGACATTGGCGTGATGATGGACAGGTGGACTCTCCAGATGGGCTACCCCGTCGTCACCATCAGCAAGAACCAGTCGGAGCAGCTTCCCACGCATTACATCACTGTCAACCAGGAGCATTTCCTGTACGGACAGGAAGTCAAGAGCAACAACAGGTCAGATGATACACGTGAACTTCACGTGCTATGCCATTGTTTGGACTGTTTCTATCATAATGATTGTTTCCAGTGTAGAGATTCCACACATAAAATAGTGTTCCTCATCAATATTCGGCGTAGCAGTAGCTAAATTTGCATCTGGAGGACCAGGCAGGTCTGATTCGGACGCTGTACTAATGGTAGGACACATGAGATGTGGGCGGCAATGACCAGAAAAATGAGATCGCGGATAAAAGCAGCCAAAATGAGCTTTCACCACGGGGTGGCTGAGTCTCAGCCCAAGAAGGGAGGAGTTCAGACATCCAGGAGAGGCTCAAAGAGCGGTGTTTCTCTTGATGCCTCGGGGCATGTCCATCAGGGAGGAGACCCTGAGACAGAGTTTCCATCCACAAGGAGACGCTGTTTTGGATGGGCAAATACAGTATTTTTTTGGAAGCCGGGTCCCAGAGTGATAATATCTGAAGACACTGCCGTAGTTCATTCGTTTGGACACCCAAAATGGATCTTCTGCGAAGCGATAATGTCACAGCCCTGCCTCTCTAACTGATGACTTAAGCAACCACAGCTCGGCGGAACAACAACAACAAGAGCAACGGTGGACTTTAGTCTTCATGCTCCATGCTCCATGCTTTTTCTTCAGCTATAGTGTGGTAGTGAGGAAGCATCACACAGGCCTGGCATTTATATATATATATATATATATATATATATATATATATGGAGCCCTGTTGACACAGCTATTTCTGGAAACAATGCCGGAGATTTTCTTCAGAGCAAATAAGAAAACGATCGTTTTAGGTGAAGCTCGGGAATACCTTGGGATCCTCCCTGAGGTGTCGATGGAGGTGGCCAGGGAGGGGAGTGTCTGCGCCGACCTGCTGATCCCGTTGCCCTGGCAACCCGAGCCCAGATTCATCAGCTCATGTGGCGCCTTTGCCTTTTAAAGCATTTTTACTTTTGTTAGCTTCGTTAACGCCTTTCTCCTCCTGCAGCATCAGGTGTGTGAAAGTCGCCCCGGATTTGATGCCAAAAGGCTGCGTATGGTGCAAAGACAGATGTCAGCACAGAAAAGGTGTTTGACGAAACACTATGAACAACTTTCCCGCCGTGAGCATTTTTTTTTAAAGTCGGTTGAATACTGAGACACGTCCTCAATCGTCTTAGACACATCGAGCTCTCAGCCTATGTCGTTGTCATCCTTTCAATGTGTAAAGTGATCAAGTAAGACAAGAAAACTCACAGATAGAGGAAAGCAGGTGGAGTGAATGATGAAACAAACAAAGGTTTTGGTGCTTTCTCCAGTTGAACCACATGTGGGCTACTCGTTTCTAACAATTTATGAGATACCGATGGTGAGTGGTTTGCAACCTCACTGAATGTTTTTAGCACCATTGCTTACAATTCTCAACTTTGTTGTCATTTTGTTGCTCTCTTGCTCTTCCAAAGAATTATGCATGAAACTGCAGTGGCAAAGGGGTGAGATGCATGATGGATGGCGTCTGATCTACCTCTGTCACGGCATCTACGCGGTCCCCCTTTCCACCTGCCGCCCCGGAGTCTCGGTGTCCATCTCTCCATCCATCGTCTCACCTGCCTTGCGCCCGCTGGTGTAGTGAGGGTCTGCCGGGGGCCGTCCTCAAGCATACGGGCGAAGGGATACACCCCGGACAGGTTGCCAGTCCGTAGTAGGGCTCCGTGTCTTCGGTGGTTTTAATTTTACACTGTCGGTCCCGCTCCGAATAGCGGGTGGACGTACCCTCCCTCAGCGCTTTCCTCCAGACCTCAGAACGCACAGAGCCGAGTTGATCTTCCCAGCTTCCACTGCCAAAGCACTTTTCCAGTTTTTTCCTCACATTCGTTACCACCTTTACATCATTTATATTTCATTTATATTTGATACAGTCGATGTTTTATTCACGCCCCTCACAACGTCTGGAGTTTATTCTCTTCGCTGTTTTATCGACCCACTTTCTCCACCATCAATACTTCATCAGCCCCTTCCTCCCCTCTCTTACCTGTTGTTCGCGCGCCTTCTTTTCGCCTTTCTTTTCACTCCCTCCCCTGTCATGTTCCTCACACTGTAGCTGACGTTTTACAATCACCCTGACCTACTCTGTCTCCCTGCAAAACTTTCTTTACCTCCTTTTACTCTGTGATTTCCCTCCTTTCGTCTCCTTTCTCCTCTTTCATCTCGCGCTTTGTGCTTCACTCCGGCTCCTCTGCTCCCACAGCCTCCGCGGCTGATGAACCGGAGCTGTTTGTTATAGGTGGAGCTCAGCTCTCTCTCTCCCGCTCGTGGAGTCTCTTGGGGCCGCGTTCAGACACACTCGGGGTCCCAGGGTGCTCGGCAGCACTCGTAAAAAGAAGCTCTTTTTGTGTTTATAGGCGAGCCATTGTCACGGCTGAGCGCAGCGGCACTGGATTCAGAGGCAGATGCTGCTGTTTGATCCTGCGTTCACAGGCTCAGCAGTGGAACACACTGTTGACTTTAGCGTCTGACTTATTTATTTTGACTTTTTTGTTTACATGCAGGGAAACATGGATTTTTCCAAATAGTCTGGAATGTAAAGGACTAGGGTGTCACCATTTGCTGGCTTGAAAGTTCATAAATGGCGTCACAGCTTTGACCATGGGGTTCACGTATTTAACATGCCAGGACCTGAGAAACTGGCAAACGTTTCATATAGGAATGATAAAAAAAAAACTGTTTTCTCTCTCTCTCTCCCTCTCTCTCTCTCTCCCTCTCTCTCTCTCCCTCTCTCTCTCTCTCTCCCTCTCTCTCTCTCTCTCTCTCTCTCCCTCTCCCTCTCTCTCTCTCTCTCTCTCCCTCTCTCTCTCTCTCTCTCTCTCTCCCTCTCTCTACTTTTTCTATGTGTGTGTGTGTAGATGGGGTAAATGAGTTGGAGGCAGTTGTGCTCGTGTCACAGCTCATGAGCTCAAACTGAACTCAGTTTTATTCCTGATTGCTTTCACATAAAGTCAAAAATGAGCTCCGCTGTTTGGTTGATAATTTTTAAAAATTCTCTTTCCAAACTTTTTATTCTGCAACTTTTTGTTATACTTCTCTCTGGCGGTTCAAGGCAGGTGTTCAAAAGCCAGGCAAATGAAGGTGTTTTTCAGCCCCGGACCGAGAAAGGAAGACGAGGAGACACCGGAGGACGCTGAGCTAGCAGTAGCGTTGCCCTCGCAACGGGACAAATGAATCAGAACTCAGGATCTCGGTGACAACCTGTAACACTTGGCAGCTTATTCCTGCTCATAGCCACCAGGCGGGCCGATGGGCGGCTTTGCATTTTATTCAATTGGCCTCATTGCGAAATACAATGGTGTTGAATTATCCCTCGGAGGCAGAGCTGAGAGGGAGCAGGCTCAAGTCTTATTTTGCCGCCTTTTACTTTTTTCCTAAAGTAATGTTGACAGTAATTAAAAAAGCATCACGAGGCCGAGAGAGAGAGAGAGAGAGAGAGAGAGAGAGTGACGTTAAATCACAAAGCAAACAAGTCAGAACACGTTTTCGTTGCCTCGCGCGCAACATTAGGATCTGCTCCTTTGAAACAACTGCACAGGAGGCGTTCGTCAAGTATTTATGTGTAACCTGAGCCTTTTAATCATCAAAAAAATGCCTGCTTGCCGTTTGAAGCGTTTCACAGCGCGGCTTAAACTGCGACTTCCCGTGTTTGTTTTGAGAATGCTTAGTGCGTTAGCTACTGTACTCACAGGCAGCCAGCGGCGCGTCTTTTATCGGTCTGTGTTCCGTACATCCCAGGGGACGGATAGATGTAGACTCCGACCACCGCCGACCCGTTATTGCCTCTCGCCGTTTAACGGCAACCAATAACGCCCTGTGACGTGTGCGAGTGTTCCTGCTGCGGGGCTCTCCAAAGTTTTTTTTTTTTTATGACATGCAGAATGTGAGCCGTGGGAACGACACGGGAAGACTATGCATGAATTAAATTTGATTTGAATTAAGATTCCCTCCAAAAAGACTCCGACTCAGGTGATGGAAAATCTCGGTTTACTTGCTCGGAGTCTCAGTCAGTTTATCTTCTTATCCTGGATAAGGTCGGAATACTGTGTCCATGTAAATGTCTTCAATTACACACACCAACTGTGTGTGTGGGTGTGTGTGTGTGTGTGTTTAGCCGATGCGTGCATTTGATAAATAAACCATTAAAACCCCCCTACCCATCCACCACCACCACACAGTTGTCTCTTATAACAGACTGGGTTAGTTTCAATCAAATATTGATAAACACATTCTGCTATCCACCCTGGTGACTATGTGATTAAGTGTATGTGTGTGTGTGTGCGCGCGCGTATGTGTCAATCACCATGATATGAATATCAGATTGAATGTTTGGTTGCCAGGCAGCGGTATGGATCCATAGCCCGTGGCGACAGATGACAGTTAAGGCATTCATAAATAGTGCCGTCTGCCGCAGTGACCCCTGCCACACGCAGATGCAACTCCCAAAATGTATGGATTAATTGCCGACTGTTTGGCTGCAATTAGAGTTCAGTGTGACGAGAACATGAGCCCAATTGGGGAAAATGAGTCCAATTAAAAACAGAGCGAGGAGCCCCGTGGAAAGAGAGATAGTGTCACTTTTAAACACTCTCCGTCGTTAGTGTGCTTGCGCACGGTTACGGGCGTGTGTGTGCGTGCGCGTGCGTGCGCGTGTGCGTGAGTGCGTTTCACTGGCCGCTAACAACAAGCATCAAAAAGCCATTTGTTCTTAATGAGCTCCCGGCTCAGCAAACTGTTTTACCGAAAAACCCATTGTGGTTTTAAATGATTTACTGTGAAACCGGCTGAGGTAAAAGATACACTTGCGCGCCGCTTACAGTGTAAAAAGACTCCATTACAGCTCGGACTGTCTGCCTCCTACAGATTATGTAAGGGCAGTAATACTGTCAGCAAAATGCGCCTCATCATCATAAGTAAAAGCACCGTCTCCGTACTACATTTATTGACTACATATATTTACATTGTATTTAGATATTATGACTGATGCTTTGTGAGTCGGTAAAACTCGATTGGTCGTGCAGAATAGAAAAGCGCCATCTGTTTAACAGATATTCATGTGTAAGAGATGTCAAAAAAAAGGGCCTGCCTCTGATTCAGAGGGCATTTTAATAACTCCCTCTTACTCCAGGGACAGTGTTTGCATATTTTTACCGTGTCCGTCCGAGAAGCAGCTCCCTCCGAGAGTTCAGGGGCGCCTCCGTCGTCAAGCTGGATAGGTCAGTCTAGACGGCCTCACTCATCAATCCTTCGTCCGACCGAATCCTGGCACGGCTTCCAAATTTCAGTTTGTGTCGATGAAGCCTGGACGCTGACCTCACTCAGGGGTGAGCTCCAGACCAGGGCTCAACCGGTAAATACTGAGATTTCGAGCTTCCACGTGTCTGAGGCAAAATTAAATGGTCCCGAGGTTCTTCTTGAAACGAAGCCAGCTGCGCTTCTCCTCTTATCGAACCAGTTCCCATCAACATTTTGACGAGATCGCACAGACATACCTTTTCTTCAGGTCTCACTCGGGGTTCGTGTCGGGTTGCTCTGTATTCCCGCGGCCTTCTTTGCGCCGCAGAGCTGAATTACCCCCTTGTCAGTCTGTCCGTCTCGCTGCTATTCAGAGCCTCGCTCATCTCCTCTGTGTCAGCAGATGCCTTGCCTGAGATGGGCCAGTGATGCAATTTTTAGATAATCAGCTGTTTTTCAAAGCCCTCTGAATCGGAGAGTTTGGCGAATTCACTCGACGCTGTAAAGGAGGTTTTATGAATTATTCACCTGAGCTAAAAATGAAAAACTGAAAATGAAATAAAAACTAACCAGTAGGGCAGTTTTCCCCAGATGGCACATTTAACCTCTCTGAGAAGACAATCACCCACAGCCACTTCCTCCTGATGGATGCTCACTGGCTGCTTGCAGCTATTATGCTCCCCCAGCCTGTGATTCTCTCGCTCTCCCTTTAACATAGTGGGTGTCGCTCGATCCACTTCCAGCTGACTGATGTGGAACGATCATCGGTGACCATCATTCTCTCTTCCCCTCACACTCTAATGTCTCTCTATCTGATAACGGGGCCGATAAAACTCAGTCCAATTCCGGCAGCCGCTATTGACATTGCTCTCCCTCTCTGCAGTTTGCAGTGGCAGGTGCCACTGACGGTCACCATGGGAAATGCATCCAGCGTCGGTGCAGAGAGCCTGATCTGGATCAACAACAGGACAGGTATGGCACAGCCACAGGGCTGCGTTTGCATGATGCTGGACAGACTGAAATGCTTTGAAATCCTGGGTGTCGCCCCCTACATCTAGAAAATACATCTTAATTTTTTGGAAAATATGTATTCTGCTGCCACACCGAAGATATTAAAGCTCCTTCTGCCTCTGCTTTTGGGTAGCAAACTGGCTGCCCTTCAGTTCGTAGATAATGAAATCATTTCTGTGTCTGGTTTTTTGCAGTAAAAATGAGAACCCTGCTCATAATACATCACTGTTTGCAGAATAAATCTGCCCCAGTGTTTGACAACTAAAGCTCTGGTTTTTAAACTCCAACGAGGTGCAGAGCAAAGGGAGACGGGAAGTTCAAGACTTCAAGACAATTAATGTCAAGGAGGGAGAGAAAGCGGGCCTGATTTAAAAGAAACTCTACTAAAGCTTAGAAACTAGTTTAACAACCTTGGAGGAGGCTATTTTTTTTTCAAAGGTTGTGATGACGCCAGGCAGAGTACAGCAAAAGCTGTAAAAGCGGATTTTGATCATGCAGTTTATACCTAATTATTACAGCTTTCTATTTATGCACGGATCTATCTATAGATGTATCTAAATTAATTTAAGTCATAAATCATGCATAAATATACTTTAAAAAATGGGTGAGCGACTAGATAACTATGTAGGTAGGTAAGTAAGATAGGTAGATAGATAATAGATAGATAGATAGATAGATAGATAGATAGATAGATAGATAGATAGATAGATAGATAGATAGATAGATAGATAGATAGATAGATAGACAGATAGACAGATAGACAGATAGACAGATAGATAGATAGATAGATAGATAGATAGATAGATAGATAGATAGATAGATAGATAGATAGATAGATAGATAGAGATAGATAGATAGATAGATAGAAGCATGTGAGCTGGTCAAGGACTATCAGTAAAAATCGTGCACTCATTAAGGGTAAGAACCACAGTCATAAATCAAAACACGGACTGTCCTTTGAGAGTGACGAGAAGGTCAAGAAGATGTCAGGGCCATTCCAAAAATAAGACAAATAAATGAATTGTAACATCTTTTAAATGAATAAAGGATTCATGTTTTTTTTTTTTCCATATTGAAGTGCCTGTCTCGGTTCAGTTAGGAGTGCCTCTAAAAACATAATCTCTGTCTAAAGACTAAAAGCCTGTCATGGGCATTTAAAAATGCAAGAACCGCGAGGACACAGGGCGCCCCTTTTACCGCGGTGTGGATTGTATTAAGAACAATGCTTTGTTGTAGCAGTACCAGCGCAGCACAGTGGCTACTGAAGGTTAAAGGAGTCTACTCAGGCGAAATATTAACACTGTTTGTAGGGCATCTTTTCACCCATTGAAAAAGTATTTATTTACCCAGCTGGAATTGTAACTTGTATGCCGACCGTGGCAGCATTTGAAGCTACGTTTGCCACGTTACTCAGGTATGTTTTGAATCACGTTATCATGAGCCAAAGTTGGTAATCTTATACCAGATTCAGGACAATATCTTCAGCTAAAAGAAGTCAAATGGAATGTCAGTGTCCAAAAATAAAACAGAAAACAAAACGGCAATGACAAGGTTTCATGCAGGCATCAATATCCTGCAACGACCAAATAGTGTGATAACGTCTACGTATCGGATGATATCAGGTTGTTTTTACTTCTTTTCCGTCCGCCCACCCCATCGACTGGTGCTTGTTCTTTGTCCTTTCAGAGACCCACAGGATTGGCCAGATGGACGATAGAACGTGGCTGTTGGGCAACATCAACCAGACGGGCTACTTCAGAGTGAACTATGACCTCCAGAACTGGAAGCTGCTGATTCAGCAGCTTCTCACCAATCCTCAAGTGCGTCCGCCCGTCTGCCCATCTGTCTGTCTGTCTGCCCGTCTGTCTGTCTGTCCGCCTGTGCTGTGCTGTGATGTACCTCTGCAGCTGTGAGTCTGTTTGCACAAAATAACTTCAAATATGGTTGGTACAGAGGGATTGTAACCCACTTATTTATTTCCAACAGGCTACTCTGAAGGTCATTATTTAGAATTTCCAGAATGTCAGAGAAAGTTGTTGCTCAGCCAGTGAGACAATGTAGGAAGGTGGGGAATCAGAGGGTATTATTGTTATCATTATTATTCTTGTCACATAGTCAGTGTCTCCCGTGTCCATTTTAACTGGAAAAAGGCACTGCACTGCTTTTTTTGGTACACTTCAGCAGTGTATTGCGTTTTGTGAGCACTAAATGCATCATGTGCGATCAGACTTCATCTCCGTCTCTCTGACTCTTTGTCTCCCTGTCTTTCTCAGATTATCTCTGTTGGAAACAGGGCGGGACTCATCGATGATGCCTTCAACCTGGCCAGGTGAATGAATCTTTGGTTCAGTCCACTTTTAATTCTGCATTCAAACACCGACACACACACACACACACACACACACGCACACAAGGAGGAAGGGACCCTCCATTATAGCAGCAGACAGTGATGTGTTTTCTCTGTTGTCTCTCAGGCTCATACCTCACTCTGGGGGAGAGGAGCCAGAGCTGAGCCATTGTTTCTGTCTGTTACTCTTTGTTTTTAATTGTTCTCCAATACAGTGAGTCACCGTTGACCAGGACTGGGGATGTGTTGGACCTTCTCGGGGATGTCTGTTTTACTGAGCTGAATATATATGGTGGACAGAGACGTTTGCACCGACATGGTTTTGTGCTGTAGTCAGGGTCAGCTGCGGATCGAGGGGTTTTTATACTGTTTGTGAGTTCAGCTAAGCCCTATGGATTTTCCTACACAAATTTACATTCACACACGAATGCTGGAGCTTTGCTAGCAGCCCCTTCCTCCACTTCCCGTAAGTACCAGATAAGTGAAACTCAGGGATTAAGGTTTTTCCCCCCAGCACAGGCTTTTCCTAGGTCTTTGCAGTGTTTCCAGTACATATGCATATTCAGCAAAGATGCCGTTGTCAGTGCTAGGCTGTTTGTAAATGTGTGTTTTTGTCACATTTCCATAAATTCTGACTATAATGCATGTTTAACGTTATTGACTGTTTTGAGTGGGCATAAGAAGCCTGCAGTGGTTCCAGGGTGAAGGAAATTTGGGGGATTGCGGATGAGAAATTGACACTGATTTAATTTTATAATTGTCAACTGCTGTAACACATGTATTTAGTCTCTATGTGAGAGTTGCAGGTGGAATCACTAATCAGGATATTGTGTTACCGAGGTTGTTTAAGCATTAGAGTAATGTGCATCTCTGATTGCAGAAGCTAAGAGACAGAGAAAGAGAGAGAGACAAATAACCAGCTTCATTTCAGTACCTTTTTAAAGCAGCTGTAAATATGCATCAGTAGCTCGTATAAATATCTAGCGGTACCTCATATACTTGAGTTTCTCTCCTCTTCACTCCTTCATTATGGCCATTCAACCCACAAGGCAGTAAACTCAACATGACAATTCTTCAGCTGAGGTGAAAATCCCATGCTAAAGGCCGTGGTTGCTTTGTGGTCTTTCATACATCTGATGTGTTCAAACTTAAGTGTTTTTTTGGCTCCTGCATCCACTCAACTAACTGTCCCCGTCACCATAAAATGATTTGAAGTGCTCGTGTGTCCATAGTATGCGCATCAACTGGCCCAAACTGTGCCAATCAGACAAGCTCTCAAATGCAGGTGAACCAGGCTAATCTTCCCAGGTGCGAGTCCAGCAAGAGAGCTGTCGCCACCAATACTGTAAGCACACCGCAGTCACTGTCACTAAGTGAGTAAGACTTTGCAGTTATTTGAATGAAACCAAGTAGAAAACTTTCAGGCTTTCTCTCAGATCAGAGGCGTGCTCCTGGAGCCAGAGTTCCCTGTGCTTTGATGGTGGCTGCAGTGCAATGCCGGATGACAAAGCGACATCTGGGTGACGGCCGTCCACTGTATGTAGAGCAGCATGGGCCGAAACTCAGAAGCAAAGGCACAGTCGGACAGGAGCTGTGATGAATGAGCGCCCAGAAACGCTGCAGCAGCACGGAGCATGGGAGTGTGTGTCGTTTCTCATTGTGCGGCTTTCAGCCGGAGGCTGTTTGAGCACTGTAACCAAAATCTACTGTGACACCAACCCTGCAGCTCAATCCAGCCTCGCCTCCCTCTCCCCGTGCCTCCATGCCTCTCGTTCAGCCATCTGTCTGCTGTCGTTTCGAATGAGAACCAGCTCAAGACCGGGCGGCTTCTACTCCCATATCTGTGTGTGTGTACGTGTGTGCGCGTGTGTGCTAAGCAAGGTTTCTATCCATACGAACAGAAGCCCGAGCACAGATATGTCAATATTCAGCCAGACAGCAGAAAACAGCCTGCATCTGCCACCATGTCAACAGATGATGTCCTATGTCCAACATATGCGTGTGTGTGTGTGTGTGTGTGTGTGGTGTGTGTGTAAACCATCAAAATAAAGAAATGTATTTAATAGGCGCCCATCTTAACAGTGTCGAGAAGTGCAAAAGAAACAAACAAAACAGTGCCAGGTGATAAGGAAGTAAAAAAAACACTCAGACACAAAACTTCCTGAGAGCCTCAATCGTAGGTATGAGAGGGCATTTGAAAGAAGTCCAAGAGTCGATGCGTCAGAATTCAGCCAACAGTTTTGCGCCGTGAGACAGGGAAACGGCAGGTCAGCAGCTCAGGTGTACCGAGCTGCTGGACTGTTTGGGACTCGGAGATGTCTTAATCAGTGCACGGCGAAGAACGAACCGGGAGGCCAGCAACAGCTAAAGAATGGCCTCATTTTATTGATACGCATCGGCGAGAAGTGTGATGAACTGATCTCGAGGTCGGCTGTCAGCCCTCGGCCGTTACGGCAGCGGCGGATAAAAAATGCAAAGATCGGTTCCCTCAGATGTGTGCGTGTGTGTGTGTGTGTGTGTGTGAGAAGTGAGACCTCGTTCGGAACCGAGACGACGTGCCACTATGCATGGGAAGTGACAAAAAAGTATTGTTTCAGCATGTTTCGCACTTCATCGATTCCAGCCTCAGATCTTTAATCTGGGGATTAATTTCGCTGCTGCTGATTCCTCCTCTGCTCACAGTTCGATTTGCTCGGGCTTGAGCAATGCACAGGGAACCAACCGCTGATTGGTGGCGGCAGGGGCGCGCGTGTGTGTGTGTGCGTGCATGTGTGTGTGTGTGTGTGTGTGTGTGTGTGTGCGTGTGTGTGTAAAGCCACTTTAGCTTTATAAATGGCTGTGTCTCTGTGACTGTGTGCTTACACAGTAATGGATGTTGCCTGACTTTTTCTGTGTGATTGTGTGTGTGTGTGTGTGTGTGTGTGTGTGGGGAAACGGGGCGGGGGGGCGTGTAGCTGTGTGTGTGTGTGTGTGTGTGCATGTGCGTGTGCGCACAGCAGTCCCTCGTTAGGTCTCCACTGAGCCTTGCTAATGGCTAATGGACAAACAATTAACTGGCCCTTAACGAAGTTAACGAGTTAATGAGCTTGTTAAGACTGGGAGAGAGATACATCTACCCCCCCCCCCCCCCCCCCCCCCCCACACACACACACACACACATTTACACACACGCACACGCAGCCTGTAAATGAGAGAGAAAATTGAAAATCTATAATTTCTCTCCTCTCCCGCTCTCCTGTGACCTGAACAACATGACACACAGTTTAAAGAGCCTCAGCTGACAGACGCCCGCCCAGGGTTAGTGGGTCATTAAAATCAAAGAGATTTACCCTGTGAGGTGGAGCCTTCTGACCAACTTAATTCATTTGCATTTATTTAGAATGGCATTTATTTAGAATGGCAGAATAACACAGATGAGGAATTTGACTCCAAACCATGCAGATCATCCGGACAGGTATTCCTAGAGAGGGTTGTGGTGTCTGTGAATGGTAGGCAATGGATGCATGTGCGTTTGCCCACTGTCTGGGGAAACATCTCTTCACCTTTGAGCTTTGGAGGTTCTGCACTTACTGCTTCACATGCTAAGCTAAGCGAATCAGTTCTGGCTGCAGATCCATGTTGATCAAGCCGAACATGTGTAACAACATTTGACTCGACGAGGAGGACTTGAATGCACGGCTCAGACGGGGTTGAACAAAGGGAATTTATTGAATAAAAAAAAAGAAAGAAACAAAAGATGCTTTCAAGGAGTTTGATGCAGTACATGTAACAGCAAAGACGTGCTCATGGGGAGGATCAAAGCCTTCAAAACCCTCAAAAACTGACCTGAAATGTGACGACTTGATACGGCAAGCTCTTGACAGGACTTTGAAACACGACAGACAAAATGGAATGGATATAAGACAAGGGAGACAAGGGATATTTATATACGAGGTTGGAGAACACCAATCGGGAAGGGGGATTTACAACCTGAACAGAGGCAAAGTCACACAATGGGAGCAAGTTAGGATCTTGAACAAGAGGGAAGTGGTGAGTGCAGAATGAAACCGGAAGTGCACGACGAAGACCGAAATACATGAGGAAACATGAAATACTAAACATACTAAACATGAGCAGGAAAGTTCAATGCTCTGCAGATTGTCACATGACACGTCACCTCTCCTTCAGTAGTTGAACCGCATTTTTATTTATTAATTCCAGGTCTCTCCGGATTTGTCTTTTTATCCGTGTTGCGCTGTTCCGTACGGCTCTGTGATAACTGGGTTAATGCATTGTGCTTCCTTGAGACATTCAGAGAAGGAGCACATTAGAAAAAAGTGCAGAATAAATAACATCCGAAAAGGCTTTCAGCGCCAATGTTGCTTCTTTTTTTTTTTGTAGAAAAGACAACAGAGCGTAGAAATCAATGGGAAACACTGCTCAGATCTTTCACTTGCAGGAGCCCTCTTGATGTTTTTGCCCATAAAATATTGTTTTGAAAACAGACGGAAGAAACGAAAAAAGCCTGAGAGGGGAAGACCATCAAATAAACACTCTTCTGTTATTGTGATAGTTGTTGCCTTGACAACAGATCATATCTGAACACTGTGAACTGTTACCTGACTGTGTGTTCGTGTGTGTGTGTGTGTGCGCGAGTTGAAATGTGGACACATAAACAAACAGGCCCGATGTCGGGGGTGCGGTTGCCATGGTGACCAGTCTATCTCCCTGCATCCGTGTTTAGTAGCATCCTTGGCTGGAAGTGGTGTAAACAGGAAGTGTGCAAGAGCTGATGGATTATGGCAATGTCTCAGAGGCCACTCGCATGACGGGAATCGAGATGAGAGCGTTGAAGTTGTTAAAAGTTAGTTATGAGGCAGATTATGGAAATACGAGGGTCTGGAATGCAGAGTTTGCTCAGCTTAGAGTCTTATCTTAAACAGATTAACTTTCACGGGAGGCGTGTCTCTCTCTTTCTCTCCACCAGTCTGTCTCTCTGTCTTTCTGCTTGTGAATCAAAAAAAATGGGAAGAAAATGAAATCATTTCACCACAAGCAAATTAAATTGTCCCACCTCTCCCGGCTGTCGGTCACCCACTTTGATTGACTGCACCCGGGCTCAGTTATTGTTTTGTTTGCTGCACTTTCTCTTCGGTGTCTCCCCTCATTTCAATAATCAGAATAAAACCAATAAGCCAGACATCTTCACCGTGGGCCCTCTTGTCTATACGTGGCCTCATTGATATACATGAGGCGTGGGTGTGGCTGAAGGTCAACGTGTGTGGGCATGTGAGCGCCTCCGCCCCTCAAAAATATCATGAACTTTAATGAATGCGTAAAGGAAGCTTGTTAATATTCATGAAGCAGTAGCTGTACCCAGGCCAGGGGGGGGAAAAAAGCCCTGCTGGCATTTAGAGGCCAAGTTCATTTTCTTAATGTCTTCATTCTCTAGTTTAATCACACATACATACACACACAGCGGAGACTGAGAGTTATATCTGGGGGTCAAAGAGCAAATGTTCTCCAGGATCGGGTCTCAAATTAAATTTATCGTACCTGAGGTGTCTCTTTGTCCTGAAAGAGCCGTCGCATAAAAGACTCCGGTGCAGAAAGGAGTCGAGTGGGTCAAAAGGACAACTTTGTCCCGAAAGGAAAAGGGAAACAGCACATGCGCGTTGGTTGATCAGATGGACGTCTCTCAGTAGGTCTGCACAGTCTGGTATACGCCAGCTCACAGAGGGACTCCATTATTAAGACGAGCAGCGCTGTGCGATTTGGATAAGAGGCGCCGGGACACAGTTTGCGCCCGCTAATCTCAATGTCTACTTGCCCCTCTCTCTCTCTCTCTCTCCCTCTCTTTCGCCGTCCTTTCCCCAGGGCGGGGTACCTCCCGCAAGGTGTTCCCTTGCAGCTGATTGGCTACTTGCCTGAGGAGACCTCGTTCCTGCCGTGGCACGCCGCCAGCCGGGCACTGTACCAGCTGGACAAGCTGCTGGACCGCACCGAGGAGTACAGCCTGTTCAGCGTGAGCGGCCACTCAATAAGCGACTGCCTCCGTCAGTCAGTCGGCCGATCAATCAGTCCGCCGGCACCTGCCCGCGTCCGTGTCAGCCGAAGGGACCGTCTCCCAGCGCTGGCGGTCTGTTGATTAACTCTGCGTATGTTTGTGTGCGTTTATTGTAAACCAGGACTACGTGCTGAAGCAGGTTGCATCCCGTTATCATCAAATGGGTTGGCCAACAAACAGCCCCGGCACCGAGGGCAACATCCTGCAGGCGTCCTACCAAACTGAGTACGTAATAGTCATACACACACACACACACACACATGGGGGGGTGCCTTCCCCCATTGTCATTGTAATGAATGTGTCAATGCTTCATACAAGTTGTTATAGTAGTTTATTGTCATGTATAGCGTTGTACAACAAAGTTTAGTCCATTTCAGAAACTGAACACTTATTATCTGTTGTATGTAAGAGCATTGCTCTGTGTCTCCTTAAAACTGGCTACTTAATGGTGGTTATAATGCGTTACATAACCTGGAACTTCAGATTCTTCCTTCAAACACTTTGGTCCACACTTATAATAGTTAGGAAACACACGTTGTTACACATGATTCGAAACTGTTTCTTTTATGAAGCACTATAAATGCACTCCTGATATCTTATGCATGTGCTCCTGATGCATTATAAACGAGACCTTCATGGAAAGAAGTTACCCGATGTTTGAACGTGGTCCTCTCTGTTTGTGTTTACAGGGAGCTACAGCGAGAACTCATCATGTTGGCATGTAGCTTTGGGAATAAACAGTGCCATCGCCAGGCAGTCGCCTACATCTCTGACTGGATCTCCAGCAACAAGAACAGGTGGGAATGTACAAACGCACAGACAGGGTGGAAACAAAAAAAAAAAAGACGCAGTGGGATTTGTCTTGGAGACAGGATCCTTGATTTTCCAAGCAGTGGCTCTGGATCCAGATCATAATTTAAAATCAGGTGTAAATGTGGTCTAAGTTTCCTCCTTCAACCAAACCACTTAAATCCTAACAGACACTGACACCCCTGTTTCTTCCCATGTGTTTTGACATGGGTTGAAAAATGGAAATTGCTATGAGCCAACTATAATCTAGGTATCATGAAATCCGGAGCGAAAGCATGACTGACGCCAAACGTCACACACTCATCTTTTTAGTCTTTGTAGCTTCACGAGGTAAAAGAGGAGACATCCGAGGGGCGTCTCTTTTATTTTACATGTTGTTTTCAGAGTCCTCTGACGCTGCTAACTTTTTCTCTTTCATTTGCGGCTGCCTCTGTTTTTCTGCAGCCTCCGGGCCCTTTAACGAGATCTGCAAAATTAGATTTCAAACAGCAAATTAAATAGAAACAGATGCTGGTTTTGTGTAAAGTACAGCTGGGAGCTGATGATAAGAGGCATTGCTTAAATTAAAAAAACAGCAACCGTCCATCCACCCAGCCATCCATCTAGTTCATGAATGGATCCTTGGACCATCCTTGCTCATTTTCTCAAAGATCGACACGAAAGCCATTACCTTTATTTCCCTGTATCAACTGTGTGTATTAGTTTTTTCCTAGAGCAGTGAAAGTGACCAGTGTGTCGTTCCATCCACGTTGCCATCGCCATTTTAACTCTCACTCCCTCACATCATCCCGGACTCACTGGATTCTTGAAAACCTTTCACCCTCGTCCCAGAGGATGCTCTAGCTCTTATGGACCGGTGGGTAATCCCAGGACTTAACCTCAACGAAATAATTCCTATGAAGTCACCCTTCACACCTTGGCTCAGTGGAATCCAACAACAGGCTCACCCATCTCATTCCACCTTGCACAGCTGTGGATGGGCGAGAGGTGAAATGTCTTGGATTCACACACGCGCATCCACCTCGAGTGATGTTAATCCAGTCCACGGAGCACCCGTGTATGGTTTCTCCGCGTGTGCCAGGGAATTCATCACGCATCCTTATTAAGTCTTACCAGGAGAGGGCTTGCTTGACTTATCTCCACAATTACCAGAAAACAGAGAGACGGCCGGCACGCGAGACATGAGCTCCATTTAGCGAGCCCTGTACACAGAGCCCATTGATTCTGTGCCGGAAACATCGGTAACAGGCCTGGGATCAGTGCTGCAAACAGAGCCGAGCGCTGGATACGAGCGCGTGAAGGCGCTGTTACATCTGTGCCTTTCGAGTGCACAAGGGCGCTCGGAAACACCTGCCGTAATGTGACTCTTGTCCAGAACAATGAGTGTAATTACGGAGGAGCAGCTAATGCGCTGGCACCTACGTCCTCCCGGAATATTAATCATGTCCCTCTGAGGCTTGATGGAAAGTGAACTGTGGATCAAAAAGCGCAGGATTAACATTTATCTCAGCATGGCCGACGCCATTGATGGATTAACCTGTTCGGGGTCCGGGGGCTACACTGACCTTCTGAGCTCTCATTAACCCCTCTGCCGCCCACCCTTTATGCATTGCAGACCTGGCTGAGGCGATAAATAGAGGGGGAGGCACAGTAGTTCAACCTACACAATTTTCTCCTTTTTGAACAGCAGCTCAAGCTCCATGTTTTAAGACAAGTGTGATTACATTTATCTGTAAAAAGAATCATTTTCACTGCCATAAAGCACAAAAGACATGTGACATATATTGAATTACACAAACTAAGAGGTCGGCAGTAATACTGTGGCCATCGTTTATGGTGTGCGGAGGAGAGACACCACCATCCAGCTTCACCTCTGCTAGGAACGTCAGCAATGACGACAAACTGAACACAGGGGGAAACCCTCTGCTGCGCGATATACATTTACATCCATGCATGTTGCTTGAAGTTCGGCGCTCTTATTGATTCCCCATTCAAAAATTCAACTTAGATTCAAGAACCTGGTTGAAATGACATACGGCCATTGGCGGGGAACACAGGAGCCATCTTCAGTCAGACGATAATCGCTCACCCAGGCTCGTGTCGCTCTTTTGGGCACTTTAAACGTTTCATCACGCCACCTCCAAATTTCAGACTTTTTTAGTGCCGAGACAGATAGGCAGATGGTGGCGAGATGCGTTTACTGTCAGGATGGGAGTTCGATGCAGAGAAGGAATCGAGTGGGAGGGAGAGATATTTCAGGAGAAGGATAGAGCTTCAGGACATAAAACATCCTCTACAGACTGCTAAAACACACACACGCGCACACACACACACACCGACACACACACTGCGTTAGTTAATGGGATCACAGCCATCTGGAGAATTCCACAGACTCGGTTCCTCCATTTTATTTCCTGCAGAGTGTAACTCAGCTCTTATTACTACTGTTCTTTTTACGAGGAGTGAAAGCGTCTGTCAACGCACACGTGGAACCTCGACGATAGCGGTGCAGTCAGTGTGGCACGCGGCTGATCAATGATAAGCATCCTACTCGTGGCTTTAAAAGTCATATTATTTAGCCCAGCATATACACACGCTCATAAACACACACACTTGAGGATGTCACAGTTTGCAATAATGTGGAGGTTAGAGTGTGCGTGCATGTGTGTGTGTGTGTGTGTGTGTGCACGCTGAGGCGCTTGCTCTTAAGTGGAGCATCTCTAAAATGATTTCCCAGGTCGGTGAATGATGTAATTGTCCCTGCATCATTCACTCTGCACACACACACACACACACACACACACACACACACACACACACACACACACACACACACACACACACACACACACACACACACACACACACACACACCCATATATACATATGCAGGGTTCAGGTTTTTTTTATTTTTTTTACTGCCAGCTGAGCTCACTGTATTGTGATAAAAGTTTTTAGCTCTGGTTTACTGACGATTTAGGTCGAGTACACACACCTACACCCCCTGCACCCCACACTACAGTGTAAAGGAAATATTCACCCTTTTGCTGTGCTGATGATTCAGGCCAGTAACCAGCTGGGGCAGTACTGTGTCTCTGCAGTAATGGCACCTCTGTGCGTCCTGTGCACACTGCTGTTGCATCCCCGTTCCATTGTATCCCACTGCATAGCCCGCTGTTGTGTTGCCTTTGGACTGCTGTGTTCAAGCTCTAGTCTTTATCTGTTCCTCCCTTTACGACTGAGGGTGAGAAAAGAGAAACAAACCAAGGCGAAAAATATGTCTCTAATTTCAGTGAAAGGAGGGGTACGCTGAGCACACATTTACATTTACAGATAAAGTCTGACCTCAAGTAAAAGGAAGGGAGGAGGGCATTTTAATGCCAGCTCTCAGTTCTGCAGCACCAATCTCCAGGATTATTTACACTTAATGTATTCTGATGTGCATACGGCTTCTGGGCTCTTTGAGACCTTCTGGACTCCCAGTCAAAGCCTCTAAGTGTGTCTTTGTCTGCACTTAATGACCGGAGTCCGCAGCTCTCTAATGGAATAATAATTTCTTGCTGAGCATCCAGAGCCAGAGAGTGTCCTGCCTCGTCCTGCGGCTGTGTCTTATCAGGGATTTTTAGTTTCCTTATCTCCACTGGTCCACTTTCGCACTCGCACACAGAAAGAGCAAAGTGTGTGTAAACACTGGCTGTGCTGGACACGGCTGACACCAGTGCGTCGTGTGTGTGTTTGCAGGATTCCTCCCAACATCAGAGACATTGTGTACTGCACCGGCGTCAGCCTGATGGACGAGGACGTGTGGGAGTTCATCTGGATGAAGTTTCACTCGTCCAACGCTGTGTCAGAGAAGAAGATCCTGTTGGAGGCTCTGACCTGCTCGGACAACATCTTCCTGCTAAACAGGTACAAACGTTCTCTCAGTCACACACTGATGCCCCCGTGACAAATTCACTCCGCGGCGAGCTCACAGTGACGCATGTGTGAAACTCACCGCAGTTGCATATGTGCAGCTTTCGGTGCAAAAGCAATGTAACACCCAGTCACTTATTTATGAAATTCCAACCATCTCTGGCGTACCACAGGACAGATCGGGCCCCAAAGTGCCCCTGACGCTGCGTGTGAGTGCGTAAGAAGCACTCCATTTTTATTTGTGTCTGTTGTACCAAGTGGCTCGGGCGCAGATTTACTGACGCTCGTTTGCGGCGAGACAGGAGTTGTAAAATTAAAACAAATTCGCTGACCGACACTAAAACATACCGGCGCCACAGGGTTTCAGTCACCGTGAGTGACCAGCGTCGTATATTATTATGGATCAGCTGTTCATCAAGACGCTGGCGAATGTTTCCCAGTCTCTGAGGCAAGCTAACGACACAGCTCAGAGAAGGGGAAATTTCACGAAAGGACTGTTCAAGGTAACTGAATGTCAACTGTGGTGGATTTTGACTACCTGCAGCAAATCTCTGTGACTTGATTCTCAAGATGCACCAGAAGAGAAACACCCATATCAAATGAAAGGTGCAGTGAAAACTTGCCCGAGGCAGTACACGTACATAAGTCTGCCGTGCATGTGTGTGTGTGTGTGTGCGTGCGTGTGTATGTGTGTTTAACAGCACAGTATTTTACCTGGACCTAACTGCTGGTATCTCGTGTCGAGAAAAATACCAAAGATGGATGTCGCGTGCACTCAGAGCTATACAGTGAGACAAATTGTGTGTGTGTGTGTGTGTGAGTGAGTGAGTGTGTGTGTGTGTGTGTGTGTGTGTGTGTGTGTGTGTGTGCTCGAGTGTATGTGTGCGTGTCAGGTATTGATTTTCCAGCTGCAGTAAACTGCTCTGCAATCAAAGAGGTAACACTGCAAGTTCAGATAGCACCTATCACGCACACACACACACACACACACACACACACACACACACACACACATACACACACACACACACACACACACACACACACACACAAGCAGACACACATGCACACACTGGGATCTGAAACAAAATAATAAAGAAAAAGCAGCAGAGTAACACACTGATTGGTCACACAGGAAATGGTTTTAGCACAGAAGGATTGTGGGAAAAGAGAGAGAAAATTGATTTGGGGTTTAATGAAAAAAACTGGCAACAAACAACCCAGTCTCAAAGTCAGACACAAATGCACACACTTACACACACACACACACTTACACACACACACACACACACACACACACACACACACACACACACACACACTCACACACATTCACACAGATTCACAGTGAGGGAACATAAGTACAGATGTTGAAAGTGAGAAGAGATCTAAGTAAACTGATCACAATATTTGCAGAATGAACGTTGTTTTCCCTCTTGTCATCTTTTTCAGTCTCGCATCTTCCCAAACACTTCATGGCACTGTGATTAATGTGTTTACACAACTGAATTATCAAGAGAAAGAAGGCTGCGATCCCCTTCATCGCTGTGTCTCATCGTGAGAGGAGGGAGGAGTTAGTGCCGCATGGATTCACCCCTCCAGCTGCGTTCCTCACAAAACAGAAAAGCACAAATGTCAATTTCCATCTGACAACTTGACCTTTTCTGCCAGTTTTCCATAAACAGATACAACGCCTGTGTTTATGTATTTGGCAGCCCGAAAATGTCGGAGGACAATGAGCAGAAGCAGAAAAACATCACACCTCATTATTTTGTCTTGCGTATTGTATTTGTGAATGCAAAATGTGATGATATCTTTGATGCGACTGTTCCTTGCTAAAACATCAGACACAGAGAGAAGACTTTGGATATTAAGATGCGCTGCGATGTCTGTTTCTACTTGAAAATATCCTCAGGTTGTGTTGTAGTCCTCCAGGATGTTCTCCGGGTTCCATTACAGGGCGTGCTCACCATTCACCAGTCAGCTCAACATTAACATGTTCCTGGACCGAGGGTGGAAACGGCTACATGGATGGTTACCATGGTTACTGAGCTGAGGGTTCTGCCTCTTTGTCCCAGATTGCTGAACCTGTCCTTGACCTCTGACCTGGTCCCGGAGCAGGACGTCATTGACGTCATCATCCACGTGGGCAGAAATCCGCAGGGCAGAAACCTCGCCTGGAAGTACTTCAGGGAAAAGTGGGATGTTCTCAACGCACGGTGAGATACGGATGGGGAGAGCGCTTCGACCCCACCCCCCCACCCCCTGTGAGTAAGTAGTTGCTGAACTGCAAAGAAACAAAATCCTGAAGGCTCTGTCCCCGTCTGTGCTTAGGTACGGCGAAGCCTTGTTCATGAATTCAAAGCTCATCGGCGGAGTCACGGAGTTCCTGAACACTGACAAAGAGCTCAGCGAGGTAAACACACACACAGCCAACATCCTGCAGCCACTTCCCGGGCGAATTTACACATAATAATACGCAACTTTTGCCTTTGTAACTGTCACAAACACATTATTTAGGCAAGCATTCACCTGTGCTGCGCTCCTTCGATCCTAGAAATCAACAATTTTTCAAAGTGGAAAAAGGGCTTCCAGAATCAAGTCTCCCATATAGAGACCATACTGGTTATTTTAAAACAATATTGTTCCCTCTGATGATGATTTAATTTCTGGTATTTAGTACGATTTGCGATTATGAATCCCTCGTGTGTGATAAACACATGATTCATTAGGGGGCAAATCGTGCCAGTGCATGAATTAACATTGAGACAGTGAGATAGAAGAATAATTGTTTACGCAGAAGTGCACAGCAGGGTTGCCAGCTCAGATTGGATTTAAGCGTGCAGGGTTGTTTTAAACGTAGCTAACTAGTGGTTTCCCAGCCCCTCCGGAAGCAGCCAGGGAAAATTATGTTCAATTTGTCTTTGAAGTGCTCGTGTCAGATGATGTTGACTTCCATTGCTCATATCTTCAGTGCTCAGCTTAGTAGATGTTATCCACCTCCATGCTGACAGAGGAATAGCCTTCCCCCATTATCCACCTTCTAGCAGCTTTGAGAGGCAGAGATGTGAGGTGTAGAACCTGGTTCATCTCCGCTTCAAGTACTTCATCCAAGGCAGTGATGCAAAATATGTCATTGCTTCTTTAATGGTAATAAAGGATATATTCATCAGCACAACTGGGTTTTTTTGGTGGAAGAACAAAGTAGAAATAATTAGGGTTCATTGTCTCCATGAAAACTTGTGTCCATTGCTGAGTGAGTGACACCTTTTCCTCCTTCTTCTTCTTCTTCGTTTTGTCAGTGATGAATCCTTTTGACAGAAGACCGTGTAGGTGTCTATGAGGCATCGGAACAGAATCGGGAGAAATTAATATGGGGAGTACCACATATGAAAAGTTCCGGGAGTGAAAGGAACACTGAGCTCTCTTATTTTCTCTCTACTAAGTGGAAGTAAAATGGAGGGAGGTAATAGAGAGAAGAGGAAACGGTGAAGGAGAGCAGAAGAGTCCAGTTAACAATCTGAACTGTATTAAAAGGAGTTGAGGGGATGGATTTTTTTCTCCCATCTCGCTCCACTGAATATGTCAAACTCTGCACAACAGTAAGTTCCCCCCTCAGTCCATAACTTTGGAGGAATGAAATCAAATTAGTTCTCTTCCCAGCTCCTCTTTCAACCGAAGTGTTTCCTACAACACCATTCCTCTGCTGCTGGAAACTGTCCAATTAATTACCTCTGGTAAGACAAAGTCTCCCGTTGTTTCGGTGACTTTCAAGCTGGAAATCCTTCCCTCTAATTATGATCCTTTGAAAGAAAGTGACTTATCAATCCATTTCTGGACTGATTAGCTAATGAGCTGAGGTTCACTCTCGTGAAAAGAAGAACGTCTCATCTTTACTTCACTCCGAAGGGTCCTGTAGGGCTCCACCTGTTTGCTGTGATGATTAGCTTTTTTACTTGGGGTTGAAATTAGACGTGCTATATGGCCAGTAGAGCGTAGTAAATCATATGGCCTATCGGAAACCTCACAAAAACAGTCACGCTTTGCCACCATGTCTTTTGGAAAGGCAGACTGCTTCTCTCACTATCTTTTTCATCCTCTCACCCGCGTCCCTGTTGGTCCTCGTCATCACAATTAGGGGTTTCATTCTAGCATCGCAGCCATTTTTCTGTCACATCCAATCCCCCCCTGACACCTTTACTTATCATCCCTGACCGCGTCCTTTTTTCCTGTGCTGCTCTGCTCCTCCTCCTCTTCCTCTTCTCCTCACACTGTCACCCGCCAGCTGAAGGAGTTCATCCAGACCAGCAGTGTGGCGGCGGGGCCCGCTTTGCCGCGTGCCCTGGAGATCGTCGAGGGAAACGTGCGCTGGCACCGCCTCCACCGGCGGCAGTTCTACCAGTGGCTGCGCAAGCCTCCCAGCTCGGCCTTGGGCTAACGCCGCAGCTGCTAGCCACGGTGAAGCAGCCGCACGCTGACCTGCCGACGGTTCGCGCTGATGCTCCGCTGGGCTACAGATGCAGTCCGAGAGGGTGAAAAACACCACTGGACACGGACTTGCCATTCAGCTGGTTCGTCTCCTGGTTTTTTGCTCTTACAGAAATTTGTTTTCAGTCCTTTTCGTTTGGATGGATTATTTGTTTGTTTGGCTGATGAGGTTAAATTGGTTTCTGCGCTGTGAAAAAAGTCAAGGCAAATCTAACCGCTTGTGTGAAAGCCAGTGCATTACAATTATAATTGAAAAATCATTGGTACAGTGGCTTAACGAGTTAAAAACTCCTTTCCTTCGACTATAAAGTGAAAAACTTAATCCATTGTCAATAACTTCATACACTGTGGAACCTGAAGGTGGGAAGTAGGATAAACAGCTTTATGTTAAGTACATTATTACAAGACAAAACGTCCAAACCAACATGTATCTTCCAAAAAAAAGACACAATTTCAAATATGGTGAGAACATATTCAGATCTGTAATTTCCTGCATTCCGATTTGACTGAGTAAAGATGACGCTGATGTTTTTGCCGTTGTGGGTTCCAATCCGAAGTCTTCATAGATCAGCCCCAGAACAGCTTTACTTGGAAATCTCTGTGTTCACTACATTAAACCAGCTGACAGTAACACCCAGATCTCTCTGCAGTCAGCTGCATGCCGATGATTTAAGAGAGCTATAATTAACACTACATGGGCTCGGTGTCCTATGATCATAACGCTAAGAGGCTCCATTCAAACTCATTAGCTCTCCACAGCAATCACTGCTTCAGCCTCAGAGTCAAAAAGCTGATTTTTTTTTTTAAAGCTGATTTTTTTCTATTTTGTATTTCTTTTTAGGATCTGAAATTGCAGCGCTTTGTTGAATAATTGAAATATCTGAGTTTGGTAGGCTTCATTGGGGTCCTCTCCCGAACTGTATTTTAGATATAAAAGCTTGTAATAAAATCAATGGTCTGTTTTGTGGATAAATTGGTAGGTGGTTGAAAAACATTACAAAGGCCTAAGCGAAAACAAATGGGGGCGTAAAGCTGTTTTTAGATTGAAGGTTAATAGGGGTGTAGCACAGGAATAATGAAGACGGAATAGAAATAGAATCAACCTGATCAACTTATACAGCCCAAATTTTTACACACGTCCATGTTGCAATTTCTTTCCCAGTTTCTTTTTAAGTTTTATTTTCTGCATCAATATCTGTTGCTGGATTATGAATTATGGAGACAAAACGGTCTATAAATTACAAAGCTTAGGTCACCTGATCTACAGCCTAAAGATCCTATGAACGTACTTATTGTGTGAACACTGCCATTGTAATTTAGGCAGATATTTGAAATTTCATCAAGTAAACATCACAGTAAAGAATGAGCGGTTTTCCTGCCACCGTTTGTCCAAACCAAACATCCAGGATCTTCCTCCTCCTTATTTGGTGACCTCAAAAAAACCTGACCATCTCCTTAGAAAAGTCACGACAGTATATCCGCTGAGATTGAAACATTGGCTAAATCAAAACTCAACAGACCTCTGTGGTCTCACAAAGCACAAATCCAGAAGGTTGTCGGCTGAATCTCATCAGCTGCTGGATGGAAGAGACAGTTTCCTCAATGGTTAGCCATTAGTCGAACCTTACATCGGTCCTCACACGTACATAATCATGAGTGGATGGTGGCTTGAGTGGGGAAATGAGGATATGGTGCGAGGGACAATTGAGACTATCAGTGTCATTGTATGCAGACGATGTGGCTTTTTGAAAGAGATTTGATGGATTCAATTTCATCATTAGTGATTAGCCTGAAGGACTCGGCACGACAGACTCTGCAGCATGAAGGTTTCTGTGGCATGACGTGGGACGTCAGCATCTCCCATCTCAAAGGGAGGTGGATTCTATGGATTCTGCACAGTGACAGATGTTTGGAACTCATAGCTCGTCAGACCTCACAGGGCTCTGGATTTTACAGGCTGGTGGATTGAAACTGAGGTGGATCCTTCAATGGATGACAGCGTTTGAGCTGCGACTGCGAGGAGTCACTGGCGCAACGGGATCAGGAATAAAGCTCTGCAGGGAGCTTTATTCCCACATTTGAAAGACATAAATGCACTCTTTGACACTTCGACAGGTTTGACAGCCTCAAGACATCTTCAGTGCAGCAGTGGGACACTGTGACAGGAAGTTGACCTGAACGACTCTACGCGTTTACCGCATGGGCTGGACACTGCTCTGGACTCAACAGCACACCTACGTCCTCCAACCGCACAGGTTTTACAGGCCATGAGGGTCTGCTTCCCCCTTTAAAGTTTCAATGTCCCTGGCACTGGTCCGACTGTGGAGTCTTGAAGATGAAGAGTTTGACGCAGAGACAGCACACCTGAAATAGTTGTTGCGGGGGCAATTGCAGATGTCACTCTTGCAGTTTTTAGAAAACAGGTTAAAATGAGTGATTATGTCCTTTGTACAAATATGGTTCGCTGAACCTCTGTCCTATAGAACAGACATTTTGAAGTTATTTCTCTTCTTTTAGATCTGGCTTTAATGTTGATAATTGAGCCATATATGAAATAATGGGCCTGCCTGCTTCTATACACTGTGTGTTCAGTGGAGTTTGTGTGTGCGGGTGTGCGTGCGTGTGTGTATGTGTGCGTGTGCGCGTGTGTGTGTATGTATATGCATGTGTGTGCGTGTCTGAGTGTGCGAGAGAGATGATGATGAAAATAACAATGATGATGGGAGCACCACTGGTGGTGATGATAAATGTCAGTCATGATGATTAAAAGGATCGGGATTGAGGGCAATGACGGGGAAGATGGGAATGATAATTGTTAACGGTGTGACAAAGCTAATTGGTATTATTACAGCTATTATGCTAATTATTCAATGTATTTCCAGTCTGTGTTGTCCTGTACGGGAAACAAGCTTCACAGACTTAAAGCACACAACGCAACTGCCCCATGTACAAACTCTGTAAATCGTACAAACATGATATTTCAAAGTGTGAAATTTGAAGATATTAAAGTAGATGAAAACTGTGTTCATGATGATTGATGACGACAATTATGATGTTGAAATTGGACCAAAATGAGAAACAGGAAGTTTCAGAGCAAGAGTTGAATCCTACTTCCTGTTTGCACTGTGGTGGTTTCCTGTGTTTTCTGACTGGATGATATTAAAATGGTAAACCCTGTGTGAGTGTATATTGCACATTCTCAGTAGTTGATTATCACCTGAGCTCTGACAAACCAGGCAGGCTTTCCTCCACAGAGTCGGACAGGCTACGGGGTCACGTCATTAGCTGGAGCTCAGACGTGGCATTGGAGTAATTTCACCGGAAGCTATTTTTGCACCACACAAGACAATTTCCGTACCAGGTTTGCACACGGTTCCAGAGGCAGAGACAGCAGTCATCTTCAAAAAGGAGCCTCGGATTGTTTTTTTTCCCCGTTTTTTCCTTTAACGCCAGACTCAGAAACAGAAACAAGGACTCATACATATCTGTCAATTATTTCTCACCCCATCAAGATTTACTGTTAAAAACTGCTGTCTGATCTCTGCTTGCAAGCCACAATTTGTTTACTCCTGCTGGGCCCCAGCCACCATCTGCTGCCCACAGCTGCAATTTTGCCTCCAGAGGCCGAGAGGGAAAAAGCACAGTTTATTAACCTATACTTATTAATAATGAAGGAAATGGAAAATCTTGCACCTTTTAAACTCATCTATTCATTCACTTTACGATCTGAGTCTAGAATTGATAGGGAGAGAGGCTGGAATACAAGCTGGCTTACAAACACACACACACACACACATGGAAACATGATTCGCAACCATTCCCAGTTGCAATTAAGAATCATCTTTCATCTGCATCTTTCATCTGCATGGTCATGCATGTTTCTAGACTGTTGAGACATAACCAGATGTACAGTAATCATTGTATCTACGGCGCACATGGTGCACTACAGCAGTTTTTGTTACAATATGGTGATTTAAAAGTGTGTGATGATATTGCTGATATTTTTTTTCCATCTGTCAACTCTCAGGTGTCTCGGTGGCTCTGCTGCCTCCGCTTTGTGGAATGTTGACTTAAATAACAATGAGGAGCAATTAGCAGAGAGTGGAGTTGGCATTTCGACCCTGCCTCATCAGCGCTGTTGATGGTGGTTGGTTGCCACGGTAACGAGGTGAACAGCTGCCCTACTTTTTTGAAAACGAGTCGTATCAAATTGCACCTGGCAGCGGGTTTTTAGTCGCTCATGTCCAGGGATGACGAAATGGAGCCAGGGGGAGTCGGGATTCAAACCAACAACCTCTGCGGCCGTGTGCGTGCGGCAGTGCACACATCTCTCCAAATATCAACACACTGTAGTGATGAACGACTTCGCCGTTTTTCCCACGGTATCCTGGGAAATCTTACTGTGGACACCCACTGACAGTTTACACTGCGTGTCTATGTATGTGTGTGTGTTTGTGTGTGTGTGGAGATTAATGGTGCCCGGAAAGGAAGTGACAGAGAGAGAAACGAGCTGAACGGAAGATAGAGAGGGAGAGAGAGACAGAATAGTTCCTCGTTGGAAGCGGGACGAGCCAGCCCTCCGGTTTACTCCGGCCACAAATCCAGTCTGACGTTATCACATGAGGAAATCTCTCACTGGTTCATTTTTATTAAAGTTGTGATGACTGAGTGCAAATGAAAGCCAGTTCTCTTCCTGTCCACTCGCTTTCTCTTAAACTCCCCTTTTCTCTGCTTTACCCGCATCCAAAACAGGTGAGAAAAAAAATGCCCCATTACTTGAGAAACTAATGTCGGTAAAGCACAGCGGGGTGAAGGGCTGACTAATTAAAATGTAATCAGCATTGTGAGGGATGTAAATACAAGCAGGATGCTGTCACCTGGTCCACTGTTGCCTGTGAGAGAGGAACAAATCATATCCAGGACTTCAATTACGAGAACCATTGTGTTCTTTTTGGCTGTTTCTATAAAGTGTCACTATAGCAAGCACAGAAAGACGAGGGTTCTTTTAACCCACAACTACATTCACAAAAGCGCTTCATCGTTCCATTCTGCTGCTTCTCGCCCTCTGTCTGAGTGTCAATTTGGAACCGGTGAAATTATGCCCACCTAATAGAAAAAAAAACCCACGCACCCCATTCTGTTTTATTTATGCCCGACGCGGAAGCGATGCGACTTTCTGCGATGGCGGTGGTTAAGAAAAAGATTAAAGGAGGGATGAAAGGAAGAGGAAGGTACAATTACAAAAGAAGAGGGGGAGATGAAAGAGGGCGGAAGGGCCGGAGGAGGAAACAGACGCTGTGTGGAGTGGGAAAGGGGGAAGAAGAAAGGGAAAGCAGGAAGTAATCGCTTTGATGACAGACTGTTGAGTCGTCATCATTTTCATGTAGATTCCCTGTTTCGCAACATATTTTTTTAGTTGGGATACCAAGTTGATTTGCATAAGATTTATGAACCGGTAAACAAATTGGTGTCACTATAATTTGATATGTTAATGATTTAGACAAAGGGCAGGAACAGACTTTAGGGACCAGTGATGAGGGGAGAACGAGACTCAGGTGTGACACAAGGGAAAGGCAAGGGAGCGGACACGAGGAGGGTGAGGCTTTCAGAATAAAACAGGAAATAACAACAAACCCCAACACAAGACAGACCTCGCCACGGAGTGACAGGAACAGACAGGACCATGACATGAGAGATATCGAAGAGCCTTCTGACCCGCAGCCGCTTTTTTACTCTTCTGCAAATGGTAGTTGAGCTCCTAGACAAATGAATTTTCCTTTGTGGATCAATGAAGTCATTCCCGTTCCTATTAGTATTTTAAATTGCTCCAAGGTGTGTGTGTGTGTGTGTGTGTGTGTGTGATTTGTCTGCTAATCTGTGCCAAGACTAAGATTTCTCTACAATGTTAATCATTTCCCTCATTTTTATGAATGACTTTTGCTCCCTTGGCATGGGCCTTTGGCAGTCTCTGTATGCCACCAGAGTCACATTTGTAGACATATACTTTTACCGGCATGTCCTCGCTAACCATAGCGCTGGTCATGTACCAACTGCGGCCACTGTTTGCTTACTTACTTTGCCTATTTCTGTTTTACTTTTAAACAAATTCCAATTTTTTTTTCCCCAATTAAGCTGGATTAAGGCTGTACATCACACAGAGCACTTCGGTAGCCATGACTGACAGTTTCTTGTCACATCCCCCGAATTCAGTAACAGTCACAGTGGTGAGCAGTGATTGATTAGACACGACACGGGTTTTATGCAATTATGCCTCTACTCAGCTGTGCATTGCAGTTGTGTCGGTTGCTGACTCGCTCCCATTCTCACTACAAATGAACTGCCCCCGGGGCTTGAACGGAGATGAGCCAAGACCACCTCTTCTTGGACATCCCAGCACACTTCCTTTGCTCTGTGTTCACAAATGCCCAACCGATCTCGTCTTTGGGGTTAAATGCTCCCCGTTTTGAAGACTGCGCTTGACAAGTCAGGTCTAAATACGCTCGAAGGTCTCTCTCATAAATTGTTCCGTTCTTTCTAGGCCAGCAAAAGATGCTGAGAAGTATGAAACATGAGCAGTAGTCAGTTTGCAAGCAGTCAATATAATGGTGAAGTTGTGCACCTCTAACAAATTCATATATTTGTAAATCTGACTTTGACAGAGCCGATGCTTCACCAGCCATAATGTTCACCACACATCAGTGATTCATTTTCGTAAAAGTAGGGCACCTGTTCACCTTGTCTCAACATGTCTGTTGTCCTCATTTGTGTAGGCACACTGTCTCATCCTTCATTGCGTACGCAAATCTCACTGAGGAGCAGTTCGCCAAAATGCGGGGAGGAAAAGAAAAAGAAGGAGGAAGGAAGACCCAAAGTCTCGCAGATTGAGAAGGCTGAAAGCAGAACAGGATGACGATGAGAGGAATGTGAGATGGCGCTGTAAAGGAGCCCATTAGGGAGCAAAGTGGGAGGGGACTGTGGGGGGGGGGCATGATGAAAAAGAGACAGGAGAGATGGATGGTGGGAGAAGAGCAAAGTGAAGGAGGGCTTTAAAAGAAAGCAAGAAGAGAGAAGAGAGGACAAAAGGAAGAACGTGGTGATAAAGACGCTGGCTCTGTAAGGAAATAAGACAAAACGGAACCTAAGAGAGAGGAGATGTGAGGGAAAACAAAAAAGGTAGTGGAAAGAAGGTCAGGCAGGAAGTAAGAAAAGAAAGAAGAAAAGAGAAAGAGAGGAGAGAAAGAAATGAGTTATGAAGGAAGGGGAGGAGTTGGTCAGGAGGGAGGAGGAGGAAATGGGAGCGGAGACAGAATAACAGCAGCGGTGTGAAGGTTGTTATTATTCTAAATGTCTTCTGTCTGTTCAGAGAATCTCATTTTAGATAACACACACACACACGCACACACACGCACGCACACGCACGCACACACGCACACGCACACGCACACGCACACGCACACACACACACACACACACACACGCACACACACACACACACAGTTTAATGGAGGACAGGAAGACAGAGACAAAACCATAATTCATTTTCTGATAACAAGCGTAATCCAGAGTTACCACAGAAACGGTTCCACCGCAGTCACGGAAAAGAGAAGAGGCTAAAAAAAAAAGGCTGAAACTTTAAAAACTGTTGCGGGCTTGAGAGCGAAGCGTCTCATTGTGAACTCTCTGAGACTCTGACAGCACACATATGGCCGTTCTCTGCTACACAGCTCCGGCATGGTGCGTCTCAGCCCGACTCAGCGTGGCTCTGTTCCATTACTCTCGGTCCTTCCTCGCCACGGGCTGTTTCACACGTGGTACAAATTGTGGAGTTGACAATCGTACAAGTCACTAAACGGCTTATTTTAATCGAAAAAGGGGGGGAGAATATAATGATGTAAACAACAAACTGCTGGACTGGTTGCTAAATCCTGGAGGGTCTCTCTTGAATGAAAAGCGCGAACACGTGACTCAAGGAGCCACACCACGACACAAAAATGGCAACACATACGTAAGGCCTAACTTACAATAAGAATTGTAAAGTACTGTATAATGGGAAAACGCCGTGAAGTCCAAAAACACTTGGGTGACAATGAAATAAGATCTGGTTCCTCCAACTTACTCCAAGTAAATTCAAAGTGGCCTGAGCCTGCGATAACCCTGGAGATAATGTGTGCTCGTCTGTATTCTGTTTCCCAGGTGAGCTTCAGTTCAAGCCCTGGTTTCTCTGAGTAATTATGAAATCAGTTCTGCGCTTTTTTGTTCTCCGTTTTCACGCTGTGTGTGTTGACAGTGGATTACTTCTGCTTTCTGAAATGAAAGGAAATACTGATACTGTCACCCCGACTCCTCCTGTCTGCTCTCCCTCTTTTCTCCTACCCCCCCCCCCACCCTCCCCTCCCCCCTTCCTGCTGCTTCCTTGCATGCTCTCCCTCTTGGCCAGCTTGTTTCCTCCTCTCCTCCCTTTCTCTCTTATCTCATCCTAATCCTCCTTTCTTCTCTTCTCACTCATTTCAATATGAATACAAGTTGAGCTGATTTTTCTCTCGGCAAAACACTCGCTCACACACGCACGCACACACACACACACACACACACACACATTCATTTGTATTTTTTATCCCCATAAACTGAATTAATTTAATTCACACTGAGACATGGAAAACGGAATCAATGATGTGTGTTTTGTGTGCGGAGCTCAGGTATACATTACACTGAGCTTCCAAAGCACTATTGCAAATTAATTAAATGTCCTACATACATGTAGTCCTGCAATGATAAGGTGTGTCTGCATGTGTGTGTGTGTGTGTGTGTATCCTCTGCTATTGATTCTGCCTCATGAGAACAGCAGCAGCAATAGTTCAACAACAGAGTAGCAGGACACGTCACCGTGGCAACCGAGCCCTGGACTGGACTGGAACGAGGTGTTTGCATGGTTTTGAATTTCCATAGCTTGATGAGGTGCAGCATGTGTGCGGAGCAGCGCTGGGGACAACAATGACACACACAATGCATGCAATGCAACAACAACTGAATATTCATGAACAATGAAAAAAAAGTCACTTAAAGCTGATTGGCGTTTTTCATTTTACTACTTTTTTCTCGACTTGTTATTTTGTTTTGAAACTTAGTTATTTTGTCAAGGTGTTATTACCAAGAAATGGCAGGACAATGAACAAAAAGCGAATCCCCCCTCTAGGCTTCCATAGAGAAGTGTTGGATCTGTCGGCTCGATTCAACACCGAACATAAACAAACAACGCGAACAAACAAACAGAGCCCAACAAATCCTTTGTATGAACGAGACTAAAGCAATGGCGTGGAGGAAGAAAACATCTCCTAAAGGTCAGAGGACTCCAGTGAGGAGCCAGTTCTTTACTTTAGTGCTGCAAGTTGTGGGATGAATCAGAGCAGAGAGACGGGTACAACCCTCAAAGCTCAGTTTGCCAAGGGGTCTCCCCAGGCCTTCTATACCTATAGCTGCATTACTAGGGGCTGTCCCAGGTGTAGCCGTGGAGAGTTTTAAGCCTGCTATTGAACGCTGAGTGTGTCTGCTTACCAGACTGAAGATTCCTTGAATCTTGAAAGTATCAAATCTGAGATTAAGGATGGTGCTGGACCATGTTGGATCCCATTCAAGTAAGGATTTGAATTGTAATTTCGTGGTGTTGTTAGTGCCTGCTACCTCATGGCAAGAACATTGTGGGTTCGCTGGCCTTTTCTGCGTCAAACTGCATATTCTCCCCATGTGCGGGGGATCTGAGAGTTGTTGACGAGAGAGTGAATTGGGGCATTAACCGAAAAGTAGTGGCACAAGTCGATGAGGTCTCCTGCGTGTGTTCTCAATGCAGCCTCCGCCCCTGACTGGCTCATTGGCTGATATGCGGTCTCTGACCACCCCGTTCGTGAGCAGACGCGGGGCAATGAACGAGTATTTTTGCGTATTTGAGTTTATTACTTGATGCCCTGATCGCTAAACAACGAGGTTAGTCATAGGAAGGAATATCAAAGACATATTCTATAAGCAACTGTGATGAACATTGTAATATTTTTATTATTGTCTCATGGCCCACTTCAATTTCATCTTGAAAATATGTGTATAAATGCACCCCTTAATTTAGAGAGAAATTAGTTTAGAGTCTATGTATTTATCTCTGCTGATCCTCTCTCTGTCCAACAAAGAGATTTTTCGGCTGGGTAGAAGAGCAAAATGCAATTGAACACATTTTACTCTTTTACAGATTTAAGTAACGCACCTCACGTTAAAATTTCATTGTTATTAAATGATAATGCTGAGCTTTGCACAGCAATGGACAATCAATTGCATCAGATCTCTTTTTTTTTTTTTTTTCATGGGGTAAAAATGAAAAACGTGCATGAGCTGTGATGTCTTGCTACTCAATGTACCAACTGGAACTGTCATTTGAAGATCAGAGATGGAAAAACATCCAGCGACTGTTTGTTTGATTCTCCACATCATGAGCTCTGAACGGCGACACAATCTGAAGATCTGTTCACAGAACGGAAAACAAAAGCCGAGAGAGGGAGAGACAGAGATCTGCATATTAATGTGTTTTCCCTCTCGCATGCAGGGACTGAAACACATGATGGTATCTTCCTCTTTGGAAAAAACAGATGAAACATGAGGTTCCCAAAACAGCGGAAACACAAATCACAATACGCGCTGAACTTCTTTGTAGCTTTGTCGTGCAGATTTTGCTCTTGCTTTGTAAAAAAAATGTCTTAAAATGTCTTCAGGCTCAATTTTACACACAGATTCAAATGTTAAAAGAATCTTTACAGTACATTGATTAATAAAACACACTTTTTTTCTGTAGGGAAATCCCTGATTGACTGGAGGTCAGCATATTATAAGCCGGATAGACAGCATAGGAAGGCTGAGGAAGAGGGAGTGGCCAAGATCTGTATTGAAATGTTCAAAGGGAATTCTCCAGACAATGCTGGTAAATGATCAATTATGTGTGTGTGTGTGTGTGTGTGTGTGTGTGTCCGTGTGTGTGCGTGCGTGTGTGTGTGTGTGTGTGTAGTAATTATCTCAGCAGTCAGGCTTGATGGATGATTGAGGTGCTATCTGCAGCCTGAGGTCCTGAATGCACCTCAGTACTATTAATCTGACAGCACTACGCTGCCTTGTGTGTGTGTGTGTGTGTGTGTGTGTGTGTGTGTGTGTGTGTGTGTGTATGTGTGTGGACTACAGTCAGCAGAAAGTTTCGATATCATACTGACGTAGCTGGGAAAATCTGAGCTGCTGTGAAAGTTCATTAACAGCAAGTGGTGTATATTCAACGGCGAAGCTTGTGATGGATGGATGGATGGATGGATGGATGGATGGATGGATGGATGGATGGATGGATGGATGGATGGATGGATGGATGGATGGATGGATGGATGGATGGAACGGTATGGCATGGTAGTGTCTTGATCAGGTTTCTAGTTAAGGTCATAGTATTGCAATCTGTGGTGCTCGGAAGTGTTTGGAAGGAAAAAAAACATGCTCATGTGCTTTAGCACATCATCACAAAAAGTGTGAGTACAGTAAAGATGGTATTCAACCGCAGTCTCAGTAGTTGTCTAGGCAACACAGACTAGTTCTATACTGACAGGTGGCATGCAGGGTTCTCATAGTTTTGCAGATGATGAAGTGCTGAAGACTTGAACCGACAAATTGGAAGAGGCAAAGTTCCTGCTTGAAAGTACTCATTATCCGGGAAATCAATCATTGTGGATCTAAAGTGGCCCCTTTTGCAATTCTTATTTGGCTCGGAAAGAATTGGAATGTTCCAAATGTGCCAGATAATGACAATAATTAAACAGCCAGTCTCTGTCACCTGTGCCGCATTTCATTTTGTACCAATCCAGTTGAATGCAACACCTCTTTTTCTCCGTGGCTGTAATGAATGGTTCCAGTCTCTTGTTGTAATGAAAGGTTGGCGTGACAGAAAATGAAACCTATTGTGTGTGTGTGTGTGTGTGTGTGTGTGTGTGTGTGTGTGTGTGTGTGTGTGAGCGCGCGTGTGTGTGTGTGAGTGCGCGTGTGTGTGTGTGCGCGTGTGCATGACAAATATTACCATCGCAATAGTTCTCTTCCACCCACTGCTTCACTTTCTGTGTGCTAGCGCCACATGATTGTGGCTGATTATCACACAAGCACTGTTATTAACATGTACATAAACACACACACCCACGCACACACACACACACACACACGCCGAAGTACCAAACTCCCTCCTCTTGAACTTTAAAAGCTCTGGATATGGTATCAAAGGTGGCCTGAAATAAACATCAAATGCATTACGTTTCAACCCAATCTGGATCCAGCTGTGTTCTCACCTGTGTTTCCGCCCGGTGGCCGGTAGGATCCTAATTGCGCTCGGTGAGAGCAGGCTGACGGCGGAGCCGCTGCAGACCCCCCCAGTTTCCAGCGCCAGATGTACAAACGAGTGCGACCGCGCTCCACGTTCCTAAAGAGCGGGCGGTCATGCTTGGCGGAGCGGGCGTTGAACTCGTTGAACAGATCCCGCATCGCACAAACCCGTCTTTCCCTTACAAGCGAGAAGGATGTAAGCACCAAGTGCAACGGGAGGAGGGCGAGGGGGGGGATACTGAGGCCGATCGATTATGTTTCGATTCGTCTTCATGCCTTGCCGAAGCTTTTTGTTTTTAACGGCGACGTTGCGAGTGTTTTTTTTTTTGTTGTCCTCTTTCTTTTTCCCTCGCGTCAGCTGGCGTGAGGAGCTCAGCAAATTGAATATTGAGCGCATTTTCAGCGCGTTTTTCAGGTTTCTCCCGCCGCTCCGTTCGAAATAGATTCACCCCGTATGCCATCCCGTGAACGCGCACGGAGGCTCCGCGCCCCCCCGACGCGTCGACCAACTGATGGCAGCTTTAATTTACACCTCCGCTGACGTTTCTGAGAGGTGGAGCGCGTTTTTTTTCTATCCACTTCGCAGCTCCATTGTCGTCCGCCGACACCATGTGCGTGTATGTGTGTACGGGCCGATGCGCGCGCTCTGTCGCACACGCGCGCTCACACGCGGTAAAAGTTTGTTCGGGCTCGGCACAGCCCTTCAACCGCGTGACGGTGACTTCTCCGGTCGGCCCGAGAGGGGTTCTTTTTTGTTCCTTTATCCGGCCTCTGGAGGAAATGTCTCTCTTCATCCTGCCAGCAATCGGCCCTTGCGAGCTCTTTCAAAAGACGGGACGTAATCCGAGGAGTTACCTGCGCTCGCTCAGTTACTTAATTAACCCGCTGAACTGCGCGGGAACACGCTTCGTGTCGTAATGCTGCTCCGACAAGCAACGTGTGCGTGGGGGAGACAGAGTGTTCCGTGTGCATTTCGTTCGGATACAGCAGTTGCTGAGGCGGGGCGCGCGGGAAACAACCTGGGACGACCCAGGTAGTGAGGGCACAAAACCCTCTCGAGCTGCGCCTGATGCACCTGCGTTTCCCCTCCCAGGTATCATGCAGAAGGAGGCGGTCAGAAAAAAAGTCACAGTCCCCCCCTTCTCCCCAAAGCGGTGCCCAGCTTTCAAACCAAACTTGTTCTAATCGGTTTGAAAGTGATAGCTCCCGGGGTGCGTGTGTGTGGTTGAGTGTGTATGAGCTGATAAGGATAAGGGAAGCTTTTAAATGGAACAAGATGGCACGTACGATAGCTTTGTGTGCGTGTGCGTGTGCGTGTGCGCGCGCGCGTGTGTGTGTGTGAGTGTTTGTGCGTGTGTGTGTGAGGTCTGTGACTTCTTCCATCTGCTCTCATGTCAGCAGGAGCGGCAGAGTGATGCTGGTCTTTCTTCCTGTCTCACACACACCAGTGGAATAAATCTGAGGGTTCACGTTGTTCCTGCATCCCCGACCCTGTCTAACCTATTTTCTCATCTTAACACTTCACAAACCTATCAACTAACTCACCACCTAATGAACTCACTAACCAACATCGCAGAGGGGTGAGAGAGGAAACATTCTGAGACCCTGCCGGTGAGGTAAATCTCGGGGTATTACGTCACGTCAGTGCAACACGCTTACTGGACACGTGTGCATCGACGAGCTCTTGAGAAGGGACAGGCCCTGGAGCAAGGCTGACAATGTGGGTGAACAGGTTGTTGTTTAGCTGCAGAACGCATCCAACCTCGGCAAATGTGGCTCAGGGGCAGGGTAGACGGCCACGGCTCGGGGGGTGCGTGGACATGCAAAGCGTCCTTGTTCAAGATGTATGCGAACAAGGATTCTGTTCGAGCGGGCTGTGTAAAGGCCCATTCGTGCCCTTCGTCCATCTTCGTCCGCCTAGGCACGACATGCAGTTTAATCCGTTCTCGATGAGCCCACAGACGCATTGATGGTATGGATGAAGATGAAGATGAAGGATGAAGATACGACCAGAAATCGTTGGGGCACGCAAAGGAACGAAGAAGAAACAAAAACAACAGGAACAAAAACTGTATTTCATGGTCACACAGACCAGGTCTGTCTGCTTTGTTTTAATGACTTTCAAAGGCCCGTTACACACATTATCATGACTTTTTCCCCCTGTTGCCGTACTTGTTATGGAGCAAAACTGCCCTTGGACTAGAAGTGAACACTGGACTCAGTGCTGCCTCCCAGAGGATAAATTGGTTACGCACTCCAACGCAAAGTACACATGGGGGTATTCATGCCCTATGGAAGTCAAGTCTAGGTCTGGTACCTGGTACCTGGTACCTGGTACCAGGTACCTAGTAAGTACAGTGTAAATTTGCCTAGGCACGCACTGGTTGCGTACCTGGTAGATCAACATGCCTTATGGTAGCCTCTGCCTCCACTGGGGGGGAAAGGATGGGAACAGGTGAATAAAGACTGTCCTTAATATCCATTGCCACACTGTATCCATCCATCCTCACCCCGCTGCAGCATATCTCGGCACACGTAGGGTGTGTTGAGGTCCAGCCTGACCTACCCGGGTTGTTCGATCCAGAAGAAGGGTCAGAAGTCGGATGAGTGGATAGGTGATCTTTATTCAAAGGCCTTTGGAGATTACATTCAGAGACAAAGAGAGAGAGAGAGCTCTGTCTACCAAATGCAATCTGTTTTAACCATGGACGGCATCTTACTTTATACAAAAGTAGATGTTAGCTCCTCCCTATAACTACTTAACATAAAGTTTCTAATTTACATAGAGTCCTATAATCATTCTCATGTGTTATGTGTCCTTTTTTAGCTCAGGAATTTAGCCTGCTTGGTTCAGCTGGTTACTTCAAGGTCTAGTCCAGTAAATGTATACTGGAATTGGCCTTGCATCCTGTCGCCTCACTGGTTTTATTTTCTGGTGGGCTGTCACCCTGTTTGATCGTATCTTTTCTGGTCAATTTCTAACTTTGTCCTCTTGATGACCTTAAGTTTATAGCTATATGTCCATTGTTTAAGTCACGAAACCCTCTTTACGGGGAGACTTCTTCCTCCCTCTTTAGGTTAAAGTTGAGTTTCTTCCCATGAGAACCCTGGTTAATAATCAAGTATATGTAAATCTCACAGGTGAGAGGCAGTAACAATTGCTCCCCGGACAGGTTTCAATCACGGGACATCACTCACTCGCTTTCACCCACGTCTCACACCTCGGGGGCCAATTTGCAGGAGTCACGCGTCCTTCTGGACTGTCGGAGGAGGCCCCGCCGCCAAAGAAAACCCACACCGGCCTGTGGAGAACACGAGGCCTCCTTGTTTCCCGATTTATTCATCCCCGTTAATCTTTCATCCGTGCGTTACGCTGTTGTGACAAACACATCACCTCCGTATTTGTTTCAAGCCAAAGCCCCTCAAGCAAGTCACTCGCTGTCCCTCGGCCATGCACAGCTTTTACCCACTTATCCGCTGCCTTTTTCTCTCCCGCACCGAACGACTCTTTCTCCATTCAATTCAACGCGCGGCTTTAATGGCGACCCGACGTGGTCTCTCTGTGGGTCTACGGTGTTTTTAAATAATTTTTGAGCGCCTCCACCCACGCTCTCTCTCTCTCTCTCTCTCTCTCTCTCTCCCTGCCTCTCTCGCTGTCACAGGAAGGAGGGTAATGGAGGTCAGCAGCGAGTGTGATTTGTCTTTTCACTTTTCCCCTTTTCTTATTTCTCTCCACACTTTATCACCAGCTCCTCTTAACCTCCCTCCACTCCTCCACCTCTCTGTTTCTGGCCCTTCCTCCTGCTTCCACTGTTAATTTCTGTTTCACTTCCGCGCATGTTTAATAGCCAAGGATATTGCTTCATCCTCCCCTCCATTTTATCCCCAGTGTTTGTCTGACTTTTATTTATCTCTCTTCGTCGCTGTCTATTTTGGTACCAGCCTCCTCTTCATCAAGTGAAACAGGGCCAGTGTAGCGGAGGGTTTTCAACATGCAGCCTGAGAGAGAGAGATCAAAGCGCTCCGTACAGGCGGTGCGGTAGACGCGGCAAAGCTGGTGAGTCAGCTCCACATGAAATAAAAAAGTATAATGACTGAGGCAAATCCTGCCTGAAATCTGATGATAGGAAGGCAATGTTCAGACAAACCTCTGGACCAAAAAAACACACATGTAAACATCATTTTAGTGTTGACAGATTACTGTAAGACATGGCAGACAGCGCCAGCTCCTCACTCCGCCCCGGCTCCACAGCATCGCAGCCCACAGTGAGCGCCTCTCGCAGTCATCTTGACTGGAGACTCCCGAGCTGTAGGACCGCGTAGCAAGCAGCCACGGTACGCCCGCTCATCAAACTTTTTGTGTCACTGAAATGACAACACGTGCAGCAGTTTGACACGTATGCGTTTGTGTTACGCGCAAATCTTAGAGCATTTAGCGCCACAAAAAAAAACAATTATTTCTCTCAGGAGCCTGTCAAAGAGAAGTGAGAATAGAAGGAAAACCACAGAGCTTTGTAATGATAAGAAAGTTTTTAGATTTCTCTTTCTCAGAAATGCTGTGTATACATACCATTGCTGCACTGAAACAAATTCAGGATTTGAATACAGGTACAGAAGGTAAAATGTATTTTTTCAGCATAGATCCATTTTCAGAGCCAGTTATTGTTGCGAAATAACATACATTTGATAAATGCATGCTTTGTGGATCTGAAGAAGACTCAATTTGAATAAAAAATTCTCAGAACTGTGTCCCTTCAGGTCTCCCTTCAGAACTGTGGCGATCGTAGGTCTTTGCCATGGGCCAATCGAGAGTCAGAATTGCTCCCAATTGGACTCTTCCAAGGCTGCCTTCTGTCACCATTTCTGTCCACTATTTTCACTGGCAGAAGAGCTGCGGCAGAATGTACAGGGTATGAGCCCCAGGATTCGATCTCTGCTTTACAAATGATGAAGCCCTACTAACCCAACCCATGTCGAGCTATGATCTCTCTCTCTCAACCGAGAAAGGGTTGGATTGCCCTATGCAAGTCCCGGAGAAGTTCCTCCTATAAATTATCAGTCAAATGCTGGGTGGAGTAAAAAGCAATAGAAGTACACTATTCCCTTGGATGTGTTGGGGATTTTAATCAAATCCAATAAAACCACTTTTAATAGTCTGTTTCTGCAAAAAGCCAATGGCTACCAAATGTATTTTCTGAGGTTTTAACAGTGGTGGGCAGTCAGTGCGAGCAAGGCTTTCTCTGCTGACTTGAACGCTATCAGAATTCCTAACCTACATTTACAACTTTTTTTCCCTTCCTGCGATGGGCTGTATACAGGCCTCCGAGGCCTATCCGCAGCTACCTGCCAACCGGTTCTCATCCCAGCGCATAAAATACCAACTATTCCTCACGCCCCTGAGCGTCTCATGGCAAGGGACGATATTCATGACGTGGATGGACGGCTGGAGCCTCTGCTCTGAGCCTGTCTTGCCGACGCGAGTGCATTCACGTAGAAGCCAATTGATAACCCGTAGCATTTTTTACAGACATGGAAAGGATACCTTGTGCGTCAGTATGAGACGTTTAGGGGCATGGCTGGAGCCTCTGCCCTGGGTGTCTCTTACTGCCGCAACCTGTTTCCATAAGAGAATTCAGAATCCAGTGTGTTGATATATGGACGCCAAAGGGAGACGTCTGCACACAGTACTTTTGAGCTAGAGTCCTTCGCCTGAAATGGATGGAGAGGAAATTGATTTGGTCTCGGAAATACTGATTTTGACTGATGGATTGATGCGTGGATTTGGCTATAGATAGTTTGCATCTCCGGTAAGTATGATGTATTCATGTTTTCAAACACATATCGTTTCTAAACAACACAAAACACAGAAACAGGACCCTCCTTTCTGACCCGCCAGCACATGGTCTACAGATTTAGACATGACAGACAAGGCGAGGTGAAAAACAATCAAATTGAAATTTAACGGGATAATAATAGCAACAATGACCTAAAAAGATCAGAGTCATCAACCCATCGTGGTGTAGAAGTTTGCCTGTCCCCAATAAACCAGATAGCTATCTCATCCGGAGCCACGTGCTCCTGACCCAGGCCCAGGCAAAGCGTGGTTCGAGACGACCCCACGTCTGGATCCAGGCCTGGACGGAGGGCCCGTCAGCACGTGTGTCAGATTATTAGCAGAGATCGCAATACACCAAGGATAGCATACACAAATACATGCAGTAATCGATTGTTGGGAAAACATTCCAAAACAATTACAAAAATGGATCAATTAATATTGATTCTAGACTCCTCCAGGTGATGTACATGGTATAGTTGTGGTTGTAGTGTAGAGCTTTGGGCTTGTTTTTACTGGGTTTCTTGCTTTAGCAATAACGGCATTCACCCTCGGCACTTGAAAGCCCGCTCTCTGTAATGCCATACCTTGTTATATTCTGTTTTTTTTTTGTATAGAATTGATGGTTTCTAATTGTGATGGTATTAAGAGGTATATTAAGTCGGTTAAATCCCCACTGAAGGCCCGGGTATGGAATGCATGGCCCATCGCTGGGTTTTAAAGGTCTGATCACACCGATGACACCATATTTTCAGGGTTCTGGTACAAATTTCAGGCATGCTTTGTTCCGACATTGTATGTACAGTCAGCTCTAGAGGAGGTATAATTTAATAACACATAAATGGTCATGTTAATGCGGCTTTTTATTCATCCATGAAAGCTCCGGGTTTTGTTTTGGGTCTCCGGCAGATAGAGCGGTGTGTGGTGAAAGGTTAATGTGTTTTCTCTGTGGGCCTCTGTGCCTTGTTTGATGTGGATTCCTTGTTACGACTGGAAAAATCGAAAATTGCCCAAACTCCTCATTTCTCCCTAATCGCACGTTTCTGTTTCACATTTGCTGCTGTTTTTCAGGTGTTTCCCTCCCCGCAGCACCGCGGGTCTCTGCAGGGAGGGAAACACTTCTTTAAACAAAGACCAGATGAATAAAATAGTTTGTCATTGTTGTGCCTGCCTTTGCTGAACAGACACTGTGTTTCTATTAAAGCATCCAGCCGAGCAGAACCGCTGTAACAAGAATTTAAAAATGTCACATCGCTCACACTAAAATACACAGGCACTGTGGGCATTTCACAGGAAATTATAATAATGGCTTAAAGATTAAAGAATGAAAGTAATGATGAAATAAACACTTTATCGGCTTTTTCAAAGTTTCCACGAGTATCTTCTCAAAGGTCAGCAGTGTTTGCGTTGTCTTTGGGAACTATGTGCGCTATCTCACAGCTCTAATTGCTTCTCTTTCTTGTGGAGCAGGCCGTGAAGGCTGCTGAGGACGCCCTGCGAACGCTTTGCGGACCTGCGCGGATTACACTAGGCATTTGGAAAGCCGAAAGCATCACTGTCAAAGCCGCTTCAAGGAGGTGTGAACGCGCTGAAGTGGATTGTTTTTGTTTCCACTTGGATAGTTTCTAGATATAGGTGTCTGCGTTCCATCACTTAGCCGTAAACATGGCCCCAGTTAAAGGGTTAGAGCCAGTGGGAGCTCAGTGTCCCTGAAACTGACACAAACCACCGTGTTCCCACTGTGTGGTACCAGCTTGACTCGAGTGACAGCCACGTAGTGGAAATGTGGCATTAGAGTTGTCACGGTGCCATCTAAAATGCCTTCCCCTCCATTTCATCCGTTGTGCGCATGCATTGCGTTGTCATCCCCTTTGTTATTGTTCCTCTTCTTCCAGGTACGCAGGACGCATCATAAGTACATACAAGGCATATCCTGAGCCATTCTGGGCCAGCTCGGAACAACTGTCCACTTTTGTGTTGCTTAACTAAGGCGATATTTTAGTTGAAGCCACGAATTAGCTGTGGAGGTCTTGGGTCCATCGGCTGCATGAGTGCCAATCATCTGTCACAACAGGGTCAAATGGGTCTTCAAGTTACATGGCAACAACCTGGGCCCAAGACGAAAGAAATGGTCATTGACTTCAGTGGAGAGTGTCATCAGTTAAACAGGTACCTGGGAGCTTATATCTCTGAACACTTGACGTGGACCTATGTTTGAGTGTGAGACTGATTGGTGTGGGTATGTGTTTTGCAGTGGACTGGTCCTGAATGAATTACCTGCCTTCACCATGCAGCAGGTACAAAGCAGGTAAGATGATGAATGGATTTATTGACGAGTACAAACTACTACTACTACTAGTACCACTACTGCATAACCTGTAGTACTACTACCTGCATTTTATTGTTTTGTTATTGAATGATCTTTTTTTCCTGTCACCACGATTTCCCCAAAATCAGATTTTTTGCAAAACACTGTCACCATCTCTGTCAGTCTCTGCGAGAACAGAAACTCTATCCGGTCCGTGACCTCTCCGCTCCGTGTCATATCAGACATAGAGCCTCACTGTCAAATGCACACAGGGGAGTAAATACAAATGTACAAAGAGATGAAGAATGACAGACCAGGATGACAGCTGAGCGCAGACAGATGGTTTCTCTCTCTATTCCTGTCACTCGTCTTGCACTCCCATTACTCACTGGGTGAGAATGGGAGGTTTAAATTGCTATATATTTTCCTGGCAACACCAATCTGTCACAGCTGTGATTTACAGCAGCGGTTCGGCAACATGCAATTCAGTGTGTGTGTGTGTGTGTGTGTACGTGTGTACGTGTGTGCGTGTGTTGTGCACACAGGGGGAATCAGTTCTACAATCACTGACAGAAGTTTCCAGGCCACTCTGATAACAGATAATTACACAAAACAAAGTGACTGTGCTGTTAATAGAATGTGTAATTAGAGGACATTGATGTGCGTTGATGCTAACAGGCAGATCCAAGATGGTCAAAGTAACCTTTAGAGAAGCCCGGCATCACTGGAAGCGTTCTGCAAGTTGCAGCCCACAGTCCCAGTGTGGGCAGAAACTCTCCATAAAAGCTGTGTTCAGTGCTGTGGTTGTGCTGCGCAGAAACAATTCTATTTTATCAGGAATGGGAATGATGAAATACTCGTGCAAGATGAAAATAATGGAACCTGGAGCATAAACTCGGCTCCTAAGCGTTCTGGACAGGTTGTTCGTTTCTGCCTCAAGACCATTACAGTCAAATATCACAGAGAGAATCATGTTTCGTGGTCATATTTTTTACATTTATGTGTTGGAATAATGGCTCTCGTCGCACATTGCTACAGGGATTCGCCGCTTCATTGGCCTTTCCCGCGAATACAAAAAAAGAAAAGAAAACCCTGCTGGTAATCTGGAAAAACGGAGACTTTGCGAGTTAATGAACAGTGCCTGGACGCATCATTAGGTCTGGTCTTTGTGATGGAGGCTGCAGGAACACATCATGGCTGCGTGAAAAAGCTAAAATGCTTTCCTTCAAGCCATTTCCAAACAATCTGGTGGCTTGCTTTTAAATAAGCCGGCCTGACGAGCGAGTGGGATTTTTCTCCACTGGCCTGGTGTGATTCCCGCTTTCACTCTTGCCACCCATTAATTTTTCCCGCTGAAAGGTAGAGGATGAAAAAGAGGAGGTAGGGGAGAGGGATCGTTTCTATTTGCCCTCCAGGAAAGAAACTAAAAAGGAAGCTGAGGAGGAGGACAAGTTTTTCCTCTGGCCAAGAGAAATCAATCACGCTGACGCACCCGTCTTTCTGTCTGTCTGCTTCGCATGAAGAAATGAGAAAAACAACTGAAGTGAAATATTCAAATGAAACCATTGCTGAAAAGTAACACATACACATGCAGTCTATCGGCTTCCTTTGTTGCTCAAGTCATCTGAGTGTCTCTCTCTGTTCCTTCATCCCCTCCATCCTTCCTCTCTAATCACAGCCTGACAGACACAGCTAGGTGTATGTGTGTTTGTACGGAGGTGGGAAACGCTGAAAAAGGGAGGAAATGAATACAAACCAGGGAGGGAAGGGAGGGTGGGGGTGTAACTGAATCAACTGGGAGAGAACGAGGAGTGTGACAGGGGAGAAAAGAAAGATGGAAGGATGGAAACGAGGCGGAGGAGGTTGAAGTAGCTGGAAGGCAGAAGAACAGCTGCTGCAGATGGAAAACACACACACATACACGCACGCACGCACACACACACACACACACACACACACATACACCAAAGGCTGGACAATCAGCATGCGTGCTGATCTGAGCGCAGATGTTCCTCATTTGATGCAATTGTCTTGTCTTCAGTCTGTTTATTCTCTAACAAAGTGAGAGGACACAGTCCCGCCTCAGACAAGCATAACAGAGGAGCAGTGTGCCGTCATAACATCATCCATCCAGAGACCATTTGGATGATTTTCCAGTGATTTGCTGTGTGAATCCAGTGATTTACAAATGTCAGACGTGCCCTTAAGACACAGGAGTACAGAGAATTTTTTTTTCTCCAAGGATATTCTTAAATGTATACAGCATCATAACCAATATCGACCATAATGCATGTTTTTGGACAACCCATATACAAGTGGATACCATGCACATTCCACATACTCCACATAGACAGACCCTCAGTTCTGTGATGCATAAATGATTGTTTTTTTATGAGAACTGCAAGTGAGAGTGAGAAAACTAAAAGCACTTACGCATGACACAGCGTTTCGTATTCACTCAGGATACATTGCATACCTACGGGTATCCGCTATCGCAGCGATGTTTCACGCAGTAAAGAGAGGAAATACTTCCGAAAGAAAATAAGATAAGATAACATGGCACTTCATTTATCGCCGAATGTAGATTGTTCACTGTGGCAGCCAAAGATTATACAAAAGGCCATCCACATTCACAATACACAATGTGAACGCAATACACATTCAGCTGCTCAAGGGTGATTACTATTATTATTATTATCATTTGATGGGCAAGTTTGAATACCTGAATATTAGAAGCACTGTACTTACTACTGTATTTTTATAAGTTTTCTCATATAAAAAATTTCATTTTGAGTTCTCCCAACTATTCATGTTTAAATGTGTGACGTGGGGGTCCGATCGGCTTGGAAATGAATGAGAAGATGAATGATTTGGCTTCGGAGGCCAAACGTGCAGAGGTGGCTGCACGTTGCATCGCGAGAGCTATAACATGGCATTGGCCGGTGAATCCTTGAAGCTCCGAGGAGTCTCAGCAAAAGACATGGCATGCATCAAACAGTGTCCCTTGTAAGTCAGAGCCAACTGAACTTGACAGATGGACCAAAAAATAAACATACACTCTTCCTTCCATTCGGTGTTTTTTCTGTCTTGCCCGATGTGCATGGATCCATACGTCACCATCAGAACGACTGAATGAGTAGGCCGTCCATACTTGACCAGTTTCTCCCTGACTGGCCTGTTTAACGGAACGCTCCTCGCGGCTTTAACGCCCCGGGTTCTCACAGTGGAATCCCATCATACATGGCACGCGGCCGGCGTCCAATCGTGGGCGACATTCCGTCGCAGGCTGCGTGTGATTGGCTGGCTGCCCATTTTGCACCTGACTGAGCCTCGGGGGGCGGAACTGATTGGTTTCTCGAGGGGAAATGGAAACGTTTTGGTCCGAGTCAAGGGTGAAATACAGATGAGGCAGCGTGGTAATGCCGCTCTTAATTTCTACAGGGGAGCTGGGCCCTCTCCACTGTGCCTGCCGCGTTCCGACATGCAGCACACGTCTTGCACGTCCACCCTTCAGACTTACAAAGTGTTGTGTTATCTCATGAAAATGTGAGTGTTCATAATCATTCATGAAAATAGATAGCCAGTTAGCTCAGCTTAACTAAGCCTAAGGACAAGGGAAGCAGTTGCAGACCTCGTGTTACTCCTATTTCGCATTACAATACTGTTTTAAGTGTGAAACTGCAACAGCTTCTTCCCACTCAACACGTCATTCATGTTGTCTCTAACATGCACAGAGGAGAAAATAGGCTTTACTTTCACACGGAGACAAACTGGAAACACACAAACTCTCTCTCTTTCTCTGCGTCTTACACACACACACACACACGCACACACACACACACACACACGCACACGCACACGCACACCTCTTCAATGGATACATAACTTGCGTCGTTGCTTATTACTGCGTGTCGTGTGCGCGAGATGTCGCGGCCTGACAGCAAGAGAACAATCGGAGTCGATCGTGAGCGGAAGGCTCAGAGTGAGGCACGTCTGTCAGAGGAGGGGTGTGAAAGCACGCGCAGACAAATATGCGCAGAGTGTTACAAAGTGATGTGACAGCGAGGATGTTGAGTTGTCACTTCTGGTTTCACCTCTCTTCTTGTCTCTGTTTCTTCGCCCATCTCATCTCTGTTCGCCTTTGGTCCCCCCCCCCCCCCCCCCCCCCCCCCCCTCTTCGTTTGTTTCTATTTGTTTTCCTGGCCCGAATCTGCTCATTTAGTCTTCAGATCATCGCACAAACCACTCCGCCGTCTGCCTCTGATCCTTCGTCTGTTTCTCGTCCTTCATCTTCCCCGGCGGGAACATCAGATCACAGAGCCATTGACCCGCTAATGTCAGCTGCCTCGAGGACAAGGGCCGCTTCATAGAGATAATGATGTGTCTGACTCGCATGCATTTTGTGTTTTCACATCTGTGACACTCCACATGCAGATTAATTATGCATAATTTTGAAGACTGAAAAAGAAAAATACCCTTTCAACCTCTGCTGTTTAGCACTATTAGTTCAGTGCTTGAGGTGTTTATACTCTACACTTGAGTCTTTCCTTCGCTCGTCTCAACCTGCAACATTTCTCTGGCAGAGGTAATTACGATTTCTATTAGGAATAAAGACAAAACCTGCATTAAAAATGAGTTGGAATGCCTGTGTGAAAAGCCAAAGTGAAAGTAGCTCGGTTTTCAACAGGGCTAATTGTCTGACATCAATGATGAAATCACTCTGTTTTCTTAATCGTCAGCTGGTTTTCATCTCAGAAGGATCTCCGTCGGAACCACTGGAAGGCTGTCAGTTTTCACAATCTATGAGCCTCAAGGACGCAGCTACACCTCAGGTCAATAGCTACTTAAAGATTGGCCCAATTCATTCCCACCATAACGGCTCTGTGCACCACCACAATGGATAGAAACTTAAATAATCAATGTGCATTACACTCCGTGGTTGCTTAAACTTTCGGATTTGATTTGAAGGCATTGAGATCCAAATTAGGTGAACGGTGCAGTAATTACAACACATTTGAAATGTCCCCTTCGCCTTTTTCCCTTCGACAGACTGGACAAACTAATATAGTCATGATAGTCATTGTCAAATTTAAGACACAGACACACCAGACGCTCGGTTTCGCCCTCTCTCCATTGATGCCGTCTCCAGTTCCTGCTTCTTCTACGGGCAGCTTCCCATAAGCAAGTGAAGTGCCTATTAATGCGTGTGTCCTGCGACAGGTTTTGTGAGCTCTCCGGGGGAAGAGTCACTGCCTTGTGCGCTGGAGGCGGACCCCCTGTGACACCAAAGGAGCCCCATTAGGACCTGTTTGAGTCCCGTGTGCGCGTCAACATTTCCTCATTACGTTCTAATGAAAAGCGATCGCGGCAACGTCGAAGATTTCCTGTCTGATCTGGCCTCAGCTGGGAGGACCTGCGACGGGCCCTGGCGGTGAATCACTCACTTGTACAAGTAAATGAGATTCTGAAAACAGTCCATCAGCCTTGCGGCGCAAATGAAAAGTCGATGATGAGTCTTGTAGCCGCTCTGTTCCCCTCCAGACGACTTTAATTTCTCCCCTTCAAACAAAATATTGAGCGCCTTCATATTCATTGCGTTTAGCGTCTTGTTTATTGTGGAACCCACACATCCGTCCAATCGATATCCATCACCCCTGGCTCCAAGCGTCAGCCCAGAGACATTAATAAGAGGGAGTAAAACTGACAAAGTTTGGAAGAAATGAATTCACACTTTTGACTGAAGGTAAACTCAGACGAGTTAATGAGCACGACAGCGCGGAGTCACAGCTTTCATGTTCGTTTGGGCGTGAAAAGGAAGGGAGGAAAAACCCATTGTTGTTGAGGGAAAAACAGGCCTCGGGCAGGGTGGAGGTGTTTAAAAAATATGTAAGAAGAGGAGGGGGAGGAGGAGGAGGAGGAGGAAGAAGGCGATGCAGATGAAAGCAGGCAGGTGTGACATGACTCCTTATATTTGAAGAAATGTCAGCACACATCAAATAGAACCGAAGTGTTTCTCCCTCACTCTCAGCTCCTCTTTGTCTCTTCCTCTTCTTCTCTTCTCCCGGTCTTAATTCGCCATCAGTTTCCCATCTGTATCCCGCCACCCTCCAGCTTTGCCGCATACCCACCCTCACCTTCCGCCGACCCATGAGCAGGCTCAGACCGAACAAGAGAATTAAGTTCAAGTCGTCTTTAACCCGCAGGGAGGAAGAATGGGTTTTATGTTCGTATGGAAACAAACCGGAGACTCACACGCGTACGCGCACCCCTTCACTGAATACACAACTATTTTATCATCTCTCTCTCTCTACCCTTATTTCCCCATCCTTGTCATTTATTTCCCTCTCAGCGGATTTGCTGTCATTCGCCCTGTCAGCTACACTGTGTGTGTGTGTGTGTGTGCATATGTGGGAATTGCAACACGCTTCACAAGTTCACCTTGACTCCGGTAAAACCAAATAATTCTGCTCTTCTGCACGACAGAAACAATTCCAGCTCTTCATTTCATATCTTTGCGTTTCCTCTCCTCCTTCCTTTGGTCCTCTAACTCCTTTTCTTTCACTCCTTTTGATTTGGTTTTCTTTTGTCTTCCTCCTCATTTAGTCATGTTTGTTTTTCTCCTCTCTCCATTCTCTCCCTCCTGACTGCATTCCAACCACTCATTATTTTCTCCTCTCCCTCTTTTCCTTTGTCTCTTTTTCTGTTTTCAGCCTTCTTCCCTCCGCCTCCCTCTTTCCCCCTCTTCTCTGTACCCCTTCTTTCCCGTCTTTTCCTTCACCCAACTTTTTTTTTTTTTTTTTTTTTTTTTACATTTTAACCGTTCCTCTGTCCCCTCTATGTAAATCCCGCACAACTTCCTCTCCTTTGCTCGTTACCTCTCCTCTTGTCTGTCAAATTTCTCATTATTTTCCTCGCACTCTTTTTCTGCATCCCGCCCGTGATGGATGGGGCGATGAATGCTCAGTTGCCACGGCAATTTGACGGATGGTTTAACAAGCGATGCGCGGGGAAATGTGGCAGCGCACACCTGATCTACTTTAGTTCACCAACGCTGTCTGTCACTCATGTTTCCAGTTGTTCGTTGCAGTGTTGCCGTTTGAATCTGCCTTTGGCGTGATGAATCTTTACCTCTTTTCAGCAAAAAAATGAACAAAGATTTAAAATCATATTAAAGTGAGTTAAAACCAGAAATGGCAGGAAGAAAAATGTGTTCTAGATAAGCATTTCCTCCAAAAGATAAGTGGCCTGGAATGGTTTCCAAGACAACCGGCAGCTTCAATGCGTATATTGCTATGCACACACACACACACACACACACACACACACACACACACACACACACACACACACATATGCACACATGTAGTGTCTCTGAAGCTGGTGATGGTTATGAATGACCCAGATATAAATCATAATTAAAGGAATATTTCCCTCAAATTAACTTTATGTAACAAGGAGAAATGAGCAGTGTGTGTGTGTGTGTGTGTGTGCGTGGCTCTGTGTGTTGTCCTTGAATTTTGGAAGAAAAGATGAATGAGCCGTAATTAAGCCGATCCGGAGATAATCATGGAGAAAAAGGTGGAGGAGGAGGAAGAGGTGGAGGAAAAGCAGGAAGAGAGCCAAGGTCGGCCACCAGAGGAACTGAAGCAGCTTGTCAAATATTGTATTCATCTGCAAAAACTCAAATGTCAGCGGAGAGGAAAAAAACGAGCGTTCAGTCAAGACAGATGGGGTTTCGCGGAGGGAAGGTAATTTAACGTGTTAAATATTTTAGATGTCATTTTAACGGCACTTTTGTAGATTGAGTTAAACTCACAGGCTCAACTTAATACAGTTCCCGTTCTTGTGTTTCTCTTGAAATTTGGCGCTGCATTGAGAACTGCATTGAGAACAGCTTATTTTATTTTATCACTCTTAATTCCATTCTTGAATTTGAACTTTGGAACTGAGGACGCAAACAGGACGCGTAATTTCAATTCAAATTTGAGTGGAATGTGTTAGAATTTCATTCTAACTCAAAGCCGTTCATAGACATTGCTGAAGTTGCTTAACAGGATTGTTGCAGAACAGCCGGACCTAGTGTGCCTCTCCATCCACCATGAAGCATTTCGCTAATCAGCCCTCTCCAGTGTTAACGGATATCTTTAACAACAGCTAACTTCAAGACCTTCACCATCATACCGGCCAAAAAACCAAACACCACAGGATTGAATGACTACATACTCATCGCCTGACCTCTGCAGCGATGAGATGTTCTTTTTTCCTTTCCCTTTTTTAACAGCCCATTTGCATGCCAGTTCCCCCTCTTCTTCCCTCTGCACGTTTTGAACATGCATCTGGTCATGTACCTTTTCATATCCACCTTCATTCAAAATTCCTGGCCCTCTCAGCAACGCAGCCCATCTGTGAAGCAGTATTATCCAGGACAAGTCTTTCAAAAAACCCCGGGTTACCAAAATAAAGCGTATAAAATGCGAGTTTCACAAAACAAAGTCAACTGGCAATAAAACCTATATAATAACCTGAGGACACAACGCTGACAGGAGCCACGAATACCCATCCCATCACTTGGAAGCCACCCAGTATGTAGGTCGATGAAATGCAAAGGTTTTCCAAATTTACCTACCTATTTCCTCTCCACTAAATGGAGCATTTGAGCGAGCAGAATGACTTGTCAATCTCCAGCCATCTTGTGTCTATCTCGTCTGAAATCAAAAAGAGCAAAAGCACTATGCTGAGACAAACCGTTTGTCCAGTAGCAGAGCTGGAACAGTGATGGGTGGCGGAAGTTTCTCCAGGTTTTCCGGCTTTCCATGCATGTGTTTTCCGGCTTTTGCCGCAAAAAACATGCATGTTGCGCTGGATTGGAGACTGTGCGTACGTGTGTGCTTCTTGCCTTTCACATCATAAGTGGGAATGGCTCCAGCAGACACCGGTAACACTGTTTGTGTCAGGAAAAACAGAACAAGCACAGGTGAACACTGAAGCCTTGTTTTGACCTTTTTTGAATCACAGTCAACTGGTGGTTGTCCTGCACATCAGCACCTTTAGATTGTTTGCTACATTGTTGTACGACAGTAAATTCAACAGAAGAGGAGGCAGTAAAAAACTGCAAAAAGAAATGTTCTTGGAAGATCTAAAACTAAAAATATTTAAAACGTGTTATGGTTTTATTTGTTATGGTTGTTTACATAAAGTGCCTCAAGACAACATTGGTCCGAAATGGCACTTTAAATTAAAATTGTAAAACTACTGGAACTGGACTTGCTTGAAGTGCTTAAGATGAAAGATTAAGTGGTGAAGATGAAACTTTTTCCTCATCTTTACTAAAGAAAACAGGAAACAAGATTTTAACCAAAGTCAGACCTTTTCCCTCAACCTCTATTTCCTGTTTTTGAGCACGGTACTAAGCGCAGCATAGGAAACTACTTCTCTTGACATCTTGGACTTTGGCAAGCAATGATCACATTCAGTCCAGATGGGGTGGCGGCAGTCCTGCGGCGTACGCTCTGTGTGGCTCGTCATCGATCAAAGATGTTGCATTGAAATGTGGCACTCACGGCTGCGCTCAGCAGAACGGGCCCACACCGTGGCAGTGATAAAAAAACGCGATAAAAAAGAAACCTCCAATCTGGCCAACTCTGCAGAGGATCAAAGGAGAGCTGCTGCTCATGGCTTCCACCGGCAGAGCTCAACAATACACCTCCTGCTGGGAGGGAGAGCGGAAGAATGGGAGGTTGGACTGAACTGACCTGCAGGCGGACGTGACAGAGGATATATTATACAGCTGTGCGCACCTAGGCCGAGGATGCCAGCCCAGCACTAGCACACCGTCATTATGTTTAATAGTTTTTTTTTGTTATTATTATTATCTTGCAGGGAAGCTGATGAGACACAATAGCCCATCATTATCCACCAAAACTTCTCACATGCAAAGGATGTCACTGAAATAAAATCTGTTAAAGACATGATACCCCGAGACTGGTCCATAAACTATACATAGTGGTAACACTTTCTAGTCTAGTTTTTAAAACTCTTACTCCGTTTGGCCTCCTCTGGCTGCTGTAATAAGTCTGATCGTGTGCGAGTGTGTGAGAAAATGATGACCCCTCGCCCATTTAGAGTAACACAGGATAAATTATTTATCCTGTGTTACTCTAGGCTGTTGTTAGATCGACAGTGCCAAGTTGGCACTCAATCAGGCCCGTTCTGGATGGAAGCGCGGTGGAGCATACCCGAAACCACTCCACACTCTGTCTGACTTCTGGCTCTGACGAACACCCCCGGTGACCTCGGCTGTCTGAATGAATGAAGGAATCGGGATACATATTCTTGTCTGGACGCATTGGAAACCTGGAAACACAGGAAGACTCCATATTTTCCATGAATTATCCATCTGATTTGTACCCACTGGGGTCACAAGGGTCTGCCGGTGCTTGTCTCCAGTTCACATAGGGCAAGACTATGTAAAACATAAAGTATAGAGAAAAGTCTATAAAAAATATATTTGCAAACTTCATTGTATAAATTTACTCAAAATTTACAGCGTTGTCTGAGTTTCACCTTTATCCCAAACCTATCCTGTTTTGACCTGACCCCCGAGGTCAAGGGGTTCGGGGATTTACTGGTTCAATTCAATTTACTGGTCGCTGGTTCAATTCTAGCCCAGTGCAACCTACATGTTCAAGTGCCCTTGGGCAAGCTCCTCGACCCCAATCTGCCTCCGATGCTGCGTCATCAGGTGTGTGCGAGTGGTTAAAGCTACTGGCAAGCAGATGGACCATATTGGGAAGTCTCTGCCCCCAGCGCATGAATGGGGCTGAAAGCGTGAATGTGACTTGTGGCATTGTCTGTAAAGAGCTTTAAGTGGTCTTAACGATGAGAAAAGCGCTGTGTAAGAACTGGACCATTTACCATTTACAGCAGATGCACATGCGCAATAGTACATATAAACAACACTGCTGAAGCACATGTGAAAATGTGAACAAGGTATCTACATGTCCGCAAAAATAGGATATATTCCCTCCCTAGGTCAGATAGGCAACAGCAAACATGCACGACTATGGTGGTAGGATGGATGGTGGATATGCTTCTTTTAGGTATGCATTTAGCCACAAATACTCAGTGTTTTTTCAAGGCTCTTCCTCTGATACATTTCTGTTGGCCCACTCAGCTTGAGTTTTGTCAATATTGTTTTTGATATCACCTCTCGAGTATCTGCACACACTGATCTGATATGAATGATTTCCTGCTGCTCCTCCGAGGGCCGGCTCAGGATGTGCCGAACAGCAATTTCATTGCAGCCCTTTTCTTTAATGTGTTTTTAGGCCCTGGTTGTAATGTTACTGAGAGGATATTTGGAATAAGAGAATGGATTATTGAGATTTTTTTCTTTTCTTTTTTTTTTGCAGTGGGGGAATAAACGCTTGCCAGTGCCCCGCGTTGCTCCCCTATCGCTGCCAGATCATTCAGCCCCACCACCAGCCCAGCATCCACCTGCAGGCTCCGACGGTGGGGTTCACACACATTCGCTCAACACTCGCCAACATCTTATGTATTCATACTTGCAGGGAGTGATGAGGTCGGAGCCTGGACGCCAATCTCAAAATATGTTCTGCCTCTAATAAACAATTGAACGTGGGCTGTCCGACTGAAAGCCAGTAATGTAACTAACACTCCCTCCGCAGCTGGTTTGAGATAAATCCACTCGAACATCTGACTGTTTTTTTTCTCTAATTCATCGTTGATTAAAGACAGGTAATTGCATGGGTTGTGTGTCCACTTCCACAAACATGTCTTGATTCAAATCACTATCAGAACTTAGTATAGTAAATTTTATTAATATATAGTAATGTAAAGGAGACAAAAGACTCAAAAGAAAGAAGCAATGACAGACAAAGGACGAACATCTGACTGTTAATCATCTTAACAAATCAATTGCTGAGCCCCTGGGTCGCATGTTAAGAGGAAATCTCTGGGGGGAGATCTGCCTCACTGGGCTGCAGGGCTGCAGTAGGTTTTTACCCTCAGTGCCGCCCTATGTACCCAGTTCAAAGTTTACTCTGTTCAAGAATTTATTGAACTCCCAGTGCTTGCAAAGCTCATTATCAGTGAAACAGCAGAAGTACTTATACATTAGCAGCTGGTGCTAGACGTGCTATAAATACACACAGGTGTTGATCCTGCTTTTTATGTGTGTGAGGTTTGTTACAGCAGCAGGTGACAGAAAAGAGGTGCTGGTAAGCACACATAAGGACGCGCACACACACGCACACACACACACACACACACACACAGAGTTGGTATTGCGTTTCTGAAGCTGTGACCTTTACTTGTGAAGCCACCTGCTGCTGGAAAAAACCCAACTGTTGGTGCCCCCCCAGCCCCCGCCACCACCCAACACACACACACACACACACACACAGATGAAACACATTCATTATTACATACCTAAATGACAGATCAATTAGCTCGTCCACCTAACTTTAACTCAAATCTGATTCTATATTTTGACCTTTAAAACCCAGAAGCAAATCAAGAATAGCACTAAAAAAACATCCTAATTTCCATTTGTCATAAACTGATGAATAATTTGATGCACTAGTTCTTTTTATTGTCTCGTGTGTAGCCATCAGTCCTTTTACCGTTGGTGAAACGTGTGTGCGTGTGTGTGTGTGTGTGTGTGTGTGTGTGTGTGTGTGTGTGTGGCTGATATTTGTCTAATGAGCGAATGAGAAGTGGTGAAAGAAAGAGGCGGAGCGGCGGTGCGACGCTGACCCGCTTTGTTGTACTCCTCTGCTGGCTGGGTTTTGAATACAGTTGCTACAGTGGCACCATGTTGTTGTGTGAATGTTATGATCATTAGTCACTGTCAGCCGCTGAGTGTGTGCGTGTATGTGTGTGGGCGGGTGGTCACTGCATCGTCTCACCCACCGCATGACTGACAGCTCTCTGAAAAGCTTCAGTTTAGCTCGATGTGTGTGTGTGTGTGTGTGCGTGTGTGTGTGCATGTGAGTAAATATGTGTGAAGGGGGACTTTCTCAGCTTTCTGACAGAGTGCTGAATCTACACCTGGATATAAATACACCTGAGGAAAGGAATGTGTGTGTGTGTGTGTGTGTGCGTGTGTGTGCAGTGTGTGTGGGGGCAGTGTGTGCGTGTGTGTGTGTGAGTGTGTGTGTGCGTGGGTTTGTGTGGGTACGTGTGTGTGCGTGCGTGTGTGTGTGTGTGTCTGCTGAGAGAAAAGAGGATTTGTGTGTATGTGTCTGTGTAAGGGGTTGTGCTGAACTCTGTCATGTTGAACCTTATGTGAATTGACACATGAAAATACCCACCATTCCCAAGGACAGGTCTGTGAGCTCTGCTGAGCCGTTTACCTGCTGCTGACACACACATATGCACACACATGCACACACACACACACACACACACACACACACACACACACACACACATGCACACACACCAGGATGTATTACGTCCCCGTTTGCTAAGAACATAGGATGGAGGAGCAGAACGGTTCCTGGTTAGTCCCAGCGTCCCAGTCGTCTTTGCCAGACACACGAAGTGATGGGATTATTTTTGGTTTTGCTACAGCTAATTCCTCACCTCTAACCTATAACGCTTGACTCCTCACTCTTCATCCCGATTCCTAACCACACACCATATGCCGTTTCAAAGTCAGAGTTGTCTGTCAGTCCAGATAATTACTCTTCATGGAGCAGATTTTCAACAATGAAAAATCTGATTCCTCCCTAAAATAGAAGGGGGAGGAAAAAAAACCTTCTTTGTCATCGCACTAACGAGTTCTGGGTGACCTCTTAAAATCATGCAGTTTAGTCAAGAAGTTGGTGAGCCAGAAGTGAAAATATTCAAGTTCCATCTTTTAAAAATTTTCTACAGTCAAAGTGGGATAACTTCACAGACACACTTTTCCTTCTCCGCCTCCAGCTTGTCCTGTTTTACAGAGACTGATGAATGAATGATGGGTTATTGATAGAGGGACAGAGAGATCGATAAGAGGAGGAGGTAGGCTGGAACTAGGCCACCCAGCTGTTAAGACGATTCATTTATCTGCTGGGAGTCTGATGTTTAATCTGGACAGAACGAGAAGAGGTGGAGAGGAGAGGGGGAGTTGTCGAAACAAAGTCTGTTCCTGGGTCATGAAGGAGATAAGGACGGTGAGGAAGATCTTGAGGGGTCATAGTGGACGGCAAAGGAATAGATGGAGGGAGAAGAGGCAGCTTGGGAAGAAATGGAGGTGAGAGGAAGAACGAACTAGAAGAGGAGAAAATGAATGGTTAAGGAAAGTATGGAAGGAAAGCAGGTTATAGATAGATGAGTCTTACTTACTTAACAAGTAAGCAAATTAAGTAAATATAGCATGCAATGCGCAATCAGGAAGGAGGAAAGTGAGAAATGTGAGAGGAAAAAGGAAGTGGAAAATGAAAGAAAAAATGTAGAACATATAAGGTATGTCAATCAAGAAGAACAGGAAAAACTGAAAGGCTGAGACGGAATGAAGAAAAAAGAGGATAAAAGAGAACACATCAAAGAAAAAAGTGATAAAAAAAGAGGGGAAACAGGTCCTATTGGGTTGACATCCAACGCCCCCTAGGGGCTGTGGTGGGGACTGCATACACATTCCAAAGCCAGAATTGGCTTTAACAGTCTCCACAGTGGACAAACACACACACACACACACACACACACACACACACACACACACACACACACACACACACGCACACACACAGACACGGCCATTTCATCATAAACCTTATATAAAAGCTCCACATCATTTCACTGATGGAGTTAATGCACAATATCCTGTTTCCCTCACGCTCCTGATGAGAATTAATGAGTCTCTCGCCTCCAATGAGAAGGTAATGGAATATTGAATAAATGATGTTTCCTCTCCATAGCCTCTAACCTGTGGGTGTGTGTGAGGGAGAGAGGGAGGGAGGGGGAGAAAATGTGTGTGTGTGTGTGTGTGTGTGTGTGTGTGTGTGTGTGTGTGTGTGTGTGTTAATTTGAAACTTTAAGCATTGTTATGCTCTTTTTTTAGTTTGTTTCATATAATCTTACAGCAGGTCAGGGGATTTATTTAGGTCACGTTGAGACATCTCAAAGACCGATCATTTGTGTGACAGCAACGGTAACCAATCAATCGATCAAATCACGATGTGTCGCCTCAGTTTACTTGACTCTTCATATACAACAGCGTTGCTTATTTGCGGTTGGTAGGTTTCATCTACATCCATGCATCAGATCATTTCATGCCTTTATATTTGTATCGGTCTCTGTAAATAGTATCGGCTGTGTCAGACACAATCTTTGTTTCATCAACTCCACGCGATCAGTTCGAAGATCGCCAAAAACATTCCCCAGGGAATATTTTACATTGTATTTCAGTGCACCTATGTGAAGCAAATGGCATCTCCTGGGGTTGGTAAACAAAGCCAGCATAGAGAACTTGTGGTTTGTTGAGGGGCCAGTCGGGGTCTGAGTTTTGGCCTCCCACCAGTTGAAAATCACACCTGTGCTTGAAACTGCAGCCCTGCAGATGGACCTCTGTTTGTATGGAATACATGTTTCTGTGTGTGTGTGTGTGTGTGTGTGTGTGTGTGTGTGTGTGTGTGTGTGTGTGTGTGTATGTGTGTGTGTGTGAGTGAATGCTGTGTTACTTTTAAGTGTGACACGTGAACTGAAGCTACACCGGACATATGAGAGAAAACAATCAATTGCACCCGCGAAATGACACACACCCACTCTCTCTCTCTCTCTCTCTCTCTCTCTCTCTCTCTCTGTAACACAAGCACACACAGCTCACGCCGGGGTGTTCATTACACTGATAGATCTGCTCCGTGATTGCTGCCGACGTTCTAATATGCGTAGAGTCAACCGGAGCCTGTGATTGGCTGAGTGTAACCGAAATAAAGGATTTGATGGATGGGTGGGAGGCGGAATCCGCTCCTTCGCTGTGAAATTACTCGCAGCTCTTTGTTCCATCGTGACCTCCCTAACCGGACCGATGTTAACAGCGCTAATGACTTCTCGCTGGACCGGTCACGTGACCCAGCTAAGATGAGTGGGACGAGGTCTAGGGCCTCCCGTTGTGAGTCTTTACCTATTTATTGCTCAATATCTCCATCGTTTCCACAGAGGACATGTGTCAGGGCGATCCATGTGAAGCTCAGACTCTCCTCTTTCATTTGACACCTTTCATCAGACTCTATGTCACTCACAGCCCCGGCTAGCAAGCCAATAACAGAGTGTGGTCATCAGGTGTAATTGGGTGGAAGATAGCCTCAATGAATACCCCAGTTTCTGTTTCTTTGGTGCAAAACATCACGAATCTCATATTTGGGCTGGAGCGATATGACGTTTACACGTTTTCTACGCTTTCCACGCTTTTGTTCTTCACTGGTATTTCACTTTTCTAATCATTATTTTGTTTGCGATTCCCTCGGCTTCTCTCTCTCTCTCTCTCTCTCTCTCTCTCTCTCTCAGGCCAGACTTTTGTGCTGACTCTCAGCTCCGCGGCTCCCTCTCGTTCGCACTTCCTGACTCTTCGTTTGCGATCTTGCCACAAGCCTCTCGGGTGGGCGGGCTTTGTCAGCGGCGCATCCCCATTGGTTAATTAGTTTTTGACTGACGCAGCCCAGCAGGCCCAGTAGGGGCCCCAGATGTTCGGTTCGGGTCGCTGGCGCGCCGAACGACCCCGGCCTGACGACGACGACGAAGTTTTTGCTGTCGCGGGTTGCTATTGTCGTCTGTCGCCGTCGTCATGGGGCACCCGGCCTACCGAGCCGTGTCAGTCAAAAACTAATGAGCCAATGGGGACACGCTGTTGAAAAAGCCCCCCCCCCCCCCCCCCCGGAGAGGCCCGTGCTACAAACTGCAAATAAGAAGGTGAAAATCCGACCTGTCTCCACTGAAACGTTAAATGCGTTAAATGCAAAGTTGTGAACTTAACTCGAAGACGGGCAAATTGTGACTTCTTGCAGTCAGAGTCAATTATAAAGTTGCGCGCACGCACACACACACATACGCACGAACATATTCACACCACATATATTTACAGGGAACATGAGGTGCTTTGGAGCTAAATCTGGTTTTAAAAAAAACAACACACCACTGGTAAAAAAAAAAAAAGGTTAAGTCTTTCAAACTCGTCAATTTATGCCCGTTTTGGCGTGAAAGAGAAACGGACCATTAATGCATATTCTTTCCCCTGCAGAGAATTGCAACATAGCTTCAGTAGGCAAGAATATCGAGCAGAGCCAGAACCAGGCTTAGTGCGTGTGGCCGTCTACCTCATCCAGGTGGGTGAGTGGGTGGGTGAGAGGCACTAAAGAAGGATTTAATGTGAATAATTTTAATCTCTTTTTCGGCTTTCATGGTGTTTGGTTAAGTTCAGCCGCTGAACCGTCTCCCTTCCCAGTTGCGAAACAAGTCCTGACCTCAGCTCTTTCTTTTCTCCATCAAACCACTGCCGCACAACAGACAGAGGCCGGATTAACATTTCATTAAAACAGAGTAAAAGGCAGAAAAGCTATTTAAATCAGTTTGACAGCAGAACAGCAGAAACTGCGTCTCAGGTTTTCCTTTGATGGTTTTTACTTTGCATAATGTGCTTGCAGTGATTGGTCCATGCACCGCTGAGACAGGAAGACCCGGACCTGCGAAAACCTAAAGAGCCAAAACCTGAAGCTCAGGTGAACCATCAACAGCAGCAGAATAAAAACTTCAGCAGAGCCTGAAGACACACAAAACCCGGGAAACAAAGAGACACAGGCAATTAACTCTTGAATTACAATTTTCCACCGAGTTCTGCCTAATGATTGCCTTTCTTTGCAGTAAGACATGAATATGTATACTCAGCTTTATGGATTAAAGGCAGACGTTCGCCTGGAGATTAAAGTGAGCAAACATTATCCACTGATGCACAGTCACACTTTATGCGTAAATCGTTATCTATACATATACATATTTTAACACCTTGTTACGAGCGTGCCATGTGCTGGAGGCAGACGTTTACCTGACGGTTGGGTTTTGGTACAGGTTTGTAGAGAGTTGGTCTGTGGCTGCCCAGGATCACTGCTCACCACCCAAAGGGTGGGCAGTCTTCCCGTCTGTCTGTCTGTCAGTCTGTCAGTCTGTCAGTCTGTCTGTCTGTCTGCCTGTCTGTCTCTGTCTGCCTGTCTGTCTGTTTGTATGTATGTCTACTCATTTGTATGTCTGCCTGCCTGCCTCTTTGTCTTTTACCATTTTGTGCATCCGTCTTTCCATCTTTTTCATTTATCTGTTCAGTGAAGCACTATATTTTGCTTCTTCAACATTCACCTGATTCACATCCTGTTTATGTGTGTGTGTGTCTGTGTGTGTGTGTGTGTGTGTGTGTGATGTGTAGGTGTAGGTCTGTGTGTGCTGATGACAGTGCTCCTTTGATAATCATCCACAATTACGGCCCAACAGAAAGGGAGAGAAGAAGTGGGAGGAAGCTATCAGAAGGAAGCCATTGATATGGTAATGTCGATCTCTCAAACGCACGCGCGCGCGCATGTGTGCGTGTGCACACAGTCTGACAGCCTGCGACGAGGAGGTTTCATATTCTGTCACACAAACCTTTCATTACAGCACAAGATGTCTCAGGCAACAGTTCCGATCTGATTTTCTGTCTCTCATCAATATCTCTTTTCTCTGCTTAGGTTCACGTTTCTGCAGTACACTGATCCCAGGCATTTTGGCATATGGTTGTCAGTTTCAGTTTGATGTTTTACTGTCATAGGTTTGATGCCTTTTAAAAAAAGAATTGTGTTCTTTTTTCTGTTTGTGTCACTGCAGCATGTCCTTGAGTTTTGATGATGTGTAACACTTTTGACCAGTTGCATAGTCTTGTCCTCTCTCTGATCTTTCGTTAGTTTAACAATTGGATTTTACTTCTGATTTGATTGTTGTCTGTTTCAGAACAGACACTTATTACTTCTTTTATGTCTTTTTCTAATGTTTCTTCCAGTTTGGGTGATGTTTATGTTGCATATCTGTCCAGCGCTCTGAGGATTTTTCAGACTTAAGTTCTGTTTTCAGTTTGGTTTTAAGATTGTTTTTAAGAACATTTATTTAAGACTTCTTCATCTTCTCCTTCTCCTCCTCCTTTTTGCGATCTTCCTCCTCCTCCTTCTATTCCTGCTCCTCCTACTACTCCTCTTCTTCAATCCTTTGTGTAGCTTTGGCAGATTTGTACCCTTTTGGCCTTTTTTGCTCAAGGGCAATGAGGCAATAGGTTTTCAACCTACAGCCATGGTGACAGAAACATGCATGTTACCATGGTTACTCCCAGGAGGGAGCGAGAGAGACAGAGAGAGACAGAGAGAGAGAGAGAGAGAGAAGGAAAGTCTGTCATTCATCGCTTTCTCTCTTGTTCATGTCAGTTCAGGTTTCTGAGCCTGACAGGATTATAACCTGACATGAAACCCTGAGTGCACACACACACACACACACACACACACACAGACACACACACACACACACACATACATTGACATTGAGAGAAAATAGATTTGAAGCCTGCAGAGTCACAGTACAAATCAGACGCTATTTACCCAGGAGCGCACACACACATTGAGGCTCACTCAAAAATACATACGGACACAGATAAGAGAGCTAATACACACACGAGCACCCACACATACACACATCTGTGCAGCAGTGGCTCTCTGTAGTTTGGATTACGAGGACACGTGTGTGAATATAGGGATTCAGCAGCAAAGTAAAAGTGCATGAGGCTTTCACACTCTGCATAAAGCCTCTTGAAACCTGGTTAAAGGTTTACACAGCCAAATAATCAGGTTTCTCCAGTTGGAATTTAGTAGCAGTAACAGGTTCCCAGTGTCAGTGTTCCCCTTCTCCCCTCCAAGGAGTGTGAGGGGCTGATGGCAACAAGAGGGGAAGAAAACCACTCCAAATGCTTCTGGGACACAAGAGAGAGTGACTCATTTACTGCAGCCACAACAACCCCCACCCCACCCCCACCCCCTCCACACACACACACACACACACACACACACACACACACACACACACACACACACACACGCACACACACACACACACACACACACACACACATACACACACACACACACACACACACACATTCAACAAGCGCATGTATGTTAGTGTTAGTCCACATCACATAGCAACTGTCTGCTTTTCAGTCTGTTTTGAAAGGTAACACACCTTTGCGATAAAGGAATACATACAGTATATACATAAATACAATACAATACAATACATAAGTCAATTCGAAGAAGTCACTGAAATCATCTATTTTTGTACGAAGATTTATTTTTGCATACTTTTTCACACAGTCTGAAGAACCTATAGAGGTATTTTTGATAAGAATGTATCTTAGGATGGAGAAGTAGCATTTATACTACCTACTTCTATTTATTATATTTGTTCTCTGTATTTTGTTTTCTTTTCATTTCTTTTCTTTTCTTTAACTGCTAATAATTACACTTAGATGTATCTTTTTTTTTGTAGTGTTGAACTTCCTCTGCACCAAATGCTGCTGCTGAAACTATTGAAACTATTGGTTTCATTTCCTTTTAGGCTGTACACACATACAAACACACACACAAACACACACACATACACACACACACACACACACACACACACAGTTATGATACGACAATAATTGCTACATAAAGTGTTGAACAGTGTTGACACATAGTGTTGTCAGATTAATTGCATCTCGGGCTGCAGATACAAACTGTCATCATCCATCACCTCTGACTGCTGATCTTCTAACAGAGAGAGCGGGAGAGAATCTATCATCTTCGATAGTTTTCTCTACTTCTCTTGAGGAAACAACCAATTTTCTGTGAACATTTCTGTTTAAGTCTCCCTCCTAAGCTGATTGGCTGTGAAATACTGCAGACCAGGGGCAAACTCTAATCAGGTGTGCCCCCATGCAAGGGAATATAGCGGCGGAGGAATTACCCAGACAGACGCCACATTGTGCAAATACAAAAATAAAATATTACTTCTCTAGACTACCTCAGGCAATTGTACTTGAAGTATGTAGAGAAAGAGCACAGCGTTAGAATATAAAGGAAGCGTCAAGCCGCAAGAAAATAAAAGACTCAAGTACGAGTACCTTGTGCACTGATGGCAGCTGAATGCACTGAGATGGATTTTAACAGCCTTGTAAAACAAGACATTAAGGAGTTTCATTAACAATTATGCAGAGCTGCGGTCCGTCACCATGAAAACCAACTATCAGGTGAGTGACGAGCACTGTGTGCCCTTGTTCACCCGTAGTTCTCACCCTCCACATGTGGTGGCAGGTGAGAGGAGCTAATCAATTTTAGGCATTGCTTCCACTCTGGACTGGGACCTCTCTGTGAGCTTGATGATTTGTAAGGCTATATATACTTTCCTAATAATGAAAAAATGCTAAACTATGACTGTTTATAAATCTCTGCGGACCAGGGTAGTCCAACACTGTGTTGCAGAGAGAGCAATCATCATATGGACTGAGATGAGTATCAGTAGTCTGAATAAAACATGGAGCTAAAAAAATGCAGAGTGCCCAAAAGGAGGGGCTAAATTGAAATCATCTGGCACGCTGCTTGTTGTACATGCGGTGTCTGAAATTAGGTAGAGATCTGGACAGATTCAGTACAGCTGGGCTGCAGAATTGAAACTGTGACCTGAAAGAGCTCCAAAACACACATATCAGCACTGTTGGCAAGTGTGCCATAATAGCAGCATGTGTAAGTGGCCTGGTTCAGTATTGTCAGAGGCACACCAAACAATGTAACGGCAGGAACTGGCAACACAACGGGAGTGACTGGCATCCCTTTTCTGAATCAAGATTGGATGCATTTTTGGACCGGTTAGAATTCATTTTAAAATCATTTTAAATAAAAACAGAAGGTCTACACAGACATATCACTGTGACCAAGTACCAGTCATAGCCCCCGTGAACAGCGGTAAAGAGACAGCAGCCAGACTGAAAGTTGCTGGCAGTTGCAGAAATGCTGCTCACCACAAGAGGAGGAACAGTTTGCGAGTCTGCTTAGAACAGACTTTGGCTTCATGCAACATTAATGTGAGGAGCGGCAGTGGGAACTCTGCTGAAAAGACAGAGGGTGGTCAACCTGTCTTGCCTGCCAGGCTGTGACTCAGTACAAGGAGGTTTTTGGCATATGTTTGCCAACTCAAAACCTCGATTTAAAAGTGATATTCAGAAACTTTTGGTGGAAAAGGAGCAAGCAAATGATCGGAGCAGAGGGGAGTTGATTCAAAGGGAGATGCAGGTGAAAATGAATCATGGCTAGGAAATATATAAATCAAACGTTGAACAGCTGTTGATGAATTCTCATCAGCTTTTAACGCTCTCCAGTCACACACGCTCATCGAGAAGCTGAGAAAAATGGGAGTTCACCTCTGAAATGGATTTTTGATTTTTTTTAACTGACAGTCCAATATGTTAGGGCACGTAATGGTCAGTCATCTGCCATTAGTATAAATAGGGGCGTTCCCCAGGGGAGGGTCCTATCACCCCTATTATACGTACTGTACATGAATGACTGATGATACTGCCATAGTGGGTTTCGTAACAGGTGATGACTGGCCACAGACAAGAAACAGGCCAGTTCTATAAATGGTGTAACGAAACTTCTTTGATTGTAAATACTTTGAAAACCAAAGTGATGGTTATAAATTTCAGGAAAGGGCAACCATGCAAATAATTTATCTGTACATGGGAGTGATGTTGACACAGTGGAAGAGTATAAGTACCTAGGTACAATCAAGACAATAAGCTCACATGGAGGGCAAGATACACAAAGGCACAAGAAAGATAGTTTATTTTTTTTGGAAGCTTTGTAGCTTTAAGGCTGATACAGTGATTTCAAGATTAAAATAGTGTTTTATTTAGTGTTGTGTTGTAACCTTTGCATTTCAGTGTACAGGGATATGCTGGATCAGATCTCAAAACTTTGCAGGAAAATAACTGCTTCAGAAGTGAAAAGCATCATGCGGATTTCTGATGAATACACCATTAATTTGGCTTTGAAGGTACTGGATGATCCATCCCACCCCCTCTTCCTTCAGAACTCTGTTATAAAATGCCACATGTAAAAACAAACAGACCTATAAGGTATTTTATGCCATGGAGCAACCAGCTGCTAAACAGGTTGAATGCAGACAAGTTGACACCGTCCCAATGTATGCACATTCTGTATATTGTATGTTTATTTTTAGATTTGATTGTCATTCTGTGTGTCATTGTGTAAGTCTGCATGTCTAAGTGTTGTTTTGCTCTATGTAATTTATGGCTCCTAAGTGCAAGACAAATTCCCCTCAGGGCAATAAAGGTTTCATTCAAGAGGCATCAGGTCCGTGATTGGCCTAACAAGTGGAGCAGGATTTTGAATACTGATCTCACTCTAAATAAGACAGTACATCAATTATTGAGTTTTTTCAAACGGATTATCTTTTCATATTTTCATTTGCATACTTGAGGCCATGGAAAGATTGATACCTAAAGACACACGTATGTTGTGTTTCTTACCATGCACGTGTGTTTGTGAATCAATGATCTGCTGTGTTTTGGTCAGTGTCGAGCCTGCTGTTTTCTGTTCTACTTCCACATTTTTCCAGTTTTTCAACTTCTTGAGCTCAGGAGGAAAATCTCACACCAGCTGCACCTCGCGGTGTGCATCTGCACAAAAGTACAGCTGAAGTCTGTACCGGATGGATGGATTATGGTAATGTGTCAGAGGCCAGGTGCATGATGGGAAGGGAGATGAGTCTGTTGGGGCTGGTTTGTTAGGATATGAGGCAGATTATGGAAATATGATGGTTCGGATTTTCAGATTTCCTCCAAAGCTCAAAGACTCAGAGAGTCTTATCTCAAACAGATTAACTTTTTTTCTGTGGAGGTCTGTCTCCCTGTCTTCCTGCTTGTCGTGTCTATTTCTGTTCCCTCCATCCATTATCTCACCTGGTTTGTACCACTTGGTGTCGTGGGGGTCTGCCAGAGCCTCTCTAGCCATCTTCAGTGCACACCGGGTGAAGGAAAGAAATACATCCCAGACACATGGAGCAATGTATTACAGTGCACAGACATACATTACACACTACTCACTCTCCTACTCACACTAAGGGGCAATTTAGAGTTTCCAGTCAACCTTAATATAAGTGTTTGGACTGTGGAAGAAGTACTGACCATGACGTCACTGTCTTTCTGTTTCCTGGATGCTGTTTGTAGAATATTCCTTTCATATTCCCATTTACTAGTTGGAGAGTTTGCGGTCCTTTAAAGAGAACATAATATATAACTATCTCTGTTGGTTATACAGAGGGATAGGCCCTCTTGGACCACTGGACCTGCCCTGAGGCTCGTCCTCCTCCGATGTTGTAACTTGGTCTGTCGATGTTAAATTTAAAAGACTCTCATTGTAGGTTTGCAGTCAATGTAAGCACCCCTCATGTTTGGTTTCAGAGAAGACGGGCGAATCAACATCGCCTCGTCTTACCAAATGAGGTTTCAATTACGTCAGGACAGATGAGTGTATCAGTGGTGTTGTACCTGTCGCTCATCCCTGCAGGTTCATTAACTTCTTGTTTCTGAACCTTGCCTCTCATCTCCCTCACTGTGTCTGTTTAAATGAGCTGCCAATCAGCCCGCTGGGCCCCGGAGCCACAATTACTCCAACATTATTACCTCAATGTACAAGATAGAGGAATAAGAACAGTTTTGGTGCTGTCAGTTCACTTTAAAGCAAGCAAGAGGTGTAAAAGCAGAAAACTACAGATGACACCAAGTGAAGTAAATGCCAGAATATCAATTAGGACGCCAATTCAACTGAGAGAGAACAACAAGAATGCACTGAACTTAATCAGCTCATTTGAGATCCACTGTTCTTTCATGTGACCTGACATATTTAGAGAGCTATTATGGCCATCAGTGTATTCTGTATTCACGATCTGTAGACTTTCAGGATACAACAAGATATGTGACTGTGAAGACCAATTAAAATCATAAATCAAAATGTTTTCTGAGTATTAATGAGTTCATCAGTGTGAGCCAGCAACAAGGACCGTCCTTTCCACCTCCCCAAGGTCCAAAGTGACATTACAACTCATTCATCTGCAACATATTCATCATCATGATATAGCGAGGTTTATGACTTTCAAAAGAAAGATCGGGGTGAAGCGGATGAGTTGGAATTAGAATGGACTCATACCGTGCTGCTTAAAGACTGACAATCAAGACAACTTAAATGTGTCAAGTATTCAGTAATTCAGGGTGGTTTGCCATCAAAATATTTTTGTCACATGACTGCTGAAGATTTTTTTTTTATTGTTTTATTTTTTTACCTGCCTCAAGGCAAGCCAAAAGATTCCTGAAAGTTTCTGTCTGGTACCAAAACATAGAAAATATTCCATATTCAGTGAATAATATTTCTCTTTGTCTCCAGCTTGTGCTTTTTTCTAATCAATAAATTGCCAAATTGCAAATATGATATAAAACAAATATTCAAAATGCAAATATTGGCCAAAAACAATGTAATTTGGGACAAAGGGGTCCAATTAAGACTTAGAATTGAATAAAATGACTTTGCTATTATTTCATGGGTCCGGTTTCACAATTTTACTCTTTGTGATTTCTATAATACCGTCCAAATTAGCAAGCAGTCTTCTGTAGGAAATGCACAAGCATTTCTCTGACTTGTGCAAATTCCTCATGTCTCCAGTCTCCGAAAGAATCTCTGAAACGTTCACAGAAACTCAACAATGTCCTCTTACATGATGATGGAGAACCATTCTATAAGTAACCATACATTCTATTCAAGAACCCCAACCCCCACAATGATCTCTATTCGGTACTTAATAATCTTCCAGCTAGTTGCTATGTGGCGGGCTACTTTTAGTCGATATCTACACCATACAGTCAGTATATTGTTAATGTCTCTCCCATTTCACATAACGCAAAGTTGCTCAGTTGATGTGATGTATCAGCCAGCAGATGGAGCCAAGTTACCATTATACCAGTCTTGTGCCCCAGACTGGTTCGCTGCTCCCTATTTGCTGCTATTGGACCTAAAAGTCCAACTTCTTCATCTCACTCTCTTTGTGGCTGGTTAGAACCAAAGAGGTTCGAGTTTTGAAAGTGTACTGTAAACAGCGTTTGCGGGGACTCGATAAATGTTGGCGATCTTTGCTCTCTTCGTAATCCAATCCTCGCCGGGTTGAAGAGGAACCTCGAGTGTCCATTAGTCTCTTCATGCATAATTCATGCTGGACTTTGCTCAGAGGGGTCGTCGTTCCAACTCAAACACGACGCAGAGCACACTCAGCCTTGAGACCCAAACAAATCGATTCTTTCTGTCGTCCCGGCGCAATCATTGAATGAATCGTTTAACTAAACAGGAACTTTAGAAAAGGACAGAGTAAATGACGGGGGCGGGGGGGGGTCAATTATTCATTCGCTTAGTTTATTCATAAACCTGTTGGTCTCTAAAACATGCACCCGCACACTTGGCGAAGCTCCGCCCTGCGTGTGAATGAGAAACATTGAGTGGAAGCGGCCACAGACAGACAGACACGCAGACTGTCTGACTGACTGTCTGACTGCCGTACAGTGTCCCAGTGTCTCTGACGGGGTGGGAGCTTGCGCCTCCTCCGCTGTGGATCGGCTGGTCAGTGGGGACGCACGGAGCAGGGCAGCGGGCAGCGGGGCCGGACCAGGAGTACCACCGGCGGGACAGGTAGGACCTACCTGGGACCGCGGCGACTGAGCCGGGACCGGGGTCAGGGCTGATCACCAGCCCTCCTCATTGGCTGAGGGGGTCAATGAGTGTGAACACGTCAAGAGAGACTCTGACTGTTCCTCTAACATCTGTGTAATAACGCTCTAACATATATGTACTGTTCTTCTAGCACCTGTGTAATAACCCTCTAACATATATGTACTGTTCTTCTAGCACCTGTGTAATAACCCTCTAACATATATGTACTGTCCCTCTAGCACCTGTGTGATATCCCACTAACATATATGTACTGTCCCTCCAGCACCTGTGTAATATCCCTCTAACTTATATCTACCTTCCCTCCAACATCTGTGTAATATCCCTCTAACATATATGTACCTTCCCTCCAACATCTGTGTAATATCCCTCTAACATATATGTACCTTCCCTCCAACATCTGTGTAATATCCCTCTAACATATATGTACCTTCCCTCCAACATTTGTGTAAGATCCCTCTAACATATATGTACCTTCCCTCCAACATTTGTGTAAGATCCCTCTATCATAGCTGTATTGTCCTCCTAACATCTGTGGAATATCCCTCCAACATAGCTGTACTGTCTTCCTAACAGCTGTGTAATATCCCTCTATCATAGCCGTATTGTCCTCCTAACATATGTGTAATATCCCTCTATCATAGCTGCGCTGTCCCTCTAACACCTGTGTAATATCCTTCTAGCATATCTGTACTGTCCCTCTAACACCTGTTTTATGTTCGTCTAACATATCTTTACTTTTCCCCTAACATCTGTGTAATGTCCCCCTAACATCTCTGTCCCATCCCTCGAACAGATCTGTTGTATTCCTCTCACATCTCTTGAGTGTTCCTCCAACATCTCTGTCCAATTCCTCTAGCATTCTCATAATGTCTCCCTAGCGTCTGTGTGATGTCCCTCTAATATCTCTTGAATGGTCTCCATCGAGCTGGTTGTCTGATGGGGAGGTGTTTAGGGCATGTCTGTGAGAGAAGTCTTTTCTGATAACAAGCTGAGACAAGACAAGACACACTCAACCAAAAGCAGTCGTAAAATGACAAGGACAAAAACATTTTGAGCCAGATATCCATATTTTATATTGTAATTGCACATTTTTAAAGTGAAGAAATATATTGTACAGTTGAAGAAAAGAATGACTGAAAAATTGATTTTTCACAGCAGTTTATGCTAAAAATGTCAAGTATCTTGGGTCCAAGCTGTGCTTCCTGATATGTGTACTTATCAGGAGGCTGATAAGTCAGCAAGCTGTGCTTCCTGATAAGTTTACCAAGTTCATCCATGCCTCCAGCATCACACCCAGAGGCAATTGAGTCTCCAATTGACCTTAACATCCATGGTTTTGGACTGTGAGAGGAAACTGGAGCACCCACACACAAACTTCAGACTCAGACCCAGACACAAACTTCAACACAGAAAAGCTCTTAGCACAACCAAGATTTGAATTGGGAAAACTCTTCCACTGAGGCAGTAGCCCCAACCATTTATCCCAATATGGCCCAGTTTGCATCCTTAATGTCCTGTCAAAAATTCAGTTATTAAGAGAAAAATCTGAAAATACACAAGTTGCATGTAAACAGCATGGAGATGTCGGTCGTTTGTTTTAAAAAAAAAAAGGCTCCAAAAGTGGAAAAACTGCTATTAAAAAAATGCAATTTTTTTCGTTGACTCCAAATGATCAAATGAGAGCAAAATTCAAATTGATGTAAAAAAAAAGGTTTTTGAGATAAAACATCATGTACCATTATTCCAAAATGTAATGTAATGTAAAGTATTTAGCAAGAATGTTCAAGTATATGTTTAAAATACCGTTTACAGTCAAACATTTTGATGCAATGTAGGCTCAGTTTTAAATAAATCAAAAATGTGTGTGGAGTGTTTGTGGCGGACAGTGTGAAAATCCTGTGTATCATGTTTGGTGTCAAATGAGCGAAAATTGTAGGGGTAGATAGGTTTAGTGGGTTTTACATTTCTTTAAAGAAAAAAACGGAGTGATTGACTTCATAAGTTGCAAAAGGTTTAAATAGACCTAGACTACCCCAACAGCCCCCATCAAGACTATTGACTCATTTTGTAGCTGAGGCAATCTGGCATGGGACTGGACCTTTGTGCAAAATTTGGTCATTGTTCACGCATGAAAAGTAGGATTTCCTCAGAAGAAGGAGAAAGAAAGAAAAACATCCAGCTTAACAATATGGTCCTGGACGCTAAGGGTGCCCTGCCTTTAATAAACAGTGAATAAAAGCAGCTCGGCTAAACTGAAATCAATGACTAACTCTGGAAAATTAAAAAAAAATCAAAACAGGCTGCCCAAAGTGGTAGCAGGAGCTGAGCTCACGAAACCATCTGCAAGACCAGCCCACAGCCTGAGACACGCTAAGTTGTCTCTCTAATTGCGCTTTTCGACAGACGTTGAAATTCCGGAGCTCACAGCGTGGCTCCAGCATGGATTCGGCAGCAGAAGCAGTCAGGCTCCGACGCTGTTTGGTGACGCAAATGAAATATCCAGTCTTCAAGTCAAGTTTTCATTTCGCAAGAAATCAGAGCGGCTGGGACCGGTTACTCTCTGGCCCTTCTGGACAGGCCTAATTCAAAACTCATTCGTGTTTTTCGTCTCCAATCCGCCTTGATGTCACACAGAACCAGCAACCTTCTTGCTATAAGGCAACGAGACTATAAACTCCAACAACGTTTCCTCTCTGAAGGTCCCAGGTTCGACTCCCAGACCTTTCTGTCGCGTATGCATGTCCTCCCCATGTCTGCATAACCCTAACCCTAATCCCCCCCCCCTCACAGTCCAGGAACATACACAAGGGTCAGCTGCAGACTCTGACTTGCCGCTACGCACAAACAAGAGCGTGCTTCGCGTGTGACGGGCTACAGACCTGTCCCCTCTCTCCCCCACGCACAGGTCGCACGGCAGCGATGTCGTCACTCCCGCTCCTCGTCGTCATCCTCGCCACGGCCTCCACATTGGAGTTTCGCTACCACAACAATGAGGAGATCGAAGAGTACCTAATCGGGGTCAACGCCTCCAACCCGGACATCACGCACCTGTACAGCATCGGCCAGTCTGTCCGAGGTGACCGCACGTGCACACGAATGCTTCACGGCTTCTCATGTCACAAGTGAAGTAGCTTTTTGTGTGACGCCACGCAGCCTCGGTGCAGGTTGTGCAGCGAGTTGTCGTCAGGATTGGAGACGGTAATGTTTATCACACCAGGCTAGCATACGTTTTTTTTTTACCGTACCTGGGGCTACAAGAAACAACTACTTTTTGGCGTAGTCTGGCGACACAGTGACGCAATCGATCATCCAAATAGTTTTATTGCGTTCTGGTAGTTATTAGCTTAAACGATTGGTTGCAGATCTACGTGAAGGTGTGTGGGAAATGAGTCACATTCGGAGCCTCAAGTGTCCGTTCACGGGAACCATAGCATTCCATGGATCAAACCATGAGCTCAGTGAGGGATGGAGGAAAAATACATGCGCACGGGGGATGATGGCTGGCATAACATATGGTTGCCTGTTGGTGTTTGTGTAATTGTATGCCGGGGCAGAAAATGGTGGTTGATTTAATCTGGGACACCTTAATCTGGCTAATCACTCACAGACACATTCGGACACACACACACACACATACACATACACACACATACACAGGGCTAATCCGCACTAATCTAGGATGCCAGCTGGCCTGCATCCAACTTGTGTGTGTGTGTGTGTGTGTGTGTGTGTGTCTTCGTCTACATTGTGCGAGTTTCTACCTCATAATGCTGTGATGACTTGTGACGTACAGTATGTGTATGTGTGTGTGTGTGTGTGTGTGTGGGACTTGCAGGAGCTTGCTGGGCTCTGTTCATTAAGCCATAGCGCTGACAGTCAGAATAGTTGCCGATGCAGTGTTTATGTGGAAGTCTTTAGTCACCGAGAGTCTGAAAGTGTGGACATTGACTCAACAGAAACTGTTATCGGGAGAGCTTTTCACCTCAATAACAGCGGACGAACACACAAACACGATTTAGCTTTCTCCCTGACACCCCGGTTAACACACCCACCCTGCCACACACACACACACACACACACACACATTCAGCTGTTTGCTGAAGCTCTTTGCTGCAGCAGTGTTACAAACTGTTGACCCGCTGCGTGTTGCCTGTTGGGTTAAAGCGGTAAAGTTTCAACAAGATGCACACAATGACAACTCTGGGTCATTCGCAGTGTCTTTTTGATGTATTGTCCCTAATGGTTGCAAGATATGATCAATAATTTAGATTGAATATGAAAGCCATACATCATATGTGAACTGAACTCCCTGCCAAGCCACAGGCCAGTTTCCACAGCTTTGGATGTGTCGGGTTAAATTCCCTATTTGTAATCCCACTTTTGTCAAGGAAAGCTTCCGCTTCCTCCTCCTCGGAGAAGCAGGTTAAGGATCTTTTTTCACTGCACCACTTTTAAAGGTCCACACTTGGTTTACACAGCGACCAAGAGGTCGTGCCTGGGAAAGGTTTGCGAAAGCGCGGGCGATTCAGCGAGCCGTCCGGCGGGAAAGTGAAATGAGGGTGAGGCGGGTGGCAGAACCAAAGCAGCGAAGGTCCCAGGATCCGGCTACAAGACAGTGAGCTGCAAAGGTGTCAAAACGTGACACGGGACTGCAGACAGCACCTTCCAGTTTGCTCTTTAGAGGTGTACGCAGCAATTACAATGACGTTATGACTGGTGCAGCTTTAAGGTGTGTGTCCTCCTACACTGAGGTGTCAGCAAAATATTCCCCTCAGTGAATTCCCTCACAAACACAAGGTGCAACTTGTATAGATGTAAAACTATGATTACCCTCTCTCTCTCTCTCTCTCTCTCTCTCTCTCTCTCTCTCTCCCTCTCTCTCTCTCTGTCTCTCTCTCGCAGGTCAGCAGTTGTGGGTGTTGGCTCTGGGTCTGAGTCCTAATCGTCACACCGTTGGCATCCCAGAGTTTAAATACGTGGCCAACATGCATGGAAACGAGGTATACACACACACAGGACCCCTCCCTGTTGACAGGAAGTGGGACTAAGAGGAGACTAAAGAGATCAACAAAGGCTATTCAGAGTCAAACACACTCCGCACACTCCTTTGTGTGCGTGCGTGTGTGCGTGCGTGCGTGTGTCTGTGTGCGTGCACTCATATTCTCCACATGATGAACCACAAGCATTCCCCACAAACCACATCAAGTTCGGTGATTAGGGCAAGTGTATTTTAGTGACTCCCACCACAACAGAAGTGCTACTGAGGACTGAGGTAAGGTTTCCAAAGGTGACAGCGTCATGAAACACATGTGTGAATATTTGACAGAATCAGGAGTGGAAAAAGACGACTGAACCAATTGAGCAAAAGAAGCAACAATTGGCATATATGGAATACTCTATATTCAGGTTTGTGTCCTGTGGTGAGAATGTGAAATATGCCAGCGCCTGTAGCACTGGTTCCATTGGTGCAAAGCCTGGTGAAATTATGAACGACGGGGCAGCCGACTCTCATGGGAAACAAGGCGACTCTTGCCAACCTAGCTATACCGGCATCTGGTCACCGTGGTGATGGCCGGACCGTGTCTGTGTGAAAGTCAGTGGAAATGTCCTTAAATAGACAGGTCACGCCTGGACACAGTCGCACACACACAGTCAGCAAACATGGCCAGCGGAGTGTGTCGGCTCAGAGGAAACTTTCAGAAAAGGGCCTTTTCACAGAGTTCACTCACTTGCACACAAACAGGCGCACACACACATACACGCACGCACACACACAACAGTAGGTGTGTGGTTTCTGAGAAAAGTATATTGCAAAGATAATTCAGTGCAAATAGTGAGGACTTTTTCTTTCATTTTCATCTTGCATATGTTTCTAGGAGCTAACTGAATTTCCTTTTGGAAATTTCTATCTATCTATCTATCTATCTATCTATCTATCTATCTATCTATCTATCTATCTATCTATCTATCTATCTATCTATCTATCTATCTATCTATCTATCTATCTATCTGTCTGTCTGTCTGTCTGTCTGTCTGTCTGTCTGTCTGTCTATCTATCTATCATCTATCTATCTATCTATCTATCTATCTATCTATCTATCTGTCTATCTGTCTATCTATCTATCTAGAGGCAGTATATAGCATGATGTAGCATGCAACAGAGGCACTGAGTCCAAAGCTTTCATGCATCTTTCATGAAAATCACTAGAACAGAATTTGCATCAGTTTAACATGTGAGGCACAAGTGGAGTATTCGAAATTCACATCAGTCAATATAAACAACTGCAACAAGTAAAATGATTTATGATTTGACTCTCTCTCTCTCTCTCTCTCTCTCTCTCTATACATATATATATATATATATATATATATGAGCAGAAGAGTGCAGGAAATGATCAGTGCTACTTCTGTTGTTCAGCCTGTTTGTTCATACGGCTGTTGAGGAGTTCAGTCACGTTTGAACAAAGACTTCTATTTCTTATTTCTTTCTTTAGCTGTGATTAGCCAAACAGCCCATCTGCTGACTTTGATCTGTTGTCACACTCCACTGATCCCATTCCAGCTCTCATTCACACGGAGGCCTGTTCACGACGTTTGCATTGGATTGTAACCCTGTCAAAGTTTGATGTGTATTTATCTGGATAATAGAGAATGCAGACTCACCTTCAAGTTTTAAAAGTGATTTAACTCTTCCACAAACCTGAAGTGTCAGCAGTTCAGCCGCAGTATCCTCCAAAACTAAGGATGCCCTGTGAACATCAAAGTAATCTTGAGGTCTGGAGATCATTTTAGCTTCACTCAAATGAAACAATTGTTATTATTTTACCCATCCATCCATCCACCCATCGTCAACTATTTATCCAGGGTCGGTTGACAGGGGTAACAGATTGAGTATTGCAGTCCCAGACTGAAACATTGGCTTACTCCTACTGGAGGATCCCCAGGCGTTCCTGGGCCAGTGAGGAGATATAATCTCACCATCTAGCCCTGGTTCTGCTTTGAGGCCTCCTCCCTGCTTGCCGTGCCAGGAACACCTCCCTAGGAATGATCCCTGGTGGCATCCTGAACCAGTGCCCGAAACCACTTCAACTGGTTTCTTGCCACACGCCGCAGCAGCTCCACTCTTGAGTCTCCTCTGGATGACTGAGCTTCTCACCTTATCTCTAAGGGAGAACCCAACCATCCTGCAGAGAAAACTCGACTCAGCTGTTTGCATCCCGTCCTTTCGGTGATGACCCATCACTCATGACCACAGGTGAGGGTAGGAACGAAGAGATAAGGAGCTTTGCATTTTGACTCCACTTCGGTTCCATTCCAACGGTGCAGAGGGACTGCAATACCCTGTGTCTCATGTTCTATTCTTCCCTCACTCGTGAACAAGACCCCAAGACATTGCAAGGGCTTATTACCAAGCTGGAGTAGATCCTGCATCAGTTTCCTTCTGAGAACCATGGCCTCAGATTTAGGATGAGTCTTTTTCGGAAGCTCCCTGATCAGAACCCAAGCAGAATTTTATTATTGGACTTCTGTGCTGGCCACAGTTTGTCAATAATGAACACCATGTTCGAACACAAGGATGCTCACAAGAGTACATGGTGCCAGGGCGGTCTATGATCGATCCCCTCCTCTGTCTCTCACCCTGAGGTCTCTCCCTTTTTTTACCCTGTCAAGGCTTTTCTTGGGAGCCGTTCTCTAGCCGTTGCGAGGGTCTAAGGGCAGGGGGTGTTCACTATGTACTTTGTGCTTTTCTTACTTTGTAAAGTGCCTCGAGATAACATCTGTTATGAACCGGCTGTTAAAATAATAAAGTTGACCACCAAAGCTGTGTACAGCAAGGATGGGACACTGCTGACCTCACCGGAGGAGGTGGTGGGATGATGGAAAGAGCACTTTGGTAAACTTCTGAGTCCCAGTAATCCAGCCTCTATTACAGAGGCCAGAGCCAGAGGTTGATGGGGGATAATCATCAGTTTCCCCGGGTGAGGTCATTGCAATACCACAGTGGCAAGGCCCCGGGAGTTGACAAGATACCTTCATAAATGCTGAAGGCTCTGGATGTCGAGGGGCTGTCATGGCTGACAAACCTTTTCAACACTGTTTCACACTGTGCAACTACTCAGCCTCCCAGGGAAAGTGTACTCCAAGTCGCTGGAGAGGAGGGTCCAACTGATGTTCAAATCTCAGATTATTGTTAGCAGTAGTACTGCTCACTTTCCCAGTTGGATATTATTCAATGAATGGAGTTATGGACGCAGCTCTCCACCGTCCTTTCTGCCTGTCACAGTGGCTGTGTGCGTTTTATGGCGAGCGATGCGTTTGTCAGAGTGCAGCTGAGAGGGACTAACGTCTTCCAGGCTGTTCAAGTTCTGCTGAATCTAACTGCTCCGAGCTGTTATTGTTTCCGAGGCCATCTTTACTCACTGAAGCATTAGCTTACATCCCCTAATGCACCGCCACGTAAACAACATTGCACTAGGCTCACCCTCTTATCTAAACTAACTTCAAGTCCGTGCCACTATCTTCCAGCTGTTGGTCATTTGGGATAATCGACTGGCATTGGCAGAAAAGTTGTGATCTTAACCACAGAACGATGATCTTCCAACACCATATCAAGATCCTCGTAGAATGTTTGCAGCATGTTACCACATTTGATAGTTGACTGTTCGTCTGGTGTGTCCTGGGTCATCTCCAAAACAAGATGATGACAAGAAAGAAGTAATGGCACTTTTGGGAGTCTGTAGATGCTGAGGAATATAAATATACGGTAGAATTTTGATCCTGTGAGGAAGGGAATGGGAATATTATTGAGCAGGTGTCTGAACCAGTGAAGGAGGCTGGATATGTACGCTTGTCTGAACAAGTTGTAAACTGCTGGAAGATTTTGAAAAGCAGCTGTTCTCTTACCTGAAAGCAGAATAACACTAGTCTTCCACTTTACCACGTTTTCACATTGTGAAGGAGATGCTGAGGAACCAATTTTGTGAACGAGAAATATAATGTGGGCGTCACAATAGGCACTAGTCTTGCCCCTTCAGCATAATGTAATATGCTTGTTATATATGTATGATGAATTGAATATTCTATTCTAATACTCATGTAAAAACTAACTTGAACACACTTGTTTAGTCTAGTGTCAGACTAACAGCGGGTTGCCTTCTGCTCTTTCCCCAGAATGTGTTTCAAGTGTTATCTTGTTCCTCTGTGACAGAGCCTCATTGTTACCTTGCCTGAATCTGGCCCTCCGTACTGCACATGCTTCGGGTGCAGGTAGCAAGGCATTGCAGGGTGTTTGCAAAGTTTTTTTGTGGAAAGAAAAAAAACATGCAGAGGCTGCAAAATCCTGATGGCAACAGTAGCGAGGGGAGTGGGAGGCAGTTAAGGCGAGTAAAGGAGAATGATGGCTACAGGCAGAGCTAGTCCCGACATGTGTGTGTAGGTGTGTATGTGTGTGTGTGTGTGTGTGTGTGACATAGAGAGAGAGAGCAATGGCATTGTACACACATACACACACACCTTTCCCACCCTTCTCTCTTTTCCCCCTCTGAGGCTTTCAGTTATTCACAAAGTTTTCTTCTTTCTTTCCACCCCCACCCCCCCCCACCACCACCACCCATCCAATCAGCTAAACTCTGGCCCCCCGGCACTTTAGTTCCTGGCTGACTCACGGCATCACTTCCTCCCTGGAAGTGAGTCACGTTCACTGAGTCATGCCACCTTGAAACAAAAGCAGATAGAAAGGCTGACGTGAAGAAAGCAAAGGATGAAACTGAACTGCGGTGATGATTCATTTGCAGCGGTTTATGAACCCAGGCACCAGGTGTTCATTCACCTTTTCCGTCAAATTGATACCGTAAATTTCTCAAAATCTCAGTCGCACCTCATATCATTTTCATATGGACATTGTGGAGTATTTGGTAGTCAAATGCGGGGAGGTCCCTTCGCTGTATGTCACACAACCACTCTCACCTCCTGCTTAAAGGTGTCTCTCCACTGTCTCTAACAAGCCATAAAAAGGCCATAAAATCTAGAAAAAGATGTACACATTTGTGTAAAAAGAGTCTGTCTGTGTGTGTGTGTGTGTGTGTGTGTGTGTGTGTGTGTGTGTGTGTGTGTGTGTGTGTGTAGGTTCTTGGCCGGGTGCTGCTACTACAGCTAATCAAGGACCTGGTGCGTGGTTACCGTAGCAACGAAACATGGGCACTGCAGCTGCTGAACAGCACCCGCATCCACCTCCTGCCCACCATGAACCCAGATGGTTTTGACGTGTCAGACACAGACTGCCAGTACAGCCAGGGCAGGTACACACACACACACACGCACGCACACACACACGCACACGCACACACACACACTTGCATACATGGGTTTAGGCTGTTAGGGTCAATCAATAACTTGTAGTTTCGTTTTTCCGGGACACCTACACCCAGTCCCAGTCACCATTTTTCGGCCCTCTACTCCACCGTTGGAAAGGATTAAGTGTGGACACATTTTAATTCAATTCCGTTACATTTTGCAGGACATATCTTTACCTTTACCTTCATCTCTACAATGCACTTTGTCACGTGTAAGCCAAACTCTATTTTGTAGGGCCAAGGAGCAACTACCTGTTACTTTATTAGGGCTTTGACCTCGTAGGTTGTTAAATCCGCCTTGCACGCATTGTCAACATCATGTCAATTACGCTCGGTTGCTATTTCTTTCAATACTTGAAGTCACTCTGAAAACAAGTCCTCACTTTTACTTAAGTGAAGAGGTGGGGGGCTTAGGAGGCTTAGCCAGCATGGTTTTCGTCTAGAGACTAAACCGTGCAACGCTCCAACGCCCAAAACACTCTGGAAAGCTGACACACGCTGTAGATCTGTATCTCTCGCCAGCACACCGGCACACGCATGGACCCTGTAAATGTGTATCCGGCTCTCTCTCACTCACACACACACACACACGCACACGCGCACACACACACACACAGATCTACAAAGATTACAGTCACAGTAAGCGTCTAATTATAGATAGTGTCTAATTATAGCTGTTTTGACTTGTTCTAATGTACCGTGCATAAAGAAGGTGATTGTCCATGTTATCATGTTAATCGCATTGTGTCTGCCATTACGGAGACAGGCCGGCCTCATTGTAACACAGCGTGTTTTTTGGGTTTTTTTTGAGGTGCGGATCTGGATCTTGATTAGTTTTGGGTGTAACTGTGTTTGTTTGTGCGGGGATGTGTGGTCGTCCCGTTCAGCCAGTTAAAATGAACTGATGAGGGAGATTATTTATTTCGTCCTAGGAAAACAAAAGAAAAATGTTCAAAGGGAAATCTAATCAGTGCCCGAGAAGGCAACATAAAGATGTGAGGATTTGGAGGAGAAACATCAGTTCGGTGCTCAGTTGTATTTTCCTGATATTCCGGCGTGAAAACAAGCTGGGACAGAAATAGTCCTGGGCTCGTCTGGGATTTTGCTCTTTCTTCTCGGTGAGCGTCACAGACTTTCCCTAAACTTTGTGGCTGTTGCACAAATAAAGACACACTCACTTCCTGCCAGCCGTCACCAGATCGTGGGAAACGCTCCTCAAAACACGAGTGCCTTGCCCGTGGGAGACTCGGCAGCAGCTGCTGTGTCTCTGAATTGAATAAAAGTCCAAATATGAGTGGACCAATGATTAGAGACTCATTTGTTGGAAAATGTAAACAGCTTCTGATGATGACGGTTCACAGTGGAACAGAGCTCCGTGATTCCCAACGTGATGAATGCGGTTGACATTTTTCAGCCGGCCGGGCCATCGCACAGACATGTGCAGCTGACCTCAAAGCTAAAAATTGCTTTTGTGCTTTTGAGTCTGACCACACGAAAACACTTTCTTTTCCAGGGTCAACTATAATGGTATCGACCTCAACAGAAACTTCCCAGATGCCTTCGCCGGACTCCGAATGCAGCCGCAGCATGACGACGAGAGGCGGGAGGCAGAGGTTGGTGTCTGTTTGTGTGTATGTGAGTGCGTGCACGTGTGTGTGAACCAGCACCCAAGACCACCTTGAGTGACAGAGCAAATGGAACACTTGTTTCACTGGACTCTCCTCAGATGCTATTTTGGTATCCCTGTCCTGGTGTGGGAATAAAATGCTTAGTTTGTGCGCAGATCTGGCAACCCCACGTAGACTCGCGCTGATCGGCTATGCCCGGATGATCACGTGACTTTTACGTCCCTCGGCGGACAAAGTAACTTGCCCGGCTTTTCCCCTGGTGGTAACTGGAGTGCCTACACGTCAGGCCTTTACAGCCCTTTCACAGTTCTATTTTCAGCTGCGGAAATACGGTCTATTTCTGCGCCGCCGTGTTTATTCCTCTGCAGAGAATTGTCTCATGCTTATCCGGAAGCCACTCACACTGTACGCTGCAAATGGCCGCCTTGCACTCGCATAAATGATTGATGCAGCCACGGAGCTCGTCCGCATCCAGGACGTGGCATCCAATGTAATTTGTTGGTGCCAGGATCAAAGGAGGAATCAGATACTTTGGAAGGACCAGGAGCATGTGCATACATGTGTATACATGCAAAGCAACACAGAGCAGTATGTATCTACTTAAATCATGTACTTATAAGTGAGGTATGGGTTTGAGTCCCAGCCATTAGTTGGTATAAAGTGGCTAAGATAGACACCAAACTGCCTCGCAGTCACGTGCCTTTGTTCATTTCCATACCCGAGTGTACGTGCATGCCACATTTCAGTATGCAAATGCATTCAAACTGTTAAACACATAACATTCAGTTTTAAAAAGTGAGAACCAATAAGGACATAAACTTTAAACCTATGCAACTGTCAGCACTAAAAAACTATGTAACGCCATAAAAACGGCAAAATGGAAATAAACAAATAGGACAAGGACCACCATACATTCATCATCATCATACATTTCCCATTTCTATTTCACCTGTTTGTTATCTTTTGGTTTTGTTTAGGGTTATACATGTTATATGTTTACCATTATCAGTTTATTATTAGTGTGATAAAACAAAACTATAGCTCTAACAACGACCCGATGTTTAAAAACCATGGGGGTCTCCAGTGTGAGCCTGAAGCTGAAATCTTAAGACAGGAAGTCAGAAAGAATTCAGGGATTAGAATTGTTGGCTTCCGGCTTTTCCCGGGATTTAATCGAATTCGTTGATGTGTGCAGTGTGACGTGAGTGAAAACTGTGCGTTTCAGGTCAGGGCTGTGATTGGCTGGTTGAGAAGGGAGACGTTTGTTCTCTCCGCCAACCTTCACGGTGGAGCTCTGGTTGCCAGCTATCCCTACGACAACAGCAATGGAGGTAAGTACCCCTGCCGTTTCTAATAGTTTCTGTGCTAGACTGACTTTTATGACAGACAGGACACAGTCTTAGTTTCAATACATTGTTTAAACTGTGTTGGAAATCTGTATTACTGATGTTATAGGAAAAATATTGAGATAAATGTGAATTCTCTCTGGTCCTGCTCATGATTTCACTGTTTCTAAAACACATTACACTTTAGATATAGAGCAGTGTTTTGAAATAACGTTTTCAGTAAACTAGCTTTAAATGAAGTGGAAATTACTCTTATTGTATACAAGATTCAATATTTGTTATTTTTTTCATATGCTCAAGCGGCCAACTGTCAGTGAAGTGCAATTGAGACAGACCAGACCGGGCAAACAAGAAGGATAGAAAAGAATATGGATATTACAAATTCAATTATGCAACAAGGGAAAACTATATATGTTAATAATACAAACAACCAACAGTTTGGTTTACAAACCAGCAGGTGTCAGTGAAATTAGTTCTCTGGATTGTTTTCTACAATATTCTTTCTTGGTATCGTACCCAGTGTAGTTAGCCACTCAAAATGAAATCACTTTTAAGGGTCATAATTCAGAAAATAAAACTCTAGAATAAGGCAGTGGAAATGAGATTCAAATAAGATTAAAGCAGGAGAAAAATAAGATAATTCAAAAATGAATTACCTTTTCATAAAATGTAATCTACACAAGCAGCTGGGAGCTTTCACTCGCAGCACTGCATCTCAGTGTGGAGCCAGATGAAACCCAGGCGTCCGCTGAAAGTACGGCTGAGCAACATCCTCCTGCGATACTTAAGATCTGAGGATGAACGGCGCAGAAACACCACCCGTGTCTCTTGCTTCAGGCAGCGAGCAGGTGGGCAGAGCCAGCCTCACCCCTGACGATGACGTGTTTGTACACCTGGCCAAGGTGTACTCCCACAACCACGCTTCCATGCACCAGGGCGACCCCTGTGACGACAGCAGGCCCTTCCAGGAGGGCATCACCAATGGGTTCCAGTGGTATCCTCTGACAGGTCAGCCCAAGCGACGTGGCTCTCTGCAGCCCTTTGTCTTTTTGCCCCTTCAACCGTTCTCAACGTTTCCACTGAAAACAGACATAACGCTGACAGTTCCTTTGCGGGATACGGATTTGAACCGCAGCGTGTCTCATCCTCGGCACAACCTGCAGAGGATGAGGCGCATACTGAAAATGACACGTCACTGATCTGCCTCCTCCGGTGTACCCAAGCAGAAGGGTGATCTCTGCACCTGGGTCACCTCGCTGTCAGCAGCGGCAACAGAGGACACTGGACACCGCTGACTCAGACAGAATTGATCACCCCATACCCACATGGCTGAATACAGTGCTCTTCTAATTCGTTCGTGTGCATATTCAGGTGGAATGCAGGACTATAACTACATTTGGGCCCAATGCTTTGAGCTGACTCTGGAGATTTCCTGCTGCAAGTTTCCCCCAGCCAAACAACTTCCAGCTTTGTGGAGGGATAACAGGAAGGCACTGCTGGCTTTCATCCAACAGGTCCACCTGGGTCAGTATCATGTCTTTATCCACGTCTTTCTTTTCACAAAATAAAAGCAATATCTCAATCGCAAGGAGTTCAATTGCTTCTTGTAGCTGTTTCCATTGAATCGTGTTTTGTGAATAAGCCATAATTCTGGTAAAATCTATTCCAGTCTTTGCATGTTTTCCCCATGTGTACGTGGGTTGTCTCCAGGGTACTATGGTTCCTTTCCACAGTCCAAAAACATGCATGGTTAGCAGAAGTTCGAAATGGCATGATGTGTGTGTGTCCTGTGATGAATTACAGACATGCCCAGGGTGTAAACCCTGCCTTCGCCCCCTTGCACACTGGGTAGTGGCTAGATAATGGATGGGTAGATGGATAGATGAATAAACCAGGACTGATAATGATTTACCTCACCAACACATGTTTGTGTTCAGGGATCAAGGGTCGTGTGCTCGATGGCTCCGGGGTGCCAGTCGAGAATGCGGTGGTGGAGGTCAAAGGTCGCAAGAACCTGTGCCCATTCAGAACCAACCAGCATGGAGAATACTACAGGCTGCTACTGCCAGGCAGCTACAGCTTCACAGTAAGTGTTGCGAATATAAAATGACAGATAAAACAGGAACACTAGAAAAGCAAGCTAGCACCTCCCTTAGGTCGTATGTAAAAGGGCCAGTATATTGAAATATACACATACATTATATTAAAACAACGCGATATGCAAAAGCAGAGCGGACAGAGATTAGGCCTGATACTCTACAGCCATGTTATTTAGTTACAGAGGAAGCGTGTAGCATGTTGTTTTTAGCCGTACTTACATTGTTTTATCTCTGTGATCGACAGGTTACGTACCCAGGTCACGAGGTTTTGACAGAGACACTGGAAGTTCCATATGGTCCGGATCACTTCTCTGCCATGAGACATGACTTCCTGTTGCGACGTACGTCCACAACGACTGCGCACGCTTCCGTTTACCCCACCACCTGTAACCGCACGCTACACCTGGAGGGCGGCGGAGCGACCATCAGACCCACGTTAGCTGGACTGGGTGTGGGGCTCGGCCTGGTGGTGGCACTCCGATCCCTGATAGACTGAGGCCTCCTGGTGCTCATCGTGACTCGCAGCAAAGCAAGTTCAAAAACACACGGTCCACCATTGTATTCTGATGGGACACTGCAAAGACTTGGGAGTTCGGCTCGCAGCTTGGACTCCACCTGATAATTCTGATTGGTGGTCGGGAAGTAAAGGGGGTGCAAGGCCCTGAGCAAACCAGGATGCTAACTTGGAGGTCTCCAGAAAAACAGGTTTTTCTAGAAGCTTTGGGACATGGTGGCAACTGGCGGGGCAAATAAATTCATTTTGTTATTTTGTTATTTTCACAGTGCCATAGTTAACCAAATTACATCACGTTCATATTACTGCTACAGCCACTGAAAATACGCTGTGTTAAAAGTGTAATTTGTCACCTTTGTGGTTTGTAAGCTAACAAGCTTGCACATGGACAAGACAGCTGCTAGCTAACTAGCCAGTGACATATTTAGCATTTATTTATCTTTACAGTAAAAGAGAGGACCACTGTAGAGGCAGTGAGCTAACAGCTAAGACGGATGCATTTAGAGGGGTGTAGAATAAAGGTATTTCCTTGAAAAGTTAGCCAATAGCGGCCCAGCATTGCTGGTTGCCAACTGGGGTCTCTCGTCTGGCACAGCTAGGGTGACGCAGCTAGGCTGGCACTGGGTATAATAGCGGGGTCTGTAAGTCCTACAGCGGCTTCAGAGCCCTGCCGAATGGTGCCTTATCCGTCCCAGCAGACGAGTGGGTAAATATCGGTTGAAGCCAGCCCCATCAAACAAAGGCATGCCACTGCATTAAAACACACACGGGTATGGAAACTTTTCTGCTCACCGGTAGGCTAACATTCTTGCTAACTTAGCTAACGCTACCTGCCCGACAAACACGGACAAAATGTAATGTACAACGTCGACCCCAGATATGACATCATTGGTCGACTAGCCGGTAGCGATGCTTCACTTTCACCACTGCTGTGGTTTGTTACTCTGCACCTCTCGCCTCCAACTGTTTTTGTTGTTTTTTTGTTGTGTTTTTTTTGTGTTTCTCGTCAAAACGACGCTTACATTTTGGTTTATATTTGGTGATTGATGCAGTTGTGGGGGAACAAGTTTTATCCAGTTTCTGCTAAGACTGCATTGTTGCATATATGCTTTGACCGTGTCCCAAGCCCCCTTGCTCAGTGCTAAAATAATTCAGTAGTTAGGTAACTGTAGTCTTACGTAATCACTATGACACAGACGTTAGAAATGGATATCTTCTCGGCCACGTGGACCAACTCCAGTTTTTCTCACTGTCAAATATCTTTTGATCACAGTGGCACTGTGAAGCATTTTCCTTTCATCAATAATCGATACCTCTGACTGTACATTGAAGTCCAGGATGTGTAGGGTTCTGCGTATTTCTCCTTGTTGCACAGTGTTCAGTTGATATGTTCCGATTTATGTGTGTTTCTGTGGTGCTGAGGTGAACAAATCATGCTCTCTTTCTGAATGTATCCCAGAGGGGCTTGAAATCAACGAAACCGGCCCGCAGCCGGGCCTTCTGCAGTACACGGGTTAGAGGCGTAGTCCAGATAATAAGCCTCAATAGCTTCCTTTTGTTTTTGACGCCGGCTTTCTGTTCAGAGATGAAAGACCGCTGAAGATGGATCACGTGGCGTTTTTGGAATTATGCGGAAACGTCCTGTCCACCCCCTGGTGGCTGGCTGCTGAATAGGAAAAACAAACAAACAAACACACAAAATCCCACCCCCAGCGTGTAGGACACGTGCTAAACAAAAAGCAAACCAGCTTCCTCAGAGGCTGTGGCTCAAACTTGTCCCCATACAGAACATTTTCGCTTGAATTTGCTCCCTTGCTAGGAAGAGGCACCATGTCATCCATCTTTATTGAGTGAATTGAAATGTTTTGCTTTTTGATCAAGCGGAGTGGAAACTCACTTGGCAAGCAAGTTTCCACAAATTTACCGCAGGGATGTAGATCGCAACCGTTTATGCAAAACCGATTTCATTCGGTGAGAGTTCACCAAAATGCTTTATTCACCCGCAATCGCCGGTCCTCACAGCCGCGCTCCGTGCTCTTTCAGAGTCACGTCGTAGGGCCTCTGCGATCCGGAAAGACCCCTCTGGTTTTGATCAAGTCCAAACGAAACCTCAGGAGAATAACAACCGAACGTCCTCGCTGTGGAGAATGCCGACTGATGTACGATCACGGGGAAATGAACGGATTTGAAATCCGGACGGAAACGGATCACGGGCAGAAAAGAGGCCCCGGCCTGTGGATTCTGCCCTCCCCGCCGAGGTGTGTGGAGGAGGGCGGGGAGTGACGAGATTTATTGTGAGTGCAGCCGAGCCGGGCCGTGTAATTTTATACGCGCAGGCGGGGCACTTTAAAAGTAGCGCTGGCCCGGGACCGGACGCCGTTTTTAGAAAGGGCAGCATTTCAGAGGCCCGACAGCGGTGGAGCGTGACGCCGCGTGGCTTGCGACACCGCGTGGCGACGCCGCACGTTCACCTAAGCCACTGCGGTACGCCTCATTTAGGATCAGGCGTCCGGTTATTTCAGGTCGGGGTGCTGGGAAGCATCCAAATCACCGCCGCAGCGCTGTTCAGCCCGGTCGCGCCATGCCCGGCGCTCGAGACCTCGCCCCGGTCGTCAGTTGCGTCGCATTTTTTTTTGTCTTTTGATACGTTTCTTTTGAACGTGAACTTGGCGAGGGGTCACGAGGAGCGCTTGCATAAAGTCGACTGGCAGTGGAGGCGGTGAAGCCCCGATTAAGAGGGGACAGCTGCACTACACAGCACATTTATATATGCAGTTTACATGCGCCAAAAAAAATGTCTTAAGTTTAGCTCCAGCTCCAGTGTCTTAAGTCTAGGAACGCATACGTGAGATTCTTCTTCTGCACTTTTTCCCCCTCACTCAATCATTTTGTTTGGCCAAATATCAGGTTTTTCTACCACCGTACTGTTTGACAATAAAGGGTCTTAAAAGAATCCCGGCATGCTGGCGTCTTCACACACATGTATTTCCCATGTTACGTTGACATTGTCAACCGCTGACAATAACTCCTCAAAGAATGGTCATCAGCCGCTTGATTTAATGCCGCACGGATCAACTGGATAACGCTGCCCCCCTGTGGTTTTACAGAGCTGCGTTTCTAGGCCGCGCCACGGACTGCTGTTCCGCCTCCTCCTGAACGCGTGTCTCCACTCACGAGACGAGCGGAGTGAAGTCACAGTGGGACAGGACGTGCACCTCAGCTTCAGCTTCGTCGGTCAGTGTCAATTAATAAGTTAAATTACAATTAAATTAACGGTCAGAGTACGGAGGAGGCAAAAAAAGTTGAGGACACAAGAACACACGTGCCGCCCCATTCAGGGAATCACAGCCGTAGTCACATGGGGAAATGACCCGTAATGTGGTCCGGGCAGGGTGATAATCCACAAAGGGTTCATGGGAAAGACACGCCTGCTTGCTTGAATGCGATCTCATACTTGGACGAATTCAAACAGTTCATTTCATAATGGCGAGGGTGGGTGACAAAGGGCGGCGTGATTCCGTCCATCGCTTGAGAACTTTTAGAGTGTCTTCCGTCCATATTAAACGTAGTGTGTACGCGGGGTGCAGGGTCTCCGTCTTTGGCACTGCGGAGGCAGCGAGGCACCCCCCCCCCCCCCCCCAGCCTTCACATTTCACCCAGGGGTTCGGCTCGAATCTCCACACAAATTCAGTGCAAAAGCTCCGCTTCGTTTACATTCGGGTCTGTTTCTTCATATCCTGGTCCTCCTGCGCAGCGGCCGCGTCTTCCCCGGGGAGGTTCTGCTCAGTCTGAGCCCTCCTGGTTCTCCAGGATGGGATCTGGGGACAGAGACGGCTTACAGTTCAGCGTTCCTAAACCGTGATGCCGTCGCGGCTACACACGCACGTGCACACACACACACACACACACACACACACACACACTCCTGGGCGCGTTACCCGTCAGCGTGTTGCTGATGTTGGGAGGGGACACAATCAGCACGGCGCCGCCAGACGTTATCCCGGGGTGTGCCGCGGGAGCTTCGACAGACGGGGAACTCAGCTCCTGTCACAAACGACAACGACGACGACGACAGGGAAATCCTCTGAGCTTTACCCTGGCTGTGATGAGTCTTTAACGTCTGAGCTCGCCCGACCGAGAGCGGAACTCGGATGTGATCCGGTAACTCTGCACTGATCGAAATCCCAAAGATATTTTGCCCCGAAATGAGGTACGAGAATCATTAACTTGACCTCATATTAACAACACCAATTGCTTCGATGCGCTCGTGTGCCAACAGAGCTTTTCGCCGGTCTTTTGGAATCGAAAGCGCCTTTTTCTTACCTTGTGAGCGAAGCCGTCCGCCATGGGTTCCTGAGTTTCCGCGACGACGCCCTCCGAGCCCTCCAGCAGGCTCGTGGCTTCCAGGTGCTCGTCCTGGCCCCTCCCCCCCGCCTCCACCACCAGCTGCGGCTGGCCCAGGGGGTCCGGCGACGCGTCGGAGGTGACCGTCTGGATGATGACGCCGTCGCTGGAGCACAGGCCGTCCGTCTGAGGGGGCAGGACACGCGTTAGCTGCAGCGCTGGCAGCGAGACGCTGCAGCGGCAGGCGGCGGACCGACCGAGAGGCTGTGCAGGATGATGTGTTCGTGGGGCGACGGCGAGGAGCCCGTCGTCAGGGCGACGGCGCTGCTGTTGGCCAGGCCGAGCGGGAGGCCCTGGCCGGCCGACAGGCCGATGGGCAGGCCCTGGCCGGACGTGGTCTGGAGGTAGTAGGTCCCCGGGGTGCCGGTGGGCTGGAGGTGGAAGGACTGGAAAGAACAAAGGGTAAAGGTTCAGAGTGCACGCTGTCCCCCCCGCACGTTCTCCCGAGTCAGCGGTGCACTGTGGACCTGTGGCTGGGGACCCGCTTTAGCCTAAAGAAGCTGGCTGTCGCCTCCTCTGCTGTTGTCACTGCCTCCCTCCCTCCTCTCCCTATCTGCCGATACGTGCGATACGAGTCTGCTGCCGCTGCCTCCGCCTCTGCTGTCGCTATCTGCCCTCTCTCTTCTCTGTCTGCTCCAGTTCGGCGACTCCATCCGGTAACTGCGGTGAAACAGGTGAGGGGCGTTAAACTGCATCTCTTGTGGAGCGGAATCCGCTTGGCACTACGAAAGGCGTGGCGCAATGAGCCGCGAGGGCCCGTCTCGAGTCGTCTCGTCCGCGTGTGGTGTCGTGATAGGACCCCGTCTCGTGCTGTCCTTACGGGCAGGATCTCGAAGGTCTGCAGGGCTCCGGCGTTGAGAGTGATGGTGTCGCTGTCGCTGGCGGCCGCCGAGGAATCTGAAACGCACACGTCACCGTCAGGCGGACCCGCAGCGCAGTGCAGAGAGCACAGTCGATGCCCCGAGCCGTCTCACCCAGGTGTGTGATCTGCAGCGGGATCTGGACGGGGATCTGCAGCGCCGCCACGGGGCCGGCGGCGGGGCCGTCCGCGCCCTCCTCCAGTCGGGTGAGCCGGATCTGGAGCGAGGAGGAGGAGGGGCTCCCCGGGCCGGACGATGTTTGCGAGGAGGCCATCAGCTCCTGGAGACCCTTCAGAAGAACTGGACCCATGCAGACAAGAGGTTCAGAGTTGCTGCAAATGCCGCGTCAATGCGGAATCTCCTGTGTAATATTCCATTTATTAGCATTGCTGACTCGCTCTTGTTGCACTAAATCAGTCAAACGCATCTTACTGTTCGATATATATGTGTGAGCTACAACGCAGGCTGCGCTAACAATGGCTAACAAAAGCCGGGCGACTTTTTCCAACTTTGGAGCTGGAGCCCTGATAACTCGGCGATGACACCCTTCCCAGCTCTGGTTCCCGGGGAACACTATTCCTCATTTTAAATTCAACTGACACCTTTAATGTTTATGTATAGCCTGGCAAATAGTAGCAAAACGCTGCCCTACCTGTCATTTCATACTGCTACAGTACATTTTTTTACCAGTCAAGTGCAAATTTGGGCATTTTTACTTGTCATTTCTGCTACTATCACAGCTGATATTTGTCGGCCCGGGCTACATTCATTTGTGCATGCGTGCGTGCGTGCGTGTGCGTGTGCGTTTACCATTGAAGGGGATGTCCTTGTGATTGGCCACTTGCCTCTTGATGCTCCACCACTTGGACCGCAGCCACTGGGGCGAGCGAACACTGCTCCACCCGCCCGCGAGGTCCTCCCAGTTGATTTCGTTTTCATCCTCCACCTCGAGCTCCGATATCCTGAAGCACACCGCCGCAAATTCGGGTCGCGCGTGTTTCACCCCTCCGCCCCCCCCCCCCCACACACACACACGCACACACACGCGCACGCACGCACCTGCGTATCAGGTTGAGGTCGTCCTCCTTCATCCACTCGGTCCCGCCGCTGTGCTTCCAGTTCAGGTAATTCAGCCACTTGGACCGGCACTGTTTCTCCGAGCGCGTGCGGACCTGATCGGCCACCGTGGCCCAGGACACGCCCCCGGTGACGGCCGAGCCCGGGGTGACGCCCGCCATCTCGTACACCACCTCGGCCAGACGCCTCTCCTCCTCCTCGCTCCACTTCCCTGCGCGAGCGCGGCAAAGCAGGGGGGTGTTTTTCCTCGCCAGACCATTCCCGGCCGAGTCGGCGAGAAGGCGCTGGCGAGAAGGCGCTAGCGCTAGCGAGAAGGCGCTAGTGAGAGGGTGCTAGTGAGAAGGCGCTAGCGAGAGGGCGCTAGCGAGAAGGCGCTAGCGAGAGGGCGCGAGCAAGAAGGCGCCAGCGAGAGCCTTCTCGCTAGCGCTAGCGAGAGGGTGCTAGCAAGAAGGCGCTAGCGAGAGGGTGCTAGCAAGAAGGCGCTAGCGAGAGGGCGCTAGCGAGAAGGCGCTAGCGAGAGGGCACTAGCAAGAAGGCGCCAGCGAGAGCCTTCTCGCTAGCGCTAGCGAGACGGCGCTAGCGCTAGCGCGGCGCGCGCCCACACGCACCTGTGTTGCACGTGTCCTTCATCAGCCGGCAGCGGTCCTTGACGGAGGAGGCGCTGCGGCCCAGAGCCGCCCCGATGGTCGCCCAGTCGTTGCCGTGTTTCTCCCGCAGCCTTGCAAGCACCGAACGACAATGCGTGAGCGCGACGCTCGAGCGGGTCGACACGAATGTGCGGTTGGCGCGCGCGCCGGGTGTACTCACGCCTTAAGTTTGTCGATCTCGTCGGGGGTGTATCTGAAAGAACAAAAAAGACAATATTTCAGCTCGGGGGGAGGGGGAGGGGGCAAGGGGTCGAAAGGTTCGCCATTGCCCGCCTTCACTCACTTCCCCACGTGGTTTCGGTTGTCGTACATTCGCAGGACCCGTCTGTAGACGGCGAACAGCGGCCTGTTGAGGCCCAGAGCCACGGAGCGGTAGAAATCCTTCCTCTCCTCTTTGGACATCTCAAAAATGATCTCTGCTGGGTCTTCGATGCCGCGGCCCTGATACGCACGCATACACACACACACACACAGAGGCAGTCATGACAAGATAGAGCGTACACGTACGCGACATCTGGACAGGATCAGCAAGTTCACACACCTTCACATATCGATCGATGTTGCTCATCAGAATGTCAATCTCCTCTTTTGACCACATGCCCTGTTTCCACTTATGACCTGCAGGGAAGAAACACATTTCACTTCCGACTCAAAGTGCATTGTCCGTGTCTGTTTGTCTGTGTGTGTGTGTGTGTCTGTACCTTTGTTGACCAGCGTGTCTTTGTCTTCTTTGGTGGTGAACCAGGCCTGGCTGACAGGTGACACCTCCGTCTTCTGATTGGGCGAGAGAGAGTCCTCGTCGTCCTGCAGTATCTTCACACACACACAAAAAGGATCTTGTGTGACCTTTATTGTACTGACTACGTCAACTTATTCAACGCTGCCATCTCCTTTATGAGCAGACACGGGGGCTGCTGTACTTAAAGAACAGGGAAAGAAGAAGCGGGGCACACACACGCGCACACACACAAACACACACACACACACACACAAATACATACACATACACAGAATCTCTCAGGTCCAGGCCTCATTTTGCTCCTGCACCCAACCGTTTCAATTACTGAGGCTGTGGTGCATTGATTATTATACTATAGTAGTAGAAGTAGAATTAGTTCCCTAGAGGTCAGATTGCTGCTGCTGACATCTTTGCTATTGCTAATAATGCTCCCCTGGCTGCTGTAGTTGCTAAAGTCGTTGCCCATTTTATCTTTGTCACCGTTGCAGACCGTGTCTTTGATGGTGTCTATTTACATTACTCTTATTGTTTCAGTTATTGCTGTTTGCTATTGTTGTCACTGTCCCTCTCTCTTCTTTCTGTCTGTAGGCGTTGTTGCTGCTGATCTAATTGTTGTCATGTTGTCATTACCGTCTTGCTTGCTGTCACTGTTTGTTGTTGTCACTGTCCCTCCCTCCTCTTCCCGTCCGCTGATTTCATTGTTGTTGCTGCTGCTATTACTGCAATGAGTTTTTCGCTGCGCGCTCTCGTCGTCACTGTCCCTCTCTTCTCTCTGCATGTGCTGAGGTGATGCTGTCATTCTTGCTGTTCTTGATTTCACTACCGTCTTATTTGTTGTCACTTTCGGTTGTTATTGTCACTCTCCCTCTCTCTCCTCTCTATTCACTTGCTGTCCTGGTCCACCACACCCAGCAATGACACAAACAGCATCAATAACATCAAGAGGGTTTTTCTTTAGGAAACGGGAGAGGGATATGAAACTGCACCTCTTGTAGAGTGCACTACAAAAGCATCCAGTCCGTTACTGTACGTCCAAGCCGCTGGACAGGACAGGTTAAAAAAAGAAAAAGAGGGGCCCCGGCACAAAAAGAGAACCTGAATCTGAGCGACGCTGTCCTCTGAGAGACTGCCCTCTGCCGTTGCCGTCATTGTCACCTCGAAGCCCTCGCTGCTCTCTGACACTGAAGGGGGGAAGGACAGAAGGACACGTTGAAGCTCTCACAGCTACCTCATCTGACCTCACACTCCGTGCGAGCAACGGTAAGCGTGCGTGCGTGCGTGTGTCTCACTCACTTGGCAAGGTGACCACAGAGAACTGAGGTGTGTCCGAGTCTTCTTGCTCATCTGCAGTGAGACGTAGTTTCTTCTGAATTGGCTCCGAGTCCTCATCTACTCGCGTACATTCACAGAAACACAAAGACACAAAATAAACACCTGTCGTATCCTATATCAGAGCTGTAAGTGGACTCTCAGGGCTATCAAGAATTTGATTTTAAATCTTTGTTGCTCAAGTTATCCTGGATGATTTAGTTTGTCATACAGAGTGAATAGTTTGATTTGTTGGACTTGTCTGAGTGTGTGTGTGTGTGTGTGTGTGTGTGTGTGTGTGTGTGTGTGTACCCACCATTGGCAGGACAGTGCAGTATGATGCTTCCATCACTGTCCTGAGTGAGCGTCACGGACTTGACAGTGTCGAGAGCTGCGGCCTCCTCATCCTCAGCCGCCAAGCTCATCCTTTACCTGCTGACAGTTAAGACAAAGCAGAACTGCCACTAATGTCTGGTTTGAAGTCAAAATATTTACGCCCTGCTCCCTCTTTGAGCTGCAGCAAAACCAATCAAACAATCAACCAAATCAACAGATTTGGTCAGTGAAATGAAAGCGAAATCCAAGAAAATACTTTCGAACCAAATCTGTAAATGCATGAGCATATTAACTGCAGAAATACACACAAGAACCTTTTCTTGCAATTGAATAAATATGCATATGTTTGGAGCTGGGAGAGGAGTTTAGGTGCTGTGAGTGTGGTGTTGTGGACTGTAATAACATTGTTCGTGGTCTTGTTGGTTCTGAGCAAAGAAGGGTGAGTGATGGGAATGACTAAACTGATGTCACTTTCACTTCAACTGATCTGTGTCATAAATGCTGTCCCAGATTCTAGATCGGACTAAAGAGTGGAACCCTGGTTCTTCTCAAAAATCTGGGTCTGGGTCTGGACTCTGGTGCAGACCATTGGGTCAGTACTGCAGAAGCCAGGCAACGATGTGTTTGCATGTGTGCAAACACGGCATCGAGCCTAGACTCGGTCGTCAGTGTGTGAACAGGTGTAAATTGGTGAATATGACTTTGAGCTGGGAGAATGCCTGAAGTGGTCATGACAACGAGAAAAGCGTCAAATAACGTGTTCTATTGTCATTTTCCATTAGAACACAGCTGAGCAGGTGATTCATTTGTAAAGCCTGCTGCAGAGCAGCTGTAATATTCTGTGCTTTAATCAGGAGTTGGGTTATTTGAAGACCATCGAGGTCTAGCATTGCCTCCCCCTACTGTTTCCACTCAGGGCTCGGCTGACACGGACCGGACCCTGGTTTCTGATCCCAGTCTGCTTCGAACGTCGTGCTTGTTGAGCAGTATGTATGCCGAATTACAGTCCGGAGCACTGGGTCATTGTTGCTCCTCAGTCTGGCCTCGGCAGCCTGTCCTGGGGGTCGCTATTCAGTCAGACCCCTGAAAATGAGCCAATTCGTGAGCCGAGTTTGATGGGGACCCCACTGCATCGCAATGTCGCAGCCCGGCGTCAGCAGAAGATTTTACGCGGAGTTTAAGCTTCTGCTTTCTGCGTTGAGCCCGCAAACACTGGCCTTTCCACAGGCGCGCGATGGTGTCGTGGCGTGGCAATCTAAGATCCACCTGCGCGTCCAGACTCGACACCGGAGCGAGAGGCAATCGCGATCAACCAGCAACAACAACCATCTCAATGAAAGGCTGAAAAGAAGCCCCGGCGCCATGTTGCTGCAGTTTGACCGTGTTGTGGCTCCGGTGCCTGGAGATGTCATTGACACCTCGGAGCCTCCTCTCCGCGTCCTCCGACGCTGCCCAGCAAACAGAAAGTGAATTTTGACTTTTGATTTGTCTACTTACTTCCTGTTTTTAGTCCGGGGACTTGTGAGTTACCAGGATGGAGGTAAGTGCCAGGATGGAGGCTCGGCCGTCCGAGGTCCGGAGGGTTGCCACGTCTGATTATACGTAAACCTACACACTGCTGCGGATTGAGAGTTGGATTTTAGTTAACGCATGCGAAGTTAAAAAAAATGGCAGGGAAATGTATTGACTGTGCAAAACAATAGAGGATGCAAATATGTAACTGGTTTTACTAAGATAGGCTATTAGGATCATTACCAGTCAGCATCTATAAATATTACTAGCAGTTATTGTCATAAACATTCACAATGTGTATTTCAAATATTATTATCATCCATTCCTTATTTTACCCACTTTGTTTCCAATGGTACAAAGTACCAGTATCACAGTCCTGACTTTTTCCTTTGTGGTCCGTAGATGGTTGAAAAAACTTTTGAACACCACCAGAGTGGGTACATCCCTCTCTATCTTCAAGAATGCTCAAACAGGTGAAAAGATTTTTCATAGTTTGTAGTATGTCACTCTGAGGTATGTGATGATTCTAAATTGATCATATTTGGATAATTAGTTGAGGAAAAACAAGGCATTTGTGCCTTGGACAAGTCGACCTCCTTGACATTCTGATTTTATTTCCTGAGTTGAATTTTTTTTTTTAATCTATGAAATCGATAAAACTGCGGCTCAGAAATATAAACTCTATATGAAATAACCTGTTTAATATGAATTCATTACTTAAAAAAAAAAAACCTTAATTGAAAGCCTTAATTTGAGGTGTCTGACACCATTAGGTGTTGCTGCAAATCGTATAAAGACTAAAAGAAAGGCTGGTGGGTAATTTATAGATCGTAACTGTTTTTTGAGGCAGATCTGTTGTTGAACACAGAGCCCTGTGATTTTGCGGATTGGAAGTAAGACCTGGCAACCCTTGTGTCCGTCCTGAAACCTGTCCGGGTGTTAGTTTTTATCGATATAAATACTGTAAATCGTCGGTTCAACTACATGAAAAACACCGTTTACTTATTGTGAGGTGCTATTGTGTGACTGGTTGTCTTGTTTTTCATGTAGCCCATTGCATGTTATTTACTCGGAGAGCGCGACTTGGTTCCGCTGCGTTGTCGGTCGGACGGTCCCAAAGGGTCGGACCGGCTTCAAAAACAAAGCAGACTGTCGTGCCGTTGCTGTCGATCTGTGACCAAGTTATGGGGGAGAAGCCTGTCAGAGTGTAAGTTGACCACTGCGCGCTTATAGCGCGTCCTCATGTCGGTTTCATGGCGATCGGGCGGCTGGATCTCATGGTTTCATTCATATCTCCGCAGTCCCGCGCATGTGTCCGTCAGATGATTCTAACATCCTTTTGAACTCACTGAATTGAATCCCTGGACATGCCTGGGACACTTCCCCAGATGCTGGACCACCCCAGCTGGCTCACCTCGATGCAGAGGGGCAGCAACTCCACGTTGAGCCTCTCCCATATGTCTCAACTCGCCCTATCAGAATCTCATTCGTTCCGTCAGTACCCACAGCTTATTAACATACACGTCGGGTTTTAAAGAAAAATTAAGGCTCTTAAAAAGTCTTAAACGCGATGTTGTGAGGTATTACACTTTAACAGTCCCCAAGCTACGTCCAAATTGGCCTGCTTCATTTCGGTGCCCACCACCGATGTGACTTCGCCGCTGCCTGGCTGTTTTTGTGAAAAAGTTCTTTCTGCGAAGTAGTGGAGCAGACATTCTCCATTCTCTATCACTTCAACCCTGGTCCATGAGCTAGAGAGCCAGTAACCGAACAACATAGCCTGTCTCTGTCGGTCATTGGTTGATACCTCTGTCCATCCACTTGCCCGCACACAAATTGGTTGGATGCCCCCATTTTACCCACTTATCAACCAACCAACCGATTAGAGGTCTGTTGCACGGTTGTGCTCTATGGATTTCATTGCAAACTACAGTTGTTTGTTGCTGATTACAGCCTGAGATGTCAATGAGGTCCCAAAGTTTTTTGCACACTGAGATAGGTTGTCCGAATGTGGACGAACCCATTAACTGAGAGCTATAGACGGGTGTCCGCATCGCCGTGGATCTTGCCCTTAATGTGTCTGTCTTTTCCTACAATCATGAACATCAGTATGTATGTATGTATCACTGTGTATAGCTGAAATACAGATGAAGACCTGGGCTCATGCATCGGGCGTGTGCTTGCAGGTTGGCATGTGGGGACGTCGAGGGCAGACTGAGCGCTCTGTTCAGCCGAGTGCAGGCCATCCAGAAGAAGACCGGCCAGTTCGATGTAAGTCTGTGCCAGTGGCTGCCACGCTGTCCTCTTCTGCCGCGTTGGTGGATGGGCTGTGTGTTGATGTTTGGTCTCGCCCCCCTTCTCCCCACAGCTGCTGCTTTGTGTCGGGGAGTTTTTTGGGACGACGCCGGAGGCCGAAACAGAGTGGCAGCAGTACAAAACTGGAGCCAAGAAAGGTGCAATCATCTGCAAAAACTGAGCAGAAGTAGAACGTGATTTGACTACAGTTTTACCAGAATATACCAGAGATTAGGGCTGCACAAAAGATCACAAATTAATCACACGGAGTCTTTGCATATCGCAAAGACTCCCTTAACTATGACAAATGGTGTGTTGTCATGCAAGATGTATTCATGCTCTGCATGTCAATATATCTGACAATAGATTAGATGGCACCCTGATGCCCGCCTGATACCTGCCCCTGACTACAAAAGCATGACAAAACCATACTCCTGGCCTCTGATTGGATGCAGTGTTTTCACACACCCTTTTGTTTTACATGTCGCAAGTCATATCACAGTTGCATTCCTTGAAATCATTGTCACGGATGTCTCCTTAATTATCTTGCAGCCCTGCTACAGACCGTTCTGAGGCATCAGGGCGGTCTTGGTCGCTTAATCATAAGCAGCAGCTTTTCCACAAATTTTATGATCGTTCGTTTCCCAAATTTATAATAATCTAAAAATAATATAATACCAGATATGACTGCTGCGACGTACAAGATATCTTTTCTTTAGCCCGGGTCAAGGCAGTGAAGAAATGCTGATGCATGCCAAATTCTGCCTCTGATTCTGCCTGAACTCCACTCCACTCACCTCCACTCACAAAGAAGGTCCCAATTTGTCGACCCCAGCTTGCTTACCCTAACAAGCCTCGTTCCCATGCCTCCTCAGCGCCCATCCACACTTACATCCTGGGAGCAGCCAGCCAGGAAACGGCGAGGAATTTCCCCAGTGCTGACGGCTGCGAGCTCGCGGACAACATCACGTATCTCGGTGAGGGACTGCCGGGTTTCTCCTGCCTCGTTACTCTGCTTCTCCTGCTTCGAACTCGTCCTCCATCGCACCCGTGCGTTGTGTTTCAGGCCGGCGGGGCGTGTTCACGGGCGTCTCCGGACTGCAGATAGCCTACGTCAGCGGCCGCGAGGCCCCGCAGGAGCCAGCGCCGTCCCACTGCTTCACGTCCAAGGACCTGTCGGCCCTGGTGTCTCCTCTTACCGGCAGCTCCAAGTTCAGGGGAGTGGACATCCTGCTGACGTCGCAGTGGCCCAGAGGAGTCTGGCAGTATGGGAACAATCCGGTGAGTCCTGCACGGAAAGACCGCACCGTCGCCGACAATTACATAGTTTTCTAATGATTTAGATTTCTTTAAGGCTGCAACGATTACTCAACTTGGTTTGGCTTTGGTTTATCATTTCCTAGTAGTGAACAGCATCCTCCATTTGTGTTTGGCATGGAGCTCCATGGCTGACGCACAGTAGCACATAGTAAAGTAGCGTAACAAACACGTTTATTCAGTGTGATCCATAATCAAGATGGAAGCGAGTAAGATCTGGTGTACCGGTGGTTAGTAATCACGAGTTAAGAACGTCGGTTGGTAACAGTGGATAGTTATGACGCTAACGCTAGCTAACACACACCCATGCTCCTCAGTAACAGCATCAAATAAACGTACATAATAAACGTACATAATGGTGGTTCATAGGATGAGAAATTGCAGTCCTGACAGTCACAGATAGTATATATTAGGCACATTATTATATCATAATTTTCTCCATCCTTTAAATTGTGTTTTGTTTCAGAACATTCAGCTTTATCATGATCTGAACAAGCTGCTTATTTTACACGCAGCATTGTAAACATGCTCATAACGGATATATTTGATACATATATATAAACGTGTCCAGGAATAAAAGCCACATCGTTTTCAAATACATGTTTTTTTTTTTGTTCTTCCAAAGTTCAATTTTTATTCTAAAACAATATTAAAGTTGTCTATCGAGAGTCAGAATGAACCTGTGTGTGTGTGTCTGTCTGTCTGTCTGTATGAATGTATGTATATATGTATGAATGAATGTATGTATGTATGTGTGTGTGTATGTATGTGTGTATGTATGTATGTGTGTATGTATGTGTGTGTGTGTTTTCCAGGAGGTGAACACAAAGTTCTGTGGCAGCGTGTCGGTCGCCAACCTCGCCGACAAGCTCAAACCGCGGTACCACTTTGCTGGCCTAGAGGGCGCTCACTATGAGAGGCTCCCGTACAGGTGAGACGTTGCCCTGCTGCCCCACACCCCTCTGAACCCGGGTGGGACAGAAGCTCGGAAGCAGTCCCCTCCGGCCCTCTCCTTCCACTGGAGCCGCATGTGTGGCGACCCGGTGGCGAGCGTGTGGACTTGCGCTCAGCACTTGTGTCTGCGCCCGCAGGAATCACCTGGTCCTCCAGGAGAACGCGCAGCACGTCAGCCGCTTCATCGCCTTGGCGGCGGTCAACAACGCAGCCAAGAAGAAGGTGCGTCAAACGCGGCGGCGACCTCCCTTACTGAGGAGTTGGCGACATTGTCACTCGCAAGAATGTGCTTCCATTCAAAGCATGACTACACACCGACAGACAACACGCACCACGTAGATTCTTAAATCCTGGGTAGAGCTGCGCACGTGATAGGCAACAATGGTTTCAAGTGTTGCTGTATGACTTGTGACATCGAGACGAATGCTTTTGGAGTTGTAGAAATATCATTGTGGCACAATATGCAATGTAAGGTAACGTGCTGTAAGCGCATATGTGTTTTTTGTCAGAGGTTTCGGGTAGAGCGCAGAGTTAGCACCGGTAGCTAGCTAGCTGGAGGCTAACCAACGGATAAGTGGCATTAAAGGCTGCTTCTAGCATCGAAGGACGAGAACCGTGTGCTGGAAAAGGCTCATTAAGCCACAGAAACGCTTCATCGCCGCCTCCAATAAGTCTCTGTTGGGTCCATGCCGCTCTAACGCTTGTAGTTGGACCATTTCCTGCCCCGATGGTTGCACCCACTCCAGCTGTTGCGGGCCTCAATGGTCTGGTAATGACTCGCACACAGAGTGTGACTACGTTTTAAAAAGTGCCGGATTTGTCTGTGTCAGACATCGCTCTGTACCACAGAGTCTGCAGTGAAAACGCTCCTGACCAATGAGTGGCCAGTCGAGTCGGGTGAGGTCATGCTTCGGCCAAGCTCAGCCAAGTGCATAAATGCATGACACATAGCATTTATCAGCTCAGGCAGTCTTTGCAATATGTGTATAGCACTTGGTGATATTGCAGTAATGATTAACTTGACGCTGACGTGCTGCATCGACACCTTTTTGTCTGCCTGCAGTATTTGTACGCCTTCAACATCATTCCCATGAAGACCATGGACCCCACAGAGCTGGTGAAGCAGCCGCAGAATGTGACCGAAAGTCCCTACAGGTCCTCCAAAGACAAGACGGACAGCCATAAGACCGGCTTCAGCACTGAGGAGCAGGTAGTGTGTGTGTGTGTGTGTGTGTGTGTGTGTGTGTGTGTGTGTGTGTGTGTGTGTGTGTGTGTGTGTGTGTGTGTGTGTGTGTGTGTGTGTGTGTGTGTGTGTGTGTGTGTGTGTGTGTGTGTGTGTGTGTGTGTGCGTGTCCAGGTATAACACCAGTCAGGTGGAGGAGTGTGTGTGTGTGTCCAGGTATAACACCAGTCAGGTGGAGGAGTGTGTGTGTGTGTGTCCCGGTATAACACCAGTCAGGTGGAGGAGTGTGCGTGTGTGTGTGTGTGTCCAGGGAAAACACCAGTCAGGTGGAGGAGTGTGTGTGTGTGTCCAGGTATAACACCAGTCAGGTGGAGGAGTGTGTGTGTGTGTGTCCAGGTATAACACCAGTCAGGTGGAGGAGTGTGCGTGTGTGTGTGTCCAGGTATAACACCAGTCAGGTGGAGGAGTGTGCGTGTGTGTGTGTCCAGGTATAACACCAGTCACGTGGAGGAGTGTGTGTGTGTGTGTCCAGGTATAACACCAGTCAGGTGGAGGAGTGTGTGTGTGTGTGTGTCCAGGTATAACACCAGTCAGATGGAGGAGTGTGTGTGTGTGTGTGTGTGTGTGTGTGTGTGTGTGTGTGTGTGTGTGTGTGTGTGTGTGTGTGTGTGTGTGTGTGTGTGTGTGTGTGTGTGTGTGTGTGTGTGTGTGTGTGTGTGTGTGTGTGTGTGTGTGTGTGTGTGTGTGTGTGTTGCCTCTGTCTGTGAGCGGCATTCATTTGACCTTGAAAAGCCCTGAGGCCGTTTGTCCATCCTCTGCTCTGTCCAGGAGCCGGCCCAGCAGTTCTTCTTTGACATGGGCAGGAAGCAGGGGGGCGGGCCACGGGGCCGCGGCAGGAAGAGGCCCTCAGACGGGGACAGACACGGAGGAGAGCACCAGCGTGACGGCGATGGCCACTGGCAGCCCAAACTGCCCCGCAAGCCCCGTGAGTGGGACAGAATGCAACCTACGTCTTTGGTGTCGGGTGAAATGAGCAGCGCTGGGCGATGGACGCGGCCCGTAACACACCGTGCGTTTTCCCCTGTGTGCAGCTCAGCCCTCTGGTCCATGCTGGTTCTGTCTGGCCAGTCCTCAGGTGGAGAAACACCTGGTCATCAGCATAGGAACGCATGTGAGTCAATTCCGCTACGTACACATCCGTTACCTTTGCATACGTGGAGGCAGCAGCTAACGGGCCGTCTGACCGCAGTGCTACCTGGCCATGGCTAAGGGAGGCCTGACCCCCCACCACATGCTGATCCTCCCCATCGGGCACTTCCAGTCGGTGGTAGAGCTGAGCTCAGAGGTGGTGGAGGAGATGGAGAAGTACAAGTCGGCCCTGAGGAGCTTCTACAAGAGCCGAGGAGAGCGCTGTGTCCTCTTCGAGAGGAATTACAGGAGCCAGCACCTGCAGCTGCAGGTAGGAGCAACAAGCAACCAATTACATTTTTTGAAATTGATTTACAAAAAGTCAAACGTTTTGGTGAATGAGTTTGGAAGCTCGGACGGAGGGACTGTTTGCAGCCTGTGGCGCTGCTGAATCGGTTGCTTCCTTTCATTTTGGACCTGCCCATCTGTGTGAGAGGCACTGAAGCTTGTGGTCTGTGTGTGGTTCAGGTGGTGCCGGTGCCTCTGGACCGCTGCAGCACAGACGACATCAAGGAGGCCTTCACTGTCCAAGCCCAGGAGCAGCAGATGGAGCTGATGGAGATCCCTCAACACACAGATCTCAAACAGGTGCCGACTGGTTGCCGTTGCATGTTATATCTAATGTACTCGGCTTTAATAAAATCAAGGATGAGGCTGATGGCTGTGTATGTGTACAGATTGCTCCCCCAGGGACTCCGTACTTCTTTGTGGAGTTGGATTCAGGAGAGAAACTCTATCATCGTATCCAGAAACATTTCCCGCTACAGTTTGGAAGGTCAGTCTGCTGTAAAAGCTCTCGGCAGCGCATTAGGCCAGGTTCACACAATAAGATTTCAGCCCGGTTTTGGTGTCAGAGGAAGTCGGAGGTAGTCATAGGGAGTCTCCCTCCCTACAGCTCTCTCTGACTCTCTATGACTCTGTATGACTCCATATGACTACCTATGACTCCCTCCCAATACCTACAACTCACTATGACTATGACTGCCTATGACTATCCACAACTTCCTACAACTACGACTCCCTCTAACTCCCTCCAACAATCTCCAACTCCCTATGACTACTGACAATCTCCCGACTCCCTATGACTACTGACAATCTCCCGACTCCCTATGACTACCCACAGCCTCCTATGACTGTGACTCCCTTCAACAGTCTCCAACAATCTCTAACTCCCTCCAACTCCCTATGACTACCCACAACCTCCTATGACTATAACTCCGTCCAACTCCCTCCGACTCCCTCTGACTCCCTCCGACAATCTCCCGACTCCCTATGACTACCGACGATTTCTGACTCTATGACAACCGACAATCTCCCGACTCCCTAGGACTACCCACAACCTACGAATATGACCCTTCAACAGTCTCCAACAATCTCTTAACTCCCTCCAACTCCCTCCAACTCCCTCCAACTCCCTCCAACTCCCTCCAACTGCCTCCGACTCCCTCCGACTCACTCTGACTCCCTCCAACAATCTCCAACTCCCTATGACGACCCACAATCTCCAACTCACTCCGACTCCCTCCAACAATCTCCAACTCCCTATGACTACCCACAACCTCCTATGACTATAACTCCGTCCAACTCCCTCCGACTCCCTCTGACTCCCTCCGACAATCTCCCGACTCCCTATGACTACCGACGATTTCTGACTCTATGACAACCGACAATCTCCCGACTCCCTAGGACTACCCACAACCTACGAATATGACCCTTCAACAGTCTCCAACAATCTCTAACTCCCTCCAACTCCCTCCAACTCCCTCCAACTCCCTCCAACTCCCTCCGACTCACTCTGACTCCCTCCAACAATCTCCAACTCCCTATGACGACCCACAATCTCCAACTCACTCCGACTCCCTCCAACAATCTCCAACTCCCTATGACTACCCACAACCTCCTATGACTACGACTCCCTTCAACAGTCTCCAACAATCTCTCACTCCCTCCAACTCCCTCCGACAATCTCCAACTCCCTATGACTACCCACAACCTCCTATGACTATAACTCCCTCCAACTCCCTCTGACTCCCTCCAACAATCTCTAACTCCTTGTCGGTATGACTACCGACAATCTCTGACTCCCTATGACTACCCACAACCTACGAATATGACCCTTCAACAGTCTCCAACTCCCTCCAACTCCCTCCAACTCACTCCGACTACCTCCAACAATCTCCAACTCCCTATGACTACCCACAACCTCCTATGACTATAACTCCCTCCAACTCCCTCTGACTCCCTCCAACAATCTCTAACTCCCTATGACTACCGACAATCTCTGACTCCCTATGACGACCCACAATCTCCCGACTCCCTATGACTACCCACAATCTCCTACGACCATGACTCCCTTCAACAGTCTCCAACAATCTCTAACTCCCTCCAACTCCCTCCAACTCACTCCAACAATCTCCAACTCCCTATGACTACCCACAACCTCCTATGACTATGACTCCCTTCAACAGTCTCCAACAATCTCTCACTCCCTCCAACTCCCTCCGACAATCTCCAACTCCCTATGACTACCCACAACCTCCTATGACTATAACTCCCTCCAACTCCCTCCAACAATCTAACTCCTTGTCGGTATGACTACCGACAATCTCTGACTCCCAATGACTACCCACAACCTCCTACAACTCTTCAACAGTCTCCAACAATCTGTAACTCCCTCCGACTCCCTCCAAAAATCTCCCAACTCCCTATGACTACCCACAACATCCTACGACTATGGCTCCCTTCAACAGTCTCCAACAATCTCTAACTCCCTCCAACTCCCTCTGACTCCCTCTGACAATCTCCAACTTCCTATGACTACCCCCAACCTTCTACGACTGACTCGCTTCAACAGTCTCCAACAATCGCTAACTCCCACCGATTCCCACTGACAATCTCCGTCTCCCCGCAACCTCCTATGACTACAACTCAAAAATCTCTAACAATCTGACTACTTAGGACTGCCTCCAACAATCTCTGACTCCCTGTGGCTACCCACAACTTCTAATGGCTACAACTCCCTTCAACAATCTCAGACAATCTCTGACTCCCGACTACCCACAACCTGCTTTTGACTCCCTGTAACAATCTCCGACAATCTCTGACTCCCTACGCCTGGCGTGGTTTGAATACTGTATTTGACAGACCCTATGGACAATGACCAATAGAATGAATGAAAGCAGAGATATCAGCAAACCGCGAAAGAGAGAGGCAGTTTTGCACAGCTTCTCTTCCTTCAGACAGTGATCGGTGTGATGAACTGAAACTATATCAATGGTATTCTTTACCAGTTCAAGTTATTGAGAACACAGACAAGTGACCCCTGAATTTTGATAAGTTCACATGTGCATTTTTATGCATATTTATGTGTGTGTGTGCTTTGCAGGGAGGTTCTGGCCAGCGAAGCATTGCTCAACATCCCTACACGAGCTGACTGGAAGGAGTGCAAACAGAGCAGAGAGGACGAAGAGGAGAGCTGCAAGCAGCTCAGAGACGAGTTCCAGCCGTATGATTTTGCCTGGGAAGACTAACACACGTACAAACACATTTAGTTTTTGTTTTGTTCCTTTAAGCTGTTCACATTTTGACATTTTCGTCATGTGACATTTTTGTCATTTTGCCATGTGACAGCCGAAAACTCCACTCGGCAACATGTCTCAAGGTTGCTTGAGTGAGATTTTAGCTCCAAAGTGATTTTTTACGTTGTGCTTACGGATGGTAAAAGCTTCAGTTGACAGCCTCTCTGTCAGTGTCTTTTTTTTAAGTGTCTTTAAAATAAGATTCACCAACTGAGATGTGCTGCTGTGCAAAAGGGGGAACTTGTCGACAGTGTCTCTTTTCTCCCTCCCACTAAACAGAGAATCTAACTATCAAATCTGAACAGCAGTGCAGCCACTTTTACACCAGCTTTCTGGAACTCTGGGATTTTTAAATGTCTTTTTTTTATATATGTATAAATGATGGATGATTAAACACCGATTTTTGGATTTGTGGATTGTTGTGTTCATGATCATTTCATTTAATCTTTAAGATCTTGAAAAATGAACATGCATTGGTCTGTTTGGTTGATGGGGAAAACTCACACAGGCGAGAGCACAAGTTACATCCAGACTCACAGACTGTGTTTACCTGGTAGGCACAGCCTGGTTATTCTCTACAGCCAGCATGGATCGTATAGATAAGAGGGTGTGTTGAGATAACTTATATCCGTTACCCACTTCTGTCCACCCCCACCTTGTCATCCAAATATGGTTTCTGCTGACTCTCTAAATTAGGAGGCCTAAATTTACTTTACATCCATGCCATGTAATATATGTTCATAATAATGCAATAATAATGTGTAGCTATATATCATGTAATACTTTAATCATGATGTAACAAGGTAACGTGTATGCCAATGTAATACATCCCTGGGCCATGGATGTAGTATCATTGCTGGATGCAGGACTAAAGATGCAGGACCCATTCATTCCTAGAGACTTGGCTCGCCTGGCGAATCATCAAGAATGTATTATTAGCTGTATAATGACATGTATAAGATTTATTATGTAATGGAGGGTAGTATTGTGTAATACCGTGGCCATCACTAAAACGTGTGGGTGTTCAGTGGTCCATATCCATTTCCAGTTACATTTGTTGTGAGAACAGATATGTACATGTTGAAAAAGAAGTAATCCCTTCTCTCCCTAATGGTTGTACCAACATCAGCATCTTTGTAGATCCTCTGGATCACCACGTTCTCTGCAAGCTGGCCTTGCATCTACCACAAGTAGGAATGTGACTTTTTCAATGTCATGGTGTCACCTCCCACGTTCAACTACCTACATTAAACATAGTTTTGGGCATTTTATCTCCAGCAGGTCAAAGGTGGATTTTGTTGATATTCTGTTCAGTGATGACACTGAACATTCTGAAACCAGTGGAATGACATAGACATGATGCTGAACAGTCCAAAACCAGATTTTCACTGTGTTTAAATAATCGAGTTCTATGTAACTACAGGAGAAGAAAATTGCCTTCTTATCCTGCTTCTGGAAAAATGAGAGTTTCATGCAGCCTCTTTAGCTGTCTACCAGCAGATGTCAGTGTGGTTCTTGTTTGACAGAGGTGCAAGTTTCCTTTAACGGTTAAAAATCAGAGGAGAACCACAAGCTGCAGCTAGATAGAAGTCATATTGAATGGTGAACTGAAAAAACGGATGTTTAGAAGAAAGAACACAAGACAACAAAACTATTTTGTCAAAATAAACCAAAGGTTGGTTCTTAGCTGGAACCAGAGAAGTTTATTCTTCCTCATACAATGCGAAGATGAAAGGAAGAAGGACAGAGACAAAGCTTTGCAGCTCTGAGCCAGAACCTATTTTCTTTAGGCCACTGCTGACCAAGGGTCAAGGGATGAGCAGGAGGAAAATGTGACTCGACTGTGGGAGATATTCCTCTCTTTAAAGGAAAAACCAAAGCAATGGCAAGATCATATTTTATGAGGAAGTTGAAATTTCACGAAATTACCACAAAAAAAATCTTTCTGAAAATAAAGTTTCCTTCACTTCTTACAACTTTTAGTGTTAAGATACAAATTGTGAAACATCTGGTGTATTTTAACAGTCGTGAGGATGTGAAGACGCTCAGCCAATGTTGATTCAGCAGGTTGAGCATCCTAGCCTGAAATCTATCTCTATTTCTGTCTGTCTCTGCTGTATGAAGAGTCTTCATGTAGCAGCATCAGTTTCATAGTGTTGTCGTGTGCATCTTCTAGCCACAGATGAACTTTCCAGAGGAAACAAACAGGAAACAAAGTGTGTTTGTTTGACTCAAACCACACAGCAGCTTCAGCTGAGCTGCCAATCAGAAGCCACAGCCTTATCTGTGGGCCGCAGGGGCTTATGGGAGGTGTGACGGGCTGCCACCAACCACCTGGTCCTGGTGCTGGGATCTCACAGCTCGTCCTTGTTTGGCCTCAGCTGCATCACAGCCACTTCTCCCCGGGAGCCCCAGAGGATCCAGTACTGCTCACCATGCTTCTCCACACTGCTGTGCTCTGCTGTCTGGCTTCAGGTGAGTGTTTCCAGCCAATCAGCAGCCAGCAGACTCTCCCTCTGACCCACGCTGTCACACTCACCTTCACCTGTCTGCCTGTTCCTCTACAGCGCTGGTTGAGGTGGCAGCACAGCTGACTCAGGAGGACCTGACACTGACCAGGAGACCTGGCCAACAAGTCTCCTTCAGCTGTGGAGGAACTCAGCAGTGTGGTGACTATGTGTGGTGGATCCAGAAGAAAGAAACAGAAACATCCAGAGCTGTTGTTATTCTTCAAAAGAGTGGTTGTAGTGTAAACAACAGGTTAAATCATCCTCAGATAGATGATTTCTCAGCTGTGAAAACACAGAGAGGCTGTGAGTTGCAGATCCAGAATGTTCAAACTCTTCATTCAGCCTCCTACTACTGCTCCTGCTGGCTCCCTCACAGTGAGAAATGATGTGTGCAGCCTGAACAAAAACCAGCAGATGAACAGATGTCAGACAGTGAGTGTGAGGGAGAGGAGCAGTGAGTCAATGTTCAGTGGGAGAAACGTCCTGTGACAAAGATCATCAAACTTCAATTCCCATTTCCAGAGAAGTTGAGTCACTTTCTGAAGAAGCAGCAAAGATTGGTTTCTATCTGCTGAATGGTATTTGTACAAAATGTCATCAATGAATCACCTCCAAGAAATATTTTAGCCTTTTAAAACAAAGCATTGAAATCTGCAACAGGAAACTGTGAGCAGACATTATTTTCTGCTGTTTTCTAGCCATGATGATCAATCAAACAACAAACCAATCACTGATTTAATTAATTAAGTGATTGAAGTGGCTGACATTCCTACATATCTTCCTCCATCTTCTTTCTATATGATCCTGTGAAACAAAGTAGCAGTGAGCCACTGGCTGCGAGTGTGTCCTTTTAGCAGTTTATCAGAGAGTTTTCTGTTTCCTCTTCTAAATGATGACCGGATCCTGTAGTATCTATATTGTCCTCATACAGCTCTGGAAAACGTTGGATGTTCATGATTGAACCAGATGAAGTTGAATCTGTGGCTATAAGAGCAATGTTCTGAATATGCCCAGACCAGACCAAGTCAGAATGTTTTTGTGAGTCATGGAGTTTCCACCACCTGCTGGAGGACGATGAACCAGGAGGATGAGGCTGAAAGCAATGGACATGGAAAGACTAGAAGGATACATGTGTCTCTTTTCCTAGCATGAGCTAAACTGCTAGCATAGCTGCAGGGAGTCAGGAGCAGGAAACCTCCACTGGTACTGAGTTAGACTGATGTGAATCCTGATGGAAATCATCTTCTCACCACTGAATGCTCCACGTTGCTTATCTGTCTTCCTCTGTTGGATACTAACCTACACCTGCTCCACAAGCTCAATGTGAGGAAGGGGGAGGGGCCAGGAAGGTGAACTCACTCAGAGTTTCTGGCTCAGTCTGAAAGTTACTGACTGCAGCTTGAAGGCAGCAAGATAATGATGGATGGGTCTTCATGTTCTGCCTCTCTACTTGTTTTGACTCTACATGTCTTTAGACTGAGCCCATTTACTGCACAGTGGAAAGTCCTGTTTCTGTCAGACCACCACAGAAGAAGAGATGTCATGTTGATGTGACCCTCAGACAAAGTCATCATGGAGCTGAAACCTGATGTGGACTCCTCCAGCTCACTGACACGTTCAGCAGCAGCAGCAGCAGGTTTTTGTCACACTCTTTCTCACTGTGGGGATCAAATCGTGTGCGCATCTTTGGCTCTGGAACCAAACTGTACGTAACAGGTAAGAATCCATGTCTCCTTCTCCTGTTTCATGAATCTGTTGAAAATGTGCTTTTCCTGAGTTTGTGCTGCTTCAGGATTTACACAACAGTTTTTCCAGTTTGGAGAGAATTGTTGCAGCTGTGCAGCTGCTGCTCAAACCTCCTGGAAAGATGTTTCAGTCTCTTCACCACTGATGTTATTCTTTATCTGCCGTCACACAGAAAATATGAGAATAAATGTTAGAAATAGTCAGTGTCAGATCAGGACCACAGGCCATCAAACATCATGTCATAATAGCCAGTGAAGGGATTTAGAAGAGTGACTTTAAACATGTTGTTCAGATCATTAATGAAGAGTTTTGAATGAACCTCAGGACAGTTGGGTTTGATATGACGGAACATTTGTGTTTTACTGGAACATAGATTTATATATGAAGGCAAACACAGGCTGACAGTGATGTTACAACTGATACTAGTGATGAAAATTCATTGATATATTTATAGAGATCATACAGGAAAACAGAATAACAACCACATTTAAAATATGAACCTGATACCATTCTTTATGTCATTTCATCTATATAACAGTAAATCTATGTTAATATGTTCAGTCAGATCCTGCAGTGATTTTCATCAGACCGTCCATTAACGAGACATTATTAATGATGTTAAATCATAAGTGAGCTTTCACTCAAGTCAAGTAAAAAAAAAATTATACATTATATATGTTTTAAAAAATATTTCTACGTAAAGTCTCGACCTATATCGCATCTATGTGCTGCTTAGTGTAGAAATAGTTTCGCTGTCATTTGACATGGAAATTCATGTAAAAAACTAGTTATTTGTAGTTGTTAGAAATGATATTTTCATTGAATTTGTAAATCTACACATTAAAAATATAGGTAACCGTTGAATATAATTCTAAACATTAAATGCAATAATATACATTGGACTTCATACAAAATCTTAAATATAACTCAAAATAATCAGTGTTGATTTTGGTCTTTGATCTTATTAAATACAGATAGAAATGTGAATTACAGATCTATTGAATATTAATCTATTTTCTCCATGTAAAGCAACTGTTCAATCTAAAGTGATGTATTTCAACAAAATCTAAATATTAAATGTGAATTAATAAGTTAAAAATAAATGTAAATGTTATTTATAAATACATAACCTTAGTGAGCTAAAGGAAAAATTTAAAGTTTAATATAAATACAAATATAAAAAAGAAAGGAAACAGAGTCATTGTCAGTGTACGGCTGCACTCGACAGTGGAGTTGCCCAGGAACAGTCCACACACATATTTAACATTTAGATTGATATTATTTAGATAGTTTTGAAAATGTCTGAACATATTCATCATAATTGCTTGTGGAATTGTATTATACACAAGCCGTTTACATGAATTTCAGTGACATCAACTTCAGCTAAAAGTGAGGAAAGTAAACTTATATTTTGTAACTGAATTTTTCCATCTCACCACATCGTGGTAAAAGCAGCTCATGACAGAAACAGTGTTTCAGTGACATGTGAGAGGTTTCTAGCATGCAGCTGTATCCTCCAGTTCCTACTGAGATGTTGGGCTTTTGTTTGCATTGGTGGGGCTGATGGAAACACAGCTTGAGTCCAGCTGGTCTCCAGCATCAATGTGCTGCAGTGCTCTGAGCTGCTGCTGACTGTGTCCGTGTGTGTCCGTGCTGCTTGTTGCTGCTGTCAAACCTCAGAGGAGCCGCCAGCCCTGCCCGTGGTGAGTGTGTACCCAGCAGCACCCAGAGCCCACCTGGAGGGGAGGAGCTCCCTGCTGTGCCTGGCCCGCCACATGTTCCCTCCTGAGGTGACCTTCTCCTGGAGCAGACGAGAGGAGGACGGAGGTCTGAAGAAGGTGACCTCTGAAGAGGCAGAGCAGCTGGAGCTCCGAGAGTCTGGACACAGTGCCTCCATCTTACTGCTCCATAAGCCACAACACAGTGACTACAGCTGCAGCTGCACTGTCAGCCACCAGGGGGGCCAAGTGGAGGCCCAAACACAGCCAGGTAACCAAGGCTGCTGAGCCCATCCAGCTGGGCTTCAGCTCCACAACCACAAAGAGCAGGGATGTGAGCAACGTTAAACTCCAAACATCTGCCTCCTCTTGTGTTTCAGAGCCTCCAGCTGCAGCAGCCACCTGTCCTCCAGAGAGAGAGACCACAGAGCTGCCAGCCCTGCAGCCACCCCCCTGTAAGCTGTTCATCAAGTCTTCTAAGAGCTGAAGCTCAACTTAGCACTGTATCAGGCTGTGCTTGTAGGAACAGCTGTAGGACTTCAGGGCTTTGGATTGTCAGGAGAGACAATTTCCAACCTGAAATTAGATGACTTTTCTTAGAGTGATGGAAATATCAGAGTCAGTTTCATACTCCAAGTCGGTTTCAATCATATTTTTTCACATGGCATCATTGAGCATCATTAACATCATGTAACATGATGGAATATCCTGTAACATAAAATCATGTTTCATTACATTAAGTCAAGTTTTTTGTCTGAAGTTCATGGAAAGTCAGTTTTTCTCTCTTAAAGTCATACAGCATAGGGCGTTCACTTTCAGCTGTTTGGTGACACAGTGAAGCAGGTCTGACCTGTGTGTGTGTGTGTGTGTGTGTGTGTGTGTGTGTGTGTGTGTGTGTGTGTGTGTGTGTGTGTGTGTGTGTGTGTGTGTGTGTGTGTGTGTGTGTGTGTGTGTCTGTCTCAGTCTCAGTGTCTGAGTCCTTCCAGGCAGAGTGCAGGGTGAAGCTGCTCCTGCTGCTCTACACGCTGCTGATCGTGAAGAGTCTGGTGTTCTGCTGTGGACTCTCTCTGCTGATGAGCCTCAGAAACAAGGGGCTGTCCACCAACTGCACACAGGCCCACTGACTGTCCCCATCACTTCTGCTGCCGCTGCTGCTGCTGCTGCTGCTGCTGCTGCTTCTCAGACATCACTTTGATCAGTGCTCACAAATGTCCTGTTGGCTATTAGTGTTTGTTTGGAAAATGAAGAGTGTTGATGCTCAGGTTAGATACACTCATCCTAACAACATAAAGACCTAAATACATGTGTGCATCAGCAGCTACTCACAATAAATCCTGTTATTTTCAGCTCCTAGTTTTGCTTTTATTTCAATCTGCTGTGATAATACATGTTCAGCTGAATCACAAGCAGCTTCCGTCATGTTTTGGTATTTTTCCTGTTCTTGCCTGAAATGTTTCACCTCAATATTATCAATAAAGTGAAAAATGACCATGTCTGTGTCTCTCATAGATTATCACACAGCAGGACATCACTAATATCAGGCTCCAAAGTCAGAGAAGCAAACACACTGTTCTCTACGAGTGACTGAGTGGGTTAACCTCTATTCCAATGATACTGACATATACACAAAATCCATCAAAGCAAATGTATCAAAAATGAACCAACAATATTTTTCAATGTTATCTGGGCAAAAAGGTCAAATGTCTCAAACTTCCTAATTCAAGAGATTAAAAATATACATGATTATGATTTTCATTATTTTTCATCATTACTTTCTCCATTATTATTATTAATGATAATATGTTGTCATAAAATACTGTCTCATCTGTTCATCCTGACAGAAAATTATGAACAGTTAATAGAACAGGAGAATTTTCATGTATTATCAGAAAAACTCAGAGAAGTTGTATATTCCTTTGCATAAAACAAAGGAGAAATTTCAAGAAATTACTGATAATTAACTCTAAACATACAGCTTTTTTCCCGTCTTATAACAAGAAAGAGTGACTTATAAAGATATGATGTAGAATGTGACACATGACCTATTTTAAGACACGATAATGACATTATAGATTAGATTAGGAGACACTATACCAACAGTATTAAGTTGGTTACAGAGGTCTATCAATAATTAGTTTCAGAAACATTGCATACACAGTGAAAAACATGTAATTTAATTTTTTTGCCTTAATATTAAAGAGTTTCTGCACCCTGAATATTCATGTGTGTCTTGTGTTAGTATGTTTTTGACTGTGTCTAAAATCTGAGCTATAAGTCAGGATCATGTTCTGAACAGCAATGTCTCAACCACAGCATTGGACTATGTCTCATAGTCATCATATTTTCTCAGAGTTTTGCTGCTGTTCTCAGTTGGTTTGTTGTGGGGCCACTATACACAGACTGACAGCTCTGTTAACATCAGTGTGAACTGCTCAACTTATTTCAGCTCCTCAGCTCTCAGTTCAGGGTTTGTGCTGCTTCTCTCACACAGATCAAAGCTGAGACACTGAGCACTGAGCACTGGAGTCAAACTCAAGTTCCTGCAGTTGTTCTTGAGGCAGATTCCATGTTGTAACTGTCAGCGTGTTGATGTGAAGACGCTCAACCAACGTTGAGGAGCTGCAGAGCAGAAAGCCACACAGCTCGTCTGCTGCAGGAGAGGAAGAGTTGATTCACCACCAACAACCCTGATCACCACTGAGAACACACTCACATCTGCTGTTGCAACACGCCACAACCTCCCTCACTGTACTGCTTTGTTGCGTGGAGGCCATTCCTCCACTCAGCTTCTCAGTGCAACACCTTATTACTGAGGATGGTCATTATTAACCCTCCTGTCATCTTCACAGTCTGAAAAATGACCACACTAATCAGCTGAAATAAAGCAGTTTCATCTCACTTTAAATCCCAAATCTGTTTTAAAGGATGAAACAACCTGTCATGCACCAGACACTGTGTGAACATCAGAGTTTTCCCTTCAGTGAACACCACTCCTCTTTACTCCAACACAGCTTCAAACATGTTGTCTTTCCTAGAGTAAATTTGTATCGCTATTGTTATTTCTTGAGGAACAAAGGTGCTCAGGTGGTAAGCAACATGTTGAACCAAGCGATAGTACCTGAAGGAAGAAGATAGTATCTGAAATGCACAGAAAGTGATTATGAATGCAGTTTGCTGAAGGCTCTTCCAGGTTTCACTAAGCAGTGAAGGCTCTAGTTACAGCAGTTGCTCCAGCCACTTGTCCCACAACACTCTGATGTCTTATGACATTTTGAGCCAAATATAACAGGAGGGTTGATGCAGCGACTTATTCCTGGCACTAATTGCTCATTATAAAGACTCATGTGGGTGTATTTCTGAAAGATCAACCTGAGCCATTCCCATAGAGGGTAAACCTGCTGTTGCAGCAGCATAGGCAGTACAAGAAACATTGACTGATAGGTACACATGCACTGAGACGATAAGCAGAACCATAGAGTCTACAGACTAGACTACAACCTGACGATAAAGAAAGATGAATCCATCAGTGGATAGAATGAGCAGTGCAGATGAAACAGCATTAGGGAGCAGTTATTACACACAGGAGGCATGTGGGACTTCACCTGTGTCTTCACGTGTTCCACCTGCAGGAAAGAAGCACTTCATCATCGCTGTGTGGATGAAATGAGTTCACACTGAAGATCAGAGAAACAGCGCCTCCCAGCGCTCATTCTGAGGATGTGCAGGGATGTCCAGGTGAGGCTGAGGACAGTCGCCATGACAGCACAAAGAGACAGAGACATCCAGTGGTGAAAACACAGGAGAACAGGTCATATCTGACTGGTATTATTGTGGATACAGCTTCTGTTCATTAACATCATGTTTCTCACAACACCATCAATACTACAGCAATAATAACAACAATGATCATGGTAATAACTGTTGTTATTATCATTACTGTTCAACATTGATTATATTTTAGATTTAAACTAGTAATTCATTCTTATTGTGTTTAAGAAGAATGTTTGAGCTTCTATTTGAATGTCTCATAAACTACCCAGAAAAAAGACATTATTTATCAAATGATGATAATATCAAACTTTTGACTATCTCTCAAAAGTTCTTAAAAGTTTTCTTTGAAATAAATACAAAATGTCTAAATCATCCTCTAAAATGTGTTTCTGTCTTCATGAAGCAACAGGTTATTGTATTAATTTTATTATACTTTATTGCATTTATAATTTATGTTATTTCATTTGAGCCTTTCAAATATTCTGTCCAACCCTTTCATCCACTGTGGTTGTTTCAAAATGTTTAACAAATAAAGTTGGTGTGGATCCGATGATTCAATGCTGTTTTGAAATAAAATATTTTGACACTTTGTGAAGTTTCTCAATTCAGCAGGTTGACCAGCCTCATCGAAATAGTCTATTTCTATCTATTTCTGTCTGTCTCTGGCTTTGCTATACTTGGGTCTTCATGCAGCAGCATCAGCTTCATAGTGTTGTCGTGTGCATCTTCTAGCCACAGATGAACTTTCCAGAGGAAACAAACAGGAAACAAAGTGTGTTTGTTTGACACAAACCACACAGCAGCTTCAGCTGAGCTGCCAATCAGCAGCCACAGCCTTATCTGTGGGCCGCAGGGGCTGATGGGAGGTGTGAGGGGCTGCCACCAACCACCTGGTCCTGGTGCTGGGATCTCACAGCTCGTCCTTGTTTGGCCTCAGCTGCATCACAGCCACTTCTCCCCAGGAGCCCCAGAGGATCCAGCACTGCTCACCATGCTTCTCCTCCACACTGCTGTTCTCTGCTGTCTGGCTTCAGGTGAGTGTTTCCAGCCAATCAGGAGCCAGCAGACTCTCCCTCTGACCCACGCTGTCACGCTCACCTTCACCTGTCTGCCTGTTCCTCTACAGCGCTGATTGAGGTGGCAGCACAGCTGACTCAGGAGGACCTGACACTGACCAGGAGACCTGGCCAACAAGTCTCCTTCAGCTGTGGAGGAACTCACCAGTGTGGTACATATGTGTGGTGGATCCAGAAGAAAGAAACAGAAACATTCAAAGTGATTCTTGATATTGATCGCAACACTGGTCAATTAGACAAGAGTTACAATCATCCTCAGATAGATGATTTCTTAGCTGTGAACACACAAAGAGGCTGTGAGTTGCAGATCCAGAATGTTCAAACTCGTCATTCAGCCTCCTACTACTGCTGGTGTTGGCTCTCCCACAGTGAGAAATGACGAGTGCAGCCTGTACAAAAACCAGCAGATGAACAGATGTCGGACAGTGAGTGTGAGGGAGGAGAGCAGTAAACCACAGCTCAGACTCACATATTTCACCTCCATCTCAGCCAGAGTCAAACACACCCACTGACACAGTCCTTTCACTCCACTGTCACATGTTCCTGCAGGATCTCAGCTTTTTAGCCCAGCGAGGACAAACCAGCAGCTCAGACACACAGTGAAGAAAGTCAGTCACAACAAGCTCACATGCAAAGTCAACATTCAGTGGGAGAAACATCCTGTGATCAACATCATCAAAATACAATTTCCATTTCTCGAGAAGTTGGGTCACTTTCTGAAGAAGCAGCAAAGACTCAGATCTGCAACATGTTCATTCACTGGGACCAGAGTAAAGCTTTTCACTGCATCACTACCAACTGGTTTCTATCTGCTGAGCAGAATTCAGACCAAGTTCCATCAATGAATCAGTTCAGACAGTTTGACAGTTTGACAGGGGGATCAGCTTGATGTTCTCAGAGCCGTTGTAGGACCAAACAGGAAGAGTTCATCAGACATGTTTTAAGAGGCAATTAGTTGTTGATGTCTGCCTTATCCACCTGATTCCTGAGGGCGCTGATGTAGAAACCATCATGGGTCCAACTTCCTGTGAAACACTGGAAGTAGCAGTGAGCCACTGGCTGCTAGCAATTTTTGTTTCCTGAAGAGGTTTATTAGAATTTCTTATTTTCTTTTTTAAATTATGATCAGCCCCCATAGCATCTATAACTGTCCTCATGCTGCTTGGGAACATGTTGGCTGTTCATAGTTCTACGAATAACCAGATGAAGTTGAATCTGTGGCTACAAGAGCAATGTTCTCAACATGGACAAAGACAGAATGTTGTTGTGAGTCATGGAGTTTCCACCACCGACTGGAGGACGAGGAACCAGGAGGATGAGGCTGAAAACACTGAACATGGAAAGACTAGAAAGATACATGTGTCTCCTTTCCTAGCATGAGCTAAACTGTTAGCATAGCTCCAGGGAGACAGGAGCAGGAAACCTCCACTGGTACTGAGTTAGATTGATGTGAATCCTGATGGAAATCATCTTCTCACCACTGAATGCTCCATGTTGCTTATCTGTCTTCCTCTGTTGGTCACTAACCTACACGTGCTCCACAGGCTCAATGTGAGGAAGGGGGAGTGGCCAGGAAGGTGTACTCACTCAGATTTTCTGGCTTAGTCTGAAAGTTACTGACGGCAGCTTGAAGGCAGCAAGATAATGATGGATGGGTCTTCATGATCTGTCTCTCTACTTGTTTTGACTCTACATGTCTTTAGACTGAGCCCATTTACTGCACAGTGGAAAGTCCTGTTTCTGTCAGACCACCACAGAAGAAGAGATGTCATGTTGATGTGACCCTCAGACAAAGTCATCATGGAGCTGAAACCTGATGTGGACTCATTCAGCTCTATGACACGTTCAGCAGCGGCAGCAGCAGGTTTTTGTCACACTCTTTCTCACTGTGGGATCAAATGCTGTGCGCATCTTTGGCTCTGGAACCAAACTGTACGTAACAGGTAAGAATCAATGTCTCCTTCTCCTGTTTCATGAAGCTGTTGAAAATGTGCTTTTCCTGAGTTTGTGTTGCTTCAGGATTTACACAACAGTTTTTCACAGTTTGGAGAGAATTGTTGCAGCTGTGCAGCTGCTGCTCAAACCTCCTGGAAAGATGTTTCAGTCTCTGCACCACTGATGTTATCCTTTATCTGCCGTCACACAGAAAATATGAGAATAAATGTCAGAAATAGTCAGTGTCAGGTCAGGACCACAGACCATCAAACATCATGTCATATTAGCCAGTGAAGGGATTTAGTAGAGGGACTTTAAACATGTTGTTCAGATCATTAGTGAAGAGTTTTGAATGGACCTCAGGACAGTTGGGTTTGATATGACGGAACATTTGTGTTTTACTGGAACATAGATTCATACATGAAGGCAAAGACAGGCTGACAGTGATGCTACAACTGATACTAGTGATGAAAATTCATTGATATATTTATAGAGATCATACAGGAAAATGGAAGACAACCACATTTAAAATATGAACCTGATACCATGCTTCATGTCATTTCATCTATATAAGAGTAAATCTATGTTAATATGTTCTGTCAGATCCTGCAGTTATTTTCACTGGACAGCCCATTAACGAGAGATTGTTAATGATGTTAAATCATCAGTAAGTTTTCACTCAAATCTTCTACTCTTCTACAGCAGAGTTCATTATTTTCAGTCTGTGTTAGATTAGATATCACAACATGTTTTCATTGTGTTAAAAAAGCTGCAAATGTTCCCAAAAGAATCTAAAAATAATTCTACCTAAAGAATCTACCTTTGTCCCATAATTGTATTATTGTCTCATCTATGTGGTTCTTAATGTACAAATCTTGTTTGAAAATATTTAGTTTTTATTGATCAGATTTATTTAGTTCTGCTGTCATTTGACATGGACATTTGTATAAAAAACTAGTTATGTGTAGTTGTTAGAACAAACATAGCCCATAATAATGAATATTGAAATTAGTCTTTGATCTTATTAAATATAGATATGAATATGAAATACAGATATGAATATTGAATATTAATCTATTTTCTCCATGTAAAGCAACTGTTGAATCTAATTTTCTATATTTTATCAGAATCTAAATATTAAATGTGAGTAAAAAAGTTCAAAATAAATTTAAATTATATATATAAATACATAAGCTTGCTGAGTTAAAGGAAAAAATTAAAGTTTAATATAAATACATATATAAAAAGAAAAGAAACAGAGTCGTTGTTAGTGTACGGCTGCACTCGACAGTGGAGTTGCCCAGGAACAGTCCACACACATATTTAACATTTAGATTAATATTATTTTGATACTTTTGAAAATGTCTGAACATATTTATCATAAGTACTTGTGTAATTGTGTTATACACAAGCTGTTAACATGAATTTCTGTGACATCAACTTGAGCTAAAAGTGAGGAAAGTAAAGTCATATTTTGTAACTGAATTTTTCCATCTCACCACATCGTGGTAAAAGCAGCTCATGAGAGAAACAGTGTTTCAGTGACATGTGAGAGGTTTCTAGCATGCAGCTGTCTCCTCCAGTTCCTACTGAGATGTTGGGCTTTTGTTTGCATTGGTGGGGCTGATGGAAACACAGCTTGAGTCCAGCTGGTCTCCAGCATCAATGTGCTGCAGTGCTCTGAGCTGCTGCTGACTGTGTCCGTGTGTCTGTGCTGCTTGTTGCTGCTGTCAAACCTCAGAGGAGCCGCCAGCCCTGCCCGTGGTGAGCGTGTACCCAGCAGCACCCAGAGCCCACCTGGAGGGGAGGAGCTCCCTGCTGTGCCTGGCCCGCCACATGTTCCCTCCTGAGGTGACCTTCTCCTGGAGCAGACGAGAGGAGGACGGAGGTCTGAAGAAGGTGACCTCTGAAGAGGCAGAGCAGCTGGAGCTCCGAGAGTCTGGACACAGTGCCTCCATCTTACTGCTCCATAAGCCACAACACAGTGACTATAGCTACAGCTGCACTGTCAGCCACCAGGAGGGCCAAGTGGAGGCCCAAACACAGCCAGGTAACCAAGGCTGCTGAGCCCATCCAGCTGGGCTTCAGCTCCACACCCACACAGAGCAGGGATGTGAGCAACGTTAAACTCCAAACATCTGCCTCCTCTTGTGTTTCAGAGCCTCCAGCTGCAGCAGCCACCTGTCCTCCAGAGAGAGAGACCACAGAGCTGCCAGCCCTGCAGCCACCCCCCTGTAAGCTGTCCATCAAGTCTTCTAAGAGCTGAAGCTCAACTTAGCACTATATCAGGCTGTGCTTCTAGGAACAGCTGTCATGAGAGAAAACTTTTTTTTTCTAACCTGAAATTAGATGACTTTTCCTGGAGTGACTGAAACATTAGACAAAAGTCATTATCACCTTTATGTATATTTCCATAGAAGCTATACACAACTTGGAAACGAATCCCATTCTTTTTCTTGACATCATATTAAATCATGTAACATCCTGGAACGTAAATTCATTCTGTTACATTAAGTGAAATGTATCGATTAAGTTGACATCAAGTCAATAATTTAGTCATATATAAATCCATATTTTATCACATATTCTCATGACAACTATGATATTCACACTGTTTCTGATTAATGACAGGTTGATTGATGATATCTTTTGTAATTTTAAATTGAATAGAATTGCTTCATAGATCAGATCTTTAGTAAGGGCGGGTCATCATTGACCTGGAGGACAAGAGGTGTGATCAGAACATGAAGACAACAGGAGGGTTAACTCAGGTGAAACTCAGAGTGAAGTCCAGTTTGAGCAGGTGTTTGATCTTTGCTTCAAACTGTTGCACCCCCTGTCTTCACTTTAAGCTGTTTGTCCACACTGTGAAAAGTCCAAGTAGTCTTGATGAACGTGACACAGTGAAGCAGGTCTGACCTCTGTGTGTGTGTGTGTGTGTGTGTGTGTGTGTGTGTGTGTGTGTGTGTGTGTGTGTGTGTGTGTGTGTGTGTGTGTGTGTGTGTGTGTGTGTGTGTGTGTGTGTGTGTGTCTCAGTCTCAGTGTCTGAGTCCTTCCAGGCAGAGTGCAGGGTGAAGCTGCTCCTGCTGCTCTACACGCTGCTGATAGTGAAGAGTCTGGTGTTCTGCTGTGGACTCTCTCTGCTGGTGAGCCTCAGAAACAAGGGGCTGTCCACCAACTGCACACAGGCCCACTGACTGTCCCCGTCACTTCTGCTGCTGCTGCTGCTGCTTCTCAGACATCACTTTGATCAGTGCTCACAAATGTCCTGTTGGCTTTTTGGGTTTATTTGGAAAACGAAGAGTGTTGATGCTCAGTTTAGATACACTCATCCTAAGAACATGTAAAGACCTAAACACAGCGTGTATTAGCAGCTATTGTCAGTGAATGCTGTTATTTTCAGCTCCTAGTTTTGCTTTCATTTGACTTCTCTGTGATAGTACAAGTTCAGCTGAATCATGAGCAGCTTCCATCATGTTTTATTGTTATTGTTACTGTTATTTTTTCTGTTCTTGCCTGATATCTTTCAGTTCAACATTCTCAATAAAGTGAAAAATGACCATGACCATGTGTCTCTCATAGATTATCACACAGCAGGACATCACTAACATCAGGCTCCAAAGTCAGAGAAGCAAACACACTGTTCTCTACAAGTGACTGTGAATGAGTGGTTCAACCTCTACGCAGATGACACTGACTTATACACACACAGACACAGTGGAGGACAGCAGTTACTCCATTATTATGAATAGTAATGATATATAGCAGTTACTTCAAGGTCTGTGAGGGTACAAACTTTTATTAAACTACTATTCACAAAATAAAGAATTTACAATTTTACATTACGTCATTATTATTCATATAAATATATTGCAATAAAATGATGTTTCATCTGTTCATTGTAATAAAAAATTAACAGTAAAGAAAGCAGAAGAATAGTCCTCCCTAAAAAAAATCTATGGAGTACCCATCCATCCATCTTCTTCCGCTTATCCGGGGCCGGGTCGCGGGGGGAGCAGTCTAAGCAGGGACGCCCAGACCTCCCTCTCCCTGGACACTTCCTGCAGCTCTTCCGGGAGTATCCCGAGGTGTTCCCAGGCCAGCCGGGTGACATAGTCACTCCAGCGTGCCCTAGGTCTTCCCCTGGGTCTCCTCCCGGATGGACATGCCCGGAACACCTCCCTAGGGAGGCGTCCAGGAGGCATCCGATTCAGATGCCCAAGCCACCTCAGCTGGCTCCTCTCGATGTGGAGGAGCAGCGGCTCTACTCCGAGCTCCTCCCGGGTGACAGAGCTCCTCACCCTATCTCTAAGGGAGCGCCCCGCCACTCTCCGGAGGAAACCGATTTCAGCCGCTTCTATCCGGGATCTCATTCTTTCGGTCATGACCCAGAGTTCATGACCATAGGTGAGGGTAGGAACGTAGATCGACCGGTAAATCGAGAGCTTCGCCTTTTGGCTCAGCTCCTTCTTCACCACGACAGACCGATACAGTGACCGCATTACTGCAGCCGCTGCACCGATCCGCCTGTCGACCTCTCGCTCCATCCTTCCCTCACTCGTGAACAAGACCCCGAGATACTTGAACTCCTCCACCTGAGGCAGGGGGTCTCCACCGACCCGAAGCGAGCATTCCACCTTTCTCCGGTCGAGAACCATGGCCTCGGACTTGGAGGTGCTGATTCTCATCCCAGCTGTTTCACACTCGGCTGCAAACCACCCCAGTGCCTGCTGGAGGTCCTGGCTCGAGGGAGCCAATAAGACAACATCATCTGCAAAGAGCAGAGATGAAATCCCATGACTCCCGAACCGGACCATCTCTGGCCCCCTGCTGCGCCTAGAAATTCTGTCCATAAAGGTAATGAACAGAACCGGTGACAAAGGGCAGCCCTGTCGGAGGCCTACATGCACCGGGAACAGGCCTGACTTACTGCCGGCCATGCGAACCGAGCTCCTGCACCGGTCATACAGTGACCGCACGGCCCTCAGTAGAGGGCCCTGGACCCCGTACTCCCGGAGTACCCCCCACAAGACACCACGAGGGACACGGTCGAAAGCCTTCTCCAAGTCCACAAAACACATGTGGACTGAATGGGCAAACTCCCATGAACCCTCGAGCACCCTGTGGAGAGTATAGAGCTGGTCCAGTGTTCCACGGCCGGGATGAAAACTGCATTGTTCCTCCTGGATCCGAGGTTCGACTATTGGCCGAACTCTCCTCTCTAGCACCCTGGAATAGACTTTCCCGGGGAGGCTGAGGAGTGTGATCCCCCGGTAGTTGGAACACACCCTCCGATCCCCCTTTTTAAAAAGAGGGACCACCACTCTAGTTTGCCACTCCAGGGGCACTGTTCCCGATTGTCACGCGATGTTGCAGAGGCGTGTCAGCCAGGACAGCCCTACAACATCCAGCTTCCCCCTCCTGAGGCGCCGGACGGTTTGCCAGAACCTCTTCGAGGCCGACCGATAGTCCTTCTCCATGGCCTCCCCGAACTTTTCCCAGGCCCGGGTTTTTGCTTCTGCGACTGCTCGCGCTGCCATCCGCTTGGCCCGTCCGTACCCGTCAACTGTCTCAGGAGTCCCCCGAGCCAACCAGGCTCGGTAGGACTCCTTCTTCAGCTTGACGGCATCCCTTACTTCCGGTGCCCACCACCGGGTTCTGGGATTGCCGCCGCGACAGGCACCGGAGGTCTTACGGCCACAGCTTTGAACAGCCGCATCCACAATGGAGGTGGAGAACATGGTCCACTCGTGCTCCATGTCCCCAGCCTCCCTCGGGATCAGGTCAAAGCTCTCCCGAATGTGGGAGTTGAAGACCTCCCTGACAGGAGACTTCCCAGCAGACCCTCACGATGCGCTTGGGTCTGCCAAGTCTGTCCAGCTTCCTCCCTGGCCAGCGAACCCAACTCACCACCAGGTGGTGGTCAGTTGACAGCTCAGCCCCTCTCTTTACCCGAGTGTCCAAGACATACGGCCGGAGGTCAGATGATACGGCTACAAAGTCGATCATTGATCTCCGGCCTAGGGTGTCCTGGTGCCATGTGCACTGATGGACACCCTTATGCTTGAACATGGTGTTTGTTATGGACAAACTGTTACTGGCACAGAAGTCCAATAACAGAACGCCGCTCGGGTTCAGATCGGGGAGGCTGTTCCTCCCGATCACGCCCCTCCAGGTTTCACTGTCATTACCGACTTGAGCATTGAAGTCTCCCAGCAGGACGATGGAGTCTCCGGTTGGAGCACTTTCCAGTACTCCTCCCAGGGACTCCAAGAAGCCCGGATATTTTGTGCTGCTGTTCGGCCCGTAAGCCGAAACAACAGTTAAGGTTCGGCCCCCCACCCGAAGGCGGAGGGACGCGACCCTCTCGTTCAGCGGGGAGAACTCCAACACGTGGCGGCTGAGCTGGGGGGCTATAAGCAAGCCCACACCAGCTTGCCGCCTTTCACCGTGGGTAACTCCAGAGTAGTACAGAGTCCAGCCTCACTCAAGGAGTTGAGTTCCAGAGCCCATGCTATGTGTGGAGGTGAGCCCGACTATCTCGAGCCAGTACTGCTCCACCTCTCGCACAAGCTCAGGCTCCTTCCCCCCCAGCGAGGTAACATTCTATGTATCTAGCGCCAGATTTGTTGCCCTGGGATTGGTCCGTCGGGGGCCCTTCCCACGACTGCTACCCAGTTCGCTTTGCACCCGACCCCAGTCATTCGCCCTGCAGGTGGTGGGTCCACGGGGCGGCGGAGAAGATGGAGACGTCACGTAACCTCTTCGGGCTCAGCCAACGTTGAGGAGCTGCAGAGCAGAAAGCCACACAGCTCGTCTGCTGCAGGAGAGGAAGAGTTGATTCACCACCAACAGCCCTGATAACCACTGAGAACACACTCACATCTGCTGCTGCAACACACCACAACCTCCCTCACTGTACTGCTTTGTTACATGGAGGCCATTCCTCCACTCAGCTTCTCAGTGCAACACCTCATTACTGAGGATGGTCATTATTAACCCTGCTGTCATCTTCACAATCGAATCAGCTGAAATAAAGCAGTTTCATCTCTCTTAAAATTCCAAATTTATTTTAAAGAATGAAACAACCTGTCATGCACCAGACACTGTGTGAACATCAGACTTTTCCCTTTATAAAGTGCAGAGAGACGACATTCATTCATTGGACTCCTCTTTAATCCAACACAGCTTCAATCATGTTGTCTTTCCTAGAGTAAATTTGTATCGCTATTGTTATTTCTTGAGGAACAAAGGTGCTCAGGTGGTAAACAACATGTTGGCCCAAGCGATAGTACCTGAAGGAAGAAGACAGCATCTAAAATGCACAGAAAGTGTTTATGAATGCAGTTTCCTGAAGGCTCTTCCAGGCTTCACGAAGCAGTGAAGGCTCTAGTTACAGCAGTTGCTCTAGCCACTTGTCCCACAACTCTCTGATGTCTTATGATGTTTTTGACCCAAGTAAAACAGGAGGGTTGATGCAGCGACTTATTCCTGGCACTAATTGCTCATCATAAAGACTCATGTGGGTGTATTTCTGAAAGATCAACCTGAGTCAATCCCATAGAGGGTAAACCTGCTGTTGCAGCAGCATAGGCAGTACAAGAAACATTGACTGATAGGTACACATACACTGAGAGGATGAGCAGAAACATAGAGTCCAGACTACAACCTGTGGATAAAGAAAGATGAATCCAATAGTGGATAGAATGAGCAGTGCAGATGAAACAGCATCAGGGAGCAGTTTTTGAACACAGGAGGCATGTGGGACTTAACCAGTGTCTTCAGGTGTTCCACCTGCAGGAAAGAAGCACTTCATCATGGCTGTGTGGATGAGATGAGTTCACACTAAAGATCAGAGAAACAGCGCCTCCCAGCGCTCATTCTGAGGATGTGCAGGGATGTCCAGGTGACACCGAGGACAGTCGCCATGACAGCACAAAGAGACAGAGACATCCAGTGGTGACAACACAGGAGAACAGGGACTATCTGACTGGTTTTATTGTGGTTCCAGCTTCTGTTCATTAACATCATGTTTCTCACAACACAATCAATACTACAGCAATAATGACAATAATGATCATGGTAATAACTGTTACTATCATAACTGTTCAACATTAGTTATATTTTAGATTTACAATAATAATTTATTTTTATTGTATTTAAGAAGAATGTTTGAGTTTCTATTTAAATGCATAGTTTAAGATGATGTCTCATAAACTACCCAGAGAAAATACATTATTTATCAAATGATGATAATATCAAACGATTGATGATCTCTCAAAAGTTCTTGAAAGTATTCTTTGAAATACATAAAAAAATGTCTAAATCATCCTCTAAAATGTGTTTCTGTCTTCATGAAGCAACAGGTTATTGTATTAATTTTATTATACTTCATTGCATTTATAATTTATGTTATTTCATTGGAGCCTTTCATGTATTCTGTCCAACCCTTTTATCCACTGTGGTTGTTTCAAAATGCTGAACAAATAAAGTTGGTGTGGATCCGATGATTCAATGCTGGTTTGAAATAAAATATTTTGACACTTTGTGAAGTGTCTCAATTCAGCAGGTTGACCAGCCTCATCGAAATAGTCTTTTTCTATCTATTTCTGTCTGTCTCTGGTTTTGCTATACTTGGGTCTTTATGCAGCAGCATCAGCTTCATAGTGTTGTCGTGTGCATCTTCTAGCCACAGATGAACTTTCCAGAGGAAACAAACAGGAAACAAAGTGTGTTTGTTTGACTCAAACCACACAGCAGCTTCAGCTGAGCTGCCAATCAGCAGCCACAGCCTTATCTGTGGGCCGCAGGGGCTGATGGGAGGTGTGAGGGGCTGCCACCAACCACCTGGTCCTGGTGCTGGGATCTCACAGCTCGTCCTTGTTTGGCCTCAGCTGCATCACAGCCACTTCTCCCCAGGAGCCCCAGAGGATCCAGCACTGCTCACCATGCTTCTCCTCCACACTGCTGTGCTCTGCTGTCTGGCTTCAGGTGAGTGTTTCCAGCCAATCAGGAGCCAGCAGACTCTCCCTCTGACCCACGCTGTCACACTCACCTTCACCTGTCTGCCTGTTCCTCTACAGCGCTGGTTGAGGTGGCAGCACAGCTGACTCAGGAGGACCTGACACTGACCAAGAGACCTGGCCAACAAGTCTCCTTCAGCTGTGGAGGAACGCAGCAGTGTGGTGGATATGTGCAGTGGTACCAGAAGAAAGAAAGAGAAGCATTCAGAGCTATTCTTTATCTTGAGGGTAATTGTCGTGTAGCCAGCAGCTCTGTTCTACAATCCTATGGATACAATCATCCTCAAATACATGATTTCTCAGCTGTGAACACACAGAGAGGCTGTGAGTTGCAGATCCAGAAAGTTCAAACTCTTCATTCAGCCTCCTACTACTGCTTCTGTTGGCTCTCCCACAGTGAGAAATGATGTGTGCAGCCTGAACAAAAACCAGCAGATGAACCGATGTCAGACAGTGAGTGTCAGGGAAGAGAGCAGTAAACCACAGCCCAGACTCACATATTTCACCTCCATCTCAGCCAGAGTCAAACACACCCACTGACACAGTCCTTTCACTCCACTGTCACATGTTCCTGTAGGATCTCAGCTTTTTAACCCAGCGAGGACAAACCAGCAGCTCAGACACACAGTGAAGAAAGTCAGTCACAACAAGCTCACATGCAAAGTCAATGTTCAGTGGGAGAAACGTCCTGTGATCAACATCATCAAAATACAATTCCCATTTCCAGAGAAGTTGAGTCACTTTCTGAAGTAACAGCAAAGATTGGTTCTATCTGCTGAATAGAATTTGTACAAAGCTTCATCAATGAATCAGCTCCAAGAAATGTTTTAGCCTTTTAAAACAAAGCATTGGCATCTGTGACAGGAAACTGCGAGCGGACACATTATTTTCTGCTGTTTTCTAGCCACAAAAATCAATCAATCAACAACCAATCAGTTAATTAATTCAGTGATGAGTGGTTGACATTCCTTCATATCTCCTTCCATATTCCTCCTCAATAAATTTATATGATCCTGTGAAACACTAGAAATAGCAGTGTGACACTGGTTGCTAGTGTTTCCTTTTAGCAGTTTATCAGAGAGTTTTCTGTTTCCTTTTCTAAATAATGACCGGATCCTGTAGTATCTATGTCCTCATGAAGCTCTGGAACATGTTGGATGTTCATGATTGAACCAGATGAAGTTGAATATGTGGCTAAAAGGGCAATGTTCTGAACATGCGCCCCAGACTAAGACAGAATGTTGTGAAGAGAGTCATGCAGTTTCCACTGCCTACAGAGGGATGAGGAACCAGGAGGATGAGGCATAGCATAGCTGCAGGGAGTCAGGAGCAGGAAACCTCCACTGGTACTGAGTTAAATTGATGTGAATCCTGATGGAAATCATATTCTCACCACTGAATGCTCCATGTTGCTTATCTGTCTTCCTCTGTTGGATACTAACCTACACCTGCTCCACAGGCTCAATGTGAGGAAGGGGGAGGGGCCAGGAAGGTGAACTCATTCAGAGTTTCTGGCTCAGTCTGAAAGTTACTGACTGCAGCTTGAAGGCAGCAAGATAATGACGGATGTGTCTTCATGTTCTACCTCTCTACTTGTTTTGACTCTACATGTCTTCAGACTGAGCCCATTACGCCCATGCACAGTGGAAAGTTCTGTTTCTGTCAGACCACCACAGAAGAAGAGATGTCATGTTGATGTGACCCTCAGACAAAGTCATCATGGAACTGAAACCTGATATGGACTCCTTCAGCTCTCTGACACGTTCAGCAGCAGCAGCAGGTTTTTGTCACACTCTTTCTCACTGTGTGACGATGTTTGGAGCTCTGGCACCAAACTGTATGTAACAGGTAAGAATCAACGTCTCCTTCTCCTGTTTCATGAAGCTGAGTTTGTGTTGCTTCAGGGTTTTGCACAACAGTTTTTCCAGTTTTGAGAGAATTGTTGCAGCTGTGCAGCTGCTGCTCAAACCTCCTGGAAAGATGTTTCAGTCTCTGCACCACTGATGTTATTCTTTATCTGCTGTCACACAGAAAATATGAGAATAAATGTTTGAAATAGTCAGTGTCAGATCAGGAACACAGACCATCAAACATCATGTCATATTAGCCAGTGAAGGGATTTAGAAGAGTGACTTTAAACATGTTGTTCAGATCATTAGTGAAGAGTTTTGAATGGACCTCAGGACAGTTGGGTTTGATATGACGGAACATTTGTGTTTTACTGGAACATAGATTTATACATGAAGGCAAACACAGGCTGACAGTGATGTTACATCTGATACTAGTGATGAAAATTCATTGATATATTTCTTTAGATCATACAGGAAAATAGAAGACAACCACATTTAAAATATGAACCTGATACCATTCTCTATAAAAGAGTAAATCTATGTTAATATGTTCTGTCAGATCCTGCAGTTATTTTCACTGGACTGTCCATTAACGAGAGATTGTTAATGATGTTAAATCATCAGTGAGTTTTCACTCAAATCTTCTACTCTTCCACAGCAGAGTTTATTATTTTCAGTCTGTTAGCTTAGATATCACAACATGTTTTCATCGTGTTAAAAAAGCTGCAAATATTCCCAAAAGAATCTAAAAATAATTCTACCTAAAGAATCTACCTATGTCTCATAATTGTACTATTGTCTCATCTATGTGGTGCTTAATGTAAAAATCTTTTTTCAAAATATTTAGTTTTTATTCATCACATTTATTTAGTTTTGCTGTCATTTGACATGGACATTTGTATAAAAAACTAGTTATGTGCAGTTGTTAGAAATTATATTTTGTTTGAATTAAAAAGATGTAAATCTACACATTACATGTATGTGTAAATGTTATATATAAATCTAAATATTAAATCCAAGCACATACACTAGACTGGATACAAAATGTTAAACATAACCAATAATAATGAATTCTGATCTTAGTCTTTGATCTCATTAAATACAGATATAAATATGAATTACAGATATGAATATTGAATATGAATCAATTCTCTCAATGTAAAGAAGCTGTTGAATCTAATTTTCTATATTTTATCAAAATCTAAATATTAAATGTGCCTAAAAAAGTTCAAAATAAATCTAAATTATATATATATATATAAATACATAAGCTTGCTGAGTTAAAGGAAAATTTTAAAGTTTAATATAAATACAAATATAGAAAAGAAAAGAAACAGAGTCATTGTTAGTGTACGGCTGCACTCGACAGTGGAGTTGCAGAGAACAGTCCACACACATATTTAACATTTAGATTAATATTATTTAGACACTTGAAAATGTCTGAACATATTAATCATAATTACTTGTGTAATTTTATTATACACAAGCTGTTTACATGAATTTCTGTGACATCAACTTCAGCTAAAAGTGAGGAAAGTAAACTCATATTTTGTAACTGAATTTTTCCATCTCACCACATCGTGGTAAAAGCAGCTCATGAGAGAAACAGTGTTTCAGTGACATGTGAGAGGTTTCTAGCATGCAGCTGTCTCCTCCAGTTCCTACTGAGATGTTGGGCTTTTGTTTGCATTGGTGGGGCTGATGGAAACACAGCTTGAGTCCAGCTGGTCTCCAGCATCAATGTGCTGCAGTGCTCTGAGCTGCTGCTGACTGTGTCCGTGTGTGTCCGTGCTGCTTGTTGCTGCTGTCAAACCTCAGAGGAGACGCCAGCCCTGCCCGTGGTGAGCGTGTACCCAGCAGCACCCAGAGCCCACCTGGAGGGGAGGGGCTCCCTGCTGTGCCTGGCCCGCCACATGTTCCCTCCTGAGGTGACCTTCTCCTGGAGCAGACGAGAGGAGGACGGAGGTCTGAAGAAGGTGACCTCTGAAGAGGCAGAGGAGCTGGAGCTCCAAGAGTCTGGACACAGTGCCTCCATCTTACTGCTCCATCAGCCTCAACACAGTGACTACAGCTACAGCTGCACTGTCAGCCACCAGGGGGGCCAAGTGGAGGCCCAAACACACCCAGGTAACCAAGGCTGCTGAGGCCATCCAGCAGGGCTTCAGCTCCACACCCACACAGAGCAGGGATGTGAGCAATGTTAAACTCCAAACATCTGCCTCCTCTTGTGTTTCAGAGCCTCCAGCTGCAGCAGCCACCTGTCCTCCAGAGAGAGAGCCCACAGAGCTGCCAGCCCTGCAGCCACCCCCCTGTAAGCTGTCCATCAAGTCTTCTAAGAGCTGAAGCTCAACTTAGCACTGTATCAGGCTGTGCTTCTAGGAACAGCTGTAGGACTTTATGTAGGGCTTTGTATTGTCAGTAGAGAAAAGTTTGGTGACTGTTCATAGAGAGACTGAAATATTAGACAAAAGTTATTATCACCTTTTTTTACGTTTCCATTGAAGCTATACACAACTTGGATATGAGTGTTGTTGGGTCATTTTGACCCTGAAGTTAAAATAAGAGTCACAGAGTCAGTTTCATGCTCCAAAGGTCACAAACAGATACAGATAGTCATGTCACGTCACATTCTTTCACATGACATCATATAAAATCATGTAACATCCTTTTACGTAAAATCATGTTGTTACATGAAGTCACATTTATCTATTAAGTTTACATCAAGTCAATCTTTCAGTCTGTCAATCATACAAAGCCATATTTTATTACATTTTCTCATGACACCAATAATATTCACACAGTTTCTGATTAACGACAGGTTGATTAATGACATCTTGATTAAATTCAATAAAATTACTTTATTTTACATATTTAGTGAGGGCTGGACATCTTTGACCTGGAGGACGAGAGGTGTGAGCAGAAAATGAAGACAAGAGGGTTAACTCAGATGAAACTCAGAGTGAAGTCCAGTTGTTTGAGCAGGTGTTTGATCTTTGCTTCAAACTGTAGCGCCCCCTGTCTTCACTTTAAGCTGTTTGTCCACACTGTGAAAAGTCCAAGTTGTCTTGTAGTGACACAGAGTGAAGCAGGTCTGACCTGTGTGTGTGTGTGTGTGTGTGTGTGTGTGTGTGTGTGTGTGTGTGTGTGTGTGTGTGTGTGTGTGTGTCTCAGTGTCTGAGTCCTTCCAGGCAGAGTGCAGGGTGAAGCTGCTCCTGCTGCTCTACACGCTGCCGATAGTGAAGAGTCTGGTGTTCTGCTGTGGACTCTCTCTGCTGATGAGCCTCAGAAACAAGGGGCTGTCCACCAACTGCACACAGGCCCACTGACTGTCCCCATCACTTCTGCTGCTGCTGCTGCTTCTCAGACATCACTTTGATCAGTGCTCACGAATGTCCTGTTGGGTTTTAGTGTTTGTTTGGAAAATGAAGAGTGTTGATGCTCAGGTTAGATACACTCATCCTAACAACATAAAGACCTGAACACACGTGTGTATTAGCAGCTACCGACAATGAATCCTGTTATTTTCAGCTCATAGTTTTGCTTTTATTTGACTTCTCTGTGATAGTACAAGTTCAGCTGAATCATGAGCAGCTTCCATCATGTTTTATTGTTTTGGTATTTTTCCTGTTCTTGCCTGAAATCTTTCAGTTCAACATTGTCAATAAAGTGAAAAATGACCATGTCTGTGTCTCTCATAGATTACCACACAGCAGGACATCACTAATATCAGGCTCCAAAGTCAGAGAAGCAAACACACTGTTCTCTACAAGTGACTGTGAATGAGTCGGTCAACCTTTCAACTTCAACTTCAAGAGATGTCATCTCTCTTTCTAGTTTTAGTCAGGACACGAGCTGCCGCGCTCTGAATGAGCTGCAGAGTTCTCAGCGACCTATTGGAGCATCCAGCCAGTAGAGAGTTGCAGTAGTCCAGCCTGGAAGTAACAAAGTCATGGACCAGCTGTTCAGCTACATGGGGAGGGAGGAGGTGTCTTATTTTTGCAATATTGCAGAGGTAGGTAGTAGGCAGTCCATGTAGGCAGTCCATGAGATAAATTTTATGTGGGAGCTAAAAGACAGGTTTTGATCAAAACTAACACCTAGGTTCCTTACAGTGGTAGCAGAAGGAGTCGCAAAACTACTTTGTAATGCTATGGCATCAGATATGGAGTCACGTAGGTGTTTTGGACCTATGAGCAGTAACTCTCTTTTTCAGAGTTCAGAAGGAGGAAATTATTAGTCATCCAGGCCTTATTGTCATCAAGGCAGGACTGAAGCCGCTGTAGACAGTTGAGCTCGCCCGGCTTGATAGATAGATATAACTGAGTGTCGTCAGCGTAACAGTGGAAGTCTATAGAGTGACTCCTGATGACACCTCTACACTGATGACACTGACATATACGCACACACAAACAGTAGAGGACAGCAGTTACTCCATGATTATTAATAATAATGATATATAGCAGATACTTTAAGGTCTGTGAGGGTACAAACTTATTAAACTATTATTCACAAAATAAAGAATTTACAATTTTACATTATATCATTATTATTCATATGAATATATTGCAATAAAATAATGTCTCATCTGTTCTTTGTGATAGAAAATTAACAGTAAATACAGCAGCAGAATATTTCTCTCTTTAAAAACAATCTGAGGAGTAGTATATTCTTTTTTTCATTACAAAGGAGACATTTCAAGAAATTACTAAAATGACTAAAAAGAATTACTAAAAAAATTCTTTCTGAATGTAAATTTTCCTTCACTTCTTACAGCAATTATCAAGACATGAACTGCGAGACATTGGCCTATGTTTACAGATATTAATGACACTTTACTGTAGATTATAAGACATAGTACCAACAGTATTAACTTACAGTTACAGTGGTCTATCAATTATTAGTTTTCGACACATTCCATGCACAGAGGAAAACATATACTTTTGTTTTTTTACCTTCATATTTAACTTAAAAAGGTTAGATAATCATGTGTGTCATGTGTGTGTATCTTGACTATGTCAAAAATCTGATCTATAAGTCAGGATCATGTTCTGAACAGGAATGTCTCTGTAGCACAGCATTGAACTATGTCTCATCATTGTTCCATGTTACTTTTCTCAGAGTTTTACTGCTGTTCTCAGTTGGTTTGTTGTGGGGCCACTATACACAGACTGACAGCTCTGTTAACATCAGTGTGAGCTGCTCAACTCATTTCAGCTCCTCAGCTCTCAGTTCAGGGTTTGTGCTGCTTCTCTCACACAGATCAAAGCTGAGACACTGAGCACTGAGCACTGGAGTCAAACTCAAGTTCCTGCAGTCCTTCTTGAGGCAAACTCCATGTTGTAACTGTCAGTGTGTTGTTGATGTGAAGACGCTCAGACAACGTTGAGGAGCTGCAGAGCAGAAAGCCACACAGCTCGTCTGCTGCAGGAGATGAAGAGTTGATTCACCACCAACAGCCCTGATAACCACTGAGAACACACTCACATCTGCTGCTGCAACACGCCACAACCTCCCTCACTGTGCTGCTTTGTTACGTGGAGGCCATTCCTCCACTCAGCTTCTCAGTGCAACACCTCATTACTGAGGATGGTCATTATTAACCCTGCTGTCATCTTCACAGTCTGAAAAATGACCACACTAATCAGCTGAAATAAAGCAGTTTCATCTCACTTTAAATCCCAAATCTGTTTTAAAGGATGAAACAACCTGTCATGCACCAGACACTGTGTGAACATCAGACTTTTCCCATTGTACAGTGTAGAGAGATTGCATTTATTCATTGGACTCCTCTTTATTCCAACACATCTTCAAACATGTTGTCTTTCCTAGAGTAGATTTTTATGGCTATTGTTATTCCTTGAGGTACAAAGGTACTCAGGTGGTAAGCAACATGTTGGCCCAAGCGATAGTACTTGAAGGAAGAAGATAGTATCTGAAATGCACAGAAAGTGATTATGAATGCAGTTTCCTGAAGGCTCTTCCAGGCTTCACTAAGCAGTGAAGGCTCTAGTTACAGCAGTTGCTCCAGCCACTTATCCCACAACACTCTGATGTCTTATGACATTTTGGACCCAAGTATAACAGGACGGTTGATGCAGCGACTTATTCCTGGCACTAATTGCTCATTATAAAGACTCTTGTGTTTGTATTTCTGAAAGATCAATCTGTGTCAGTTCCATAGAGGGTAAACCTGTTGTTGCAGCAGCATAGACAGTACAAGAAACATTGACTGATAGGTACACATACACTGAGAGGATGAGCAGAAACATAGAGTCCAGACTACAACCTGTGGATAAAGAAAGCTGAATCCATCAGTGGATAGAATGAGCAGTGCAGATGAAACAGCATCAGGGAGCAGTTTTTGAACACAGGAGGCATGTGGGACTTCACCTGTGTCTTCAGGCGTTCCACTTGCAGGAAAGAAGCACTTCATCATGGCTGTGTGGATGAGATGAGTTCACACTAAAGTTCAGAGAAACAGCGCCTCCAGCGCTCATTCTGAGGATGTGCAGGGATGTCCAGGTGATGCTGAGGACAGTCGCCATGACAGCACAAAGAGACAGAGACATCCAGTGGTGACAACACAGAAGAACAGGGACTATCTGACTGGTTTTATTGTGGTTCCAGCTTCTGTTCATTAACATCATGTTTCTCACAACACCATCAATACTACAGCAATAATAGCAACAATGATCATGGTAATAACTGTTGTTATTATCATTCCGGTTCAACATTGATTATATTTTAGATTTAAACTAATCATTCATTCTTATTGTGTTTAAGAAGAATGTTTGAATTTCTATTTAAATGCACAGTTTAAGATAATGTCTCATAAACTACCCAGAAAAAAGACATTATTTATCAAATGATGATAATATCAAACTTTTGATGATCTCTCAAAAGTTCTTGAAAGTTTTCTTTGAAATACATAAAAAAATGTCTAAATCATCCTCTAAAATGTGTTTCTGTCTTCATGAAGCAACAGGTTATTGTATTAATTTTATTATACTTTATTGCATTTATAATTTATGTTATTTCAATTGAGCCTTTCATATATTCTGTCCAACCATTTCATCCACTGTGGTTGTTTCAAAATGCTTAACAAATAAAGTTGGTGTGGATCCGATGATTCAATGCTGGTTTGAAATAAAATATTTTGACACTTTGTGAAGTGTCTCAATTCAGCAGGTTGACCAGCCTCATCGAAATAGTCTATTTCTATCTATTTCTGTCTGTCTCTGGCTTTGCTATATTCGGGTCTTCATGCAGCTGCATCAGTTTCATAGTGTTGTCGTGTGCATCTTCTAGCCACAGATGAACTTTCCAGAGGAAACAAACAGGAAACAAAGTGTGTTTGTTTGACTCAAACCATACACAGCTTCAGCTGAGCTGCCAATCAGCAGCCACAGCCTTATCTGTGGGCCGCATGGGCTGATGGGAGGTGTGAGGGGCTGCCACCAACCACCTGGTCCTGGTGCTGGGATCTCACAGCTCGTCCTTGTTTGGCCTCAGCTGCATCACAGCCACTTCTCCCCAGGAGCCCCAGAGGATCCAGCACTGCTCACCATGCTTCTCCTCCACACTGCTGTGCTCTGCTGTCTGGCTTCAGGTGAGTGTTTCCAGCCAATCAGGAGCCAGCAGACTCTCCCTCTGACCCACGCTGTCACACTCACCTTCACCTGTCTGCCTGTTCCTCTACAGCGCTGGTTGAGGTGGCAGCACAGCTGACTCAGGAGGACCTGACACTGACCAGGAGACCTGGTGAAGCAGTCACCTTCAGCTGTGGAGGAACTCAGCAGTGTAGTTATGCATATGTGTACTGGTACCAGAAGAAAGAAACAGAAACATTCACAAGGATTCTTTGTCTTGACACGGATGACTGTAGTGTAGCTGACAGGTACAATCATCCTCAGAAAGATGATTTCTCAGCTGTGAACACACAGAGAGGCTGTGAGTTGCAGATCAAGAATGTTCAAACTCTTCATTCAGCCTCCTACTACTGCTGGTGTTGGCTCTCCCACAGTGAGAAATGACGAGTGCAGCCTGAACAAAAACCAGCAGATGAACAGATGTCAGACAGTGAGTGTGAGGGAAGAGAGCAGTAAACCACAGCCCAGACTCACAAATTTCACCTCCATCTCAGCCAGAGTCAAACACACCCACTGACACAGTCCGTTCACTCCACTGTCACATGTTCCTGCAGGATCTCAGCTTTTTAGCCCAGCGAGGACAAACCAGCAGCTCAGACACACGGTGAAGAAAGTCAGTCACAACAAGCTCACATACAAAGTCAACGTAGGAGGAATGTCCACTGACAAAATACACTTCCCATTTCCAGAGAAGCAGCAAGACAACTGAAGAAGTAGCAAAGACCCAGATCTAAAACACGCTCATTCAGTGGGGCCAGAGAAAAGCTTTGTGAATGGGAAGCTGAGTGCAGACACATACTTGTTTAATTTTCTGCTGTTTTCTAATCCTGATAATGATCAATCAAATGATCAATAAATCAATCAAATCATGTAAATTGAGTCTAGTGTAGGGAGCACACCTGTCTGGTTACATTTGATCTTTTTTATGGGTTTAATGTTCAAATCATGTTTGCCTCTGGATAGCAGTCATATCTACTGGTCTTCAGGTGTGTCAACACCCAGGTTCAAAGGTCACCTCTGAGGAGCAGGAGTCGCCCACAGTTTGTTCCTCTCTGGGTCCCTGGGGGTGTCAGCTGGATGTTCTCAGAGCCTTTGTAGGACCAAGCTGGATGAGATCATCAGGCATGTTTTAAGAGGCAGTTAGTTCTTGATGTCTGCCTTATTCACCTGATCACTGGGGACGCTGATGTAGAAACCATCATGGGTCCAACTTCCTGTGAAACACTGGAAGTAGCAATGAGCCACTGGTTACAGCTGGTTTTAGCTTCCTTTAGCAGTTGAATAGAGAGTTTCCTGGGTTCTTTTCTAAATGATGATCAGCTCCTGTAGCATCTACTGTAAAACTGCCCTTGTGCAGCTCTGGAGCATGTTGGCTGTTCGTGGTTGAACTAAAAACCAGATGAAGTTGAATCTGTGGCTACAAGAGTAATGCTCTGAACATGCCCATCAGACCAAGACAGAATGCTGTTGAGAGAGTTGTCCACTTTCCACCACCTGCTGGAGGACGAGGAACCAGGAGGATGAGGCTGAAAACACTGGACACGGAAAGACTAGAAGGATACATGTGTCTCTTTTTCTAGCATGAGCTAAACCGCTAGCATAGCTGCAGGGAGTCAGGAGCAGGAAACCTCCACTGGTGCTGAGTTAGACTGATGTGAATCCTGATAGAAATCATCTTCTCACCACTGAATGCTCCATGTTGTTTATCTGTCTTCCTCTGGTGGTTACTAACCTACACCTGCTCCACAGGCTCAATGTGGGGGCGCTGTGAGGAAGGGGGAGGGGCCAGGAAGGTGAACTCATTCAGAGTTTCTGGCTCAGTCTGAAAGTTACTGACTGCAGCTTGAAGGCAGCAAGATAATGATGGATGGGTCTTCATGTTCTGCCTCTCTACTTGTTTTGACTCTACATGTCTTTAGACTGAGCCCATTTACTGCACAGTGGAAAGTCCTGTTTCTGTCAGACCACCACAGAAGAAGAGATGTCATGTTGATGTGACCCTCAGACAAAGTCATCATGGAGCTGAAACCTGATGTGGACTCCTCCAGCTCACTGACACATTCAGCAGCAGCAGCAGGTTTTTGTCACATTCTTTCTCACTGTGGGATCATATGATGAGTACATCTTTGGCTCTGGAACCAAACTGTACGTAACAGGTAAGAATCCATGTCTTCTTCTCCTGTTTCATGATGCTGTTGAAAATGTGCTTTTCCTGAGTTTGTGCTGCTTCAGGATTTATACAACAGTTTTTCCCAGTTTGGAGAGAATTGTTGCAGCTGTGCAGCTGCTGCTCAAACCTCCTGGAAAGATGTTTCAGTCTCTGCACCACTGACGTTATCCTTTATCTGCCGTCACACAGAAAATATGAGAATAAATGTCAGAAATAGTCAGTGTCAGGTCAGGACCACAGACCATCAAACATCATGTCATATTAGCCAGTGAAGGGATTTAGTAGAGGGACTTTAAACATGTTGTTCAGATCATTGGTGAAGAGTTTTGAATGGACCTCAGGACAGTTGGGTTTGATATGACGGAACATTTGTGTTTTACTGGAACATAGATTCATACATGAAGGCAAACACAGGCTGACAGTGATGTTACAACTGATACTAGTGATGAAAATTCATTGATATATTTATAGAGATCATACAGGAAAATAGAAGACAACCACATTTAAAATATGAACCTGATACCATGCTTCATGTCATTTCATCTATATAAGAGTAAATCTATGTTAATATGTTCTGTCAGATCCTGCAGTTATTTTCACTGGACAGCCCATTAACGAGAGATTGTTAATGATATTAAATCATCAGTGAGTTTTCACTCAAATCTTCTACTCTTCTACAGCAGAGTTCATTATTTTCAGTCTGTGTTAGATTAGATATCACAACATGTTTTCATTGTGTTAAAAAAGCTGCAAATGTTCCCAAAAGAATCTAAAAATAATTCTACCTAAAGAATCTACCTTTGTCCCATAATTGTATTATTGTCTCATCTATGTGGTTCTTAATGTACAAATCTTGTTTCAAAATATTTAGTTTTTATTTATCACATTTATTTAGTTTTGCTGTCATTTGACATAGACATTTGTATAAAAAACTAGTTATGTGGAGTTGTTAGAACAAACATAACCCATAATAATAAATATTGAAATTAGTCTTTGATCTTATTAAATACTGATATAAATATGAAATACAGATATGAATATTGAATATTAATCCATTTTCTCGATGTAAAGAAGCTGTTGAATCTAATTTTCTATATTTTATCAGACTCTAAATATTAAATGTGAGTAAAAAAGTTCAAAATAAATCTAAATTATATATATAAATACATAAGCTTGCTGAGTTAAAGGAAAAAATTAAAGATTAATATAAATACATATATAAAAAGAAAAGAAACAGAGTCGTTGTTAGTGTACGGCTGCACTCAACAGTGGAGTTGCCGAGAAACAGTCCACACACATATTCAACATTTAGATTAATATTATTTAGATACTTTTGAAAATGTCTGAACATATTCATCAGAATTACTTGTGTAATTGTATTATACACAAGCTGTTTACATATTTTGTAACTGAATTTTTCCATCTCACCACATCGTGGTAAAAGCAGCTCATGAGAGAAACAGTGTTTCAGTGACATGTGAGAGGTTTCTAGCATGCAGCTGTCTCCTCCAGTTCCTACTGAGATGTTGGGCTTTTGTTTGCATTGGTGGGGCTGATGGAAACACAGCTTGAGTCCAGCTGGTCTCCTGCATCAATGTGCTGCAGTGCTCTGAGCTGCTGCTGACTGTGTCCGTGTGTGTCCGTGCTGCTTGTTGCTGCTGTCAAACCTCAGAGGAGCCGCCAGCCCTGCCCGTGGTGAGCGTGTACCCAGCAGCACCCAGAGCCCACCTGGAGGGGAGGAGCTCCCTGCTGTGCCTGGCCCGCCACATGTTCCCTCCTGAGGTGACCTTCTCCTGGAGCAGACGAGAGGAGGACGGAGGTCTGAAGAAGGTGACCTCTGAAGAGGCAGAGCAGCTGGAGCTCCGAGAGTCTGGACACAGTGCCTCCATCTTACTGCTCCATCAGCCACAACACAGTGACTACAGCTACAGCTGCACTGTCAGCCACCAGGGGGGCCAAGTGGAGGCCCAAACACACCCAGGTAACCAAGGCTGCTGAGCCCATCCAGCAGGGCTTCAGCTCCACACCCACACAGAGCAGGGATATGAGCAACGTTAAACTCCAAACATCTGCCTCCTCTTGTGTTTCAGAGCCTCCAGCTGCAGCAGCCACCTGTCCTCCAGAGAGAGAGACCACAGAGCTGCCAGCCCTGCAGCCACCCCCCTGTAAGCTGTCCATCAAGTCTTCTAAGAGCTGAAGCTCAACTTAGCACTGTATCAGGCTGTGCTTGTAGGAACAGCTGTAGGACTTCAGGGCTTTGAATTGGCAGGAGAGACAATTTCCAAACTGAAATTAGATGACTTTTCTGAGAGTGACTGAAATATTATATAAAGGTCATTATCACCTTTACTTATATTTCCATAGAACTTAGGTACAAGTGTCTTTGGGTCACTTTTGACCCTGAAGTTAAAATAACAGTCACAGAGTCAGTTTCATACTCCAAGTCGGTTTCAATCATATTTTTTCACATGGCATCATTTCGCATCATTAACATCATGTAACATGATGTAATATCCTGTAACATAAAATCATGTTTCATTACTATAAGTCAAGTTTTATGTCTGAAGTTCATGGAAAGTCAGTTTTTCTCTCTTAAAGTCATACAGCATAGGACGTTCACTCAGATGAAACTGAGAGTGAAGTCCGGTTGTTTGAGTGTTTGATCTTTGCTTCAAACTGTAGCTCCCCCTGTCTTCACTTTGAGCTGTTTGGTGACACAGTGAAGCAGGTCTGACCTGTGTGTGTGTGTGTGTGTGTGTGTGTGTGTGTGTGTGTGTGTGTGTGTGTGTGTGTGTGTGTGTGTGTGTGTGTGTGTGTGTGTGTCAGTCTCAGTGTCTGAGTCCTTCCAGGCAGAGTGCAGGGTGAAGCTGCTCCTGCTGCTCTACACGCTGCTGATAGTGAAGAGTCTGGTGTTCTGCTGTGGACTCTCTCTGCTGATGAGCCTCAGAAACAAGGGGCTGTCCACCAACTGCACACAGGCCCACTGACTGTCCCCATCACTTCTGCTGCTGCTGCTGCTTCTCAGACATCACTTTGATCAGTGCTCACGAATGTCCTGTTGGGTTTTAGTGTTTGTTTGGAAAATGAAGAGTGTTGATGCTCAGGTTAGATACACTCATCCTAACAACATAAAGACCTGAACACACGTGTGTATTAGCAGCTACCGACAATGAATCCTGTTATTTTCAGCTCATAGTTTTGCTTTTATTTGACTTCTCTGTGATAGTACAAGTTCAGCTGAATCATGAGCAGCTTCCATCATGTTTTATTGTTTTGGTATTTTTCCTGTTCTTGCCTGAAATCTTTCAGTTCAACATTGTCAATAAAGTGAAAAATGACCATGTCTGTGTCTCTCATAGATTACCACACAGCAGGACATCACTAATATCAGGCTCCAAAGTCAGAGAAGCAAACACACTGTTCTCTACAAGTGACTGTGAATGAGTCGGTCAACCTTTCAACTTCAACTTCAAGAGATGTCATCTCTCTTTCTAGTTTTAGTCAGGACACGAGCTGCCGCGCTCTGAATGAGCTGCAGAGTTCTCAGCGACCTATTGGAGCATCCAGCCAGTAGAGAGTTGCAGTAGTCCAGCCTGGAAGTAACAAAGTCATGGACCAGCTGTTCAGCTACATGGGGAGGGAGGAGGTGTCTTATTTTTGCAATATTGCAGAGGTGGAAGTAGGCAGTCCATGAGATAAATTTTATGTGGGAGCTAAAAGACAGGTTTTGATCAAAACTAACACCTAGGTTCTTTACAGTGGTAGCAGAAGGAGTCGCAAAACTACTTTGTAATGCTATGGCATCAGATCTGGAGTCACGTAGGTGTTTTGGACCTATGAGCAGTAACTCTCTTTTTCAGAGTTCAGAAGGAGGAAATTATTTGTCATCCAGGCCTTAATGTCATCAAGGCAGGACTGAAGCCGCTGTAGACAGTTGAGCTCGCCCGGCTTGATAGATAGATATAACTGAGTGTCGTCAGCGTAACAGTGGAAGTCTATAGAGTGACTCCTGATGACACCTCTACACTGATGACACTGACATATACGCACACACAAACAGTAGAGGACAGCAGTTACTCCATGATTATTAATAATAATGATATATAGCAGATACTTTAAGGTCTGTGAGGGTACAAACTTATTAAACTATTATTCACAAAATAAAGAATTTACAATTTTACATTATATCATTATTATTCATATGAATATATTGCAATAAAATAATGTCTCATCTGTTCTTTGTGATAGAAAATTAACAGTAAATACAGCAGCAGAATATTTCTCTCTTTAAAAACAATCTGAGGAGTAGTATATTCTTTTTTTCATTACAAAGGAGACATTTCAAGAAATTACTAAAATGACTAAAAAGAATTACTAAAAAAATTCTTTCTGAATGTAAATTTTCCTTCACTTCTTACAGCAATTATCAAGACATGAACTGCGAGACATTGGCCTATGTTTACAGATATTAATGACACTTTACTGTAGATTATAAGACATAGTACCAACAGTATTAACTTACAGTTACAGTGGTCTATCAATTATTAGTTTTCGACACATTCCATGCACAGAGGAAAACATATACTTTTGTTTTTTTACCTTCATATTTAACTTAAAAAGGTTAGATAATCATGTGTGTCATGTGTGTGTATCTTGACTATGTCAAAAATCTGATCTATAAGTCAGGATCATGTTCTGAACAGGAATGTCTCTGTAGCACAGCATTGAACTATGTCTCATCATTGTTCCATGTTACTTTTCTCAGAGTTTTACTGCTGTTCTCAGTTGGTTTGTTGTGGGGCCACTATACACAGACTGACAGCTCTGTTAACATCAGTGTGAGCTGCTCAACTCATTTCAGCTCCTCAGCTCTCAGTTCAGGGTTAGTGCTGCTTCTCTCACACAGATCAAAGCTGAGACAGTGAGCACTGAGCACTGGAGTCAAACTCAAGTTCCTGCAGTCCTTCTTGAGGCAGACTCCATGTTGTAACTGTCAGTGTGTTGTTGATGTGAAGACGCTCAGACAACGTTGAGGAGCTGCAGAGCAGAAAGCCACACAGCTCGTCTGCTGCAGGAGAGGAAGAGTTGATTCACCACCAACAGCCCTGATAATCACTGAGAACACACTCACATCTGCTGCTGCAACACGCCACAACCTCCCTCACTGTGCTGCTTTGTTACGTGGAGGCCATTCCTCCACTCAGCTTCTCAGTGCAACACCTCATTACTGAGGATGGTCATTATTAACCCTGCTGTCATCTTCACAGTCTGAAAAATGACCACACTAATCAGCTGAAATAAAGCAGTTTCATCTCACTTTAAATCCCAAATCTGTTTTAAAGGATGAAACAACCTGTCATGCACCAGACACTGTGTGAACATCAGACTTTTCCCATTGTACAGTGTAGAGAGATTGCATTTATTCATTGGACTCCTCTTTATTCCAACACATCTTCAAACATGTTGTCTTTCCTAGAGTAGATTTTTATGGCTATTGTTATTCCTTGAGGTACAAAGGTACTCAGGTGGTAAGCAACATGTTGGCCCAAGCGATAGTACTTGAAGGAAGAAGATAGTATCTGAAATGCACAGAAAGTGATTATGAATGCAGTTTCCTGAAGGCTCTTCCTGGCTTCACTAAGCAGTGAAGGCTCTAGTTACAGCAGTTGCTCCAGCCACTTATCCCACAACACTCTGATGTCTTATGACATTTTGGACCCAAGTATAACAGGACGGTTGATGCAGCGACTTATTCCTGGCACTAATTGCTCATTATAAAGACTCTTGTGTTTGTATTTCTGAAAGATCAATCTGTGTCAGTTCCATAGAGGGTAAACCTGTTGTTGCAGCAGCATAGACAGTACAAGAAACATTGACTGATAGGTACACATACACTGAGAGGATGAGCAGAAACATAGAGTCCAGACTACAACCTGTGGATAAAGAAAGCTGAATCCATCAGTGGATAGAATGAGCAGTGCAGATGAAACAGCATCAGGGAGCAGTTTTTGAACACAGGAGGCATGTGGGACTTCACCTGTGTCTTCAGGCGTTCCACTTGCAGGAAAGAAGCACTTCATCATGGCTGTGTGGATGAGATGAGTTCACACTAAAGTTCAGAGAAACAGCGCCTCCAGCGCTCATTCTGAGGATGTGCAGGGATGTCCAGGTGATGCTGAGGACAGTCGCCATGACAGCACAAGGAGACAGAGACATCCAGTGGTGACAACACAGAAGAACAGGGACTATCTGACTGGTTTTATTGTGGTTCCAGCTTCTGTTCATTAACATCATGTTTCTCACAACACCATCAATACTACAGCAATAATAGCAACAATGATCATGGTAATAACTGTTGTTATTATCATTCCGTTTCAACATTGATTATATTTTAGATTTAAACTAATCATTCATTCTTATTGTGTTTAAGAAGAATGTTTGAATTTCTATTTAAATGCACAGTTTAAGATAATGTCTCATAAACTACCCAGAAAAAAGACATTATTTATCAAATGATGATAATATCAAACTTTTGATGATCTCTCAAAAGTTCTTGAAAGTTTTCTTTGAAATACATAAAAAAATGTCTAAATCATCCTCTAAAATGTGTTTCTGTCTTCATGAAGCAACAGGTTATTGTATTAATTTTATTATACTTTATTGCATTTATAATTTATGTTATTTCAATTGAGCCTTTCATATATTCTGTCCAACCATTTCATCCACTGTGGTTGTTTCAAAATGCTTAACAAATAAAGTTGGTGTGGATCCGATGATTCAATGCTGGTTTGAAATAAAATATTTTGACACTTTGTGAAGTGTCTCAATTCAGCAGGTTGACCAGCCTCATCGAAATAGTCTATTTCTATCTATTTCTGTCTGTCTCTGGCTTTGCTATATTCGGGTCTTCATGCAGCTGCATCAGTTTCATAGTGTTGTCGTGTGCATCTTCTAGCCACAGATGAACTTTCCAGAGGAAACAAACAGGAAACAAAGTGTGTTTGTTTGACTCAAACCATACACAGCTTCAGCTGAGCTGCCAATCAGCAGCCACAGCCTTATCTGTGGGCCGCATGGGCTGATGGGAGGTGTGAGGGGCTGCCACCAACCACCTGGTCCTGGTGCTGGAATCCCACAGCTCGTCCTTGTTTGGCCTCAGCTGCATCACAGCCACTTCTCCCCAGGAGCCCCAGAGGATCCAGCACTGCTCACCATGCTTCTCCTCCACACTGCTGTGCTCTGCTGTCTGGCTTCAGGTGAGTGTTTCCAGCCAATCAGGAGCCAGCAGACTCTCCCTCTGACCCACGCTGTCACACTCACCTTCACCTGTCTGCCTGTTCCTCTACAGCGCTGGTTGAGGTGGCAGCACAGCTGACTCAGGAGGACCTGACACTGACCAGGAGACCTGGTGAAGCAGTCACCTTCAGCTGTGGAGGAACTCAGCAGTGTAGTTATGCATATGTGTACTGGTACCAGAAGAAAGAAACAGAAACATTCACAAGGATTCTTTGTCTTGACACGGATGACTGTAGTGTAGCTGACAGGTACAATCATCCTCAGAAAGATGATTTCTCAGCTGTGAACACACAGAGAGGCTGTGAGTTGCAGATCAAGAATGTTCAAACTCTTCATTCAGCCTCCTACTACTGCTGGTGTTGGCTCTCCCACAGTGAGAAATGACGAGTGCAGCCTGAACAAAAACCAGCAGATGAACAGATGTCAGACAGTGAGTGTGAGGGAGGAGAGCAGTAAACCACAGCCCAGACTCACAAATTTCACCTCCATCTCAGCCAGAGTCAAACACACCCACTGACACAGTCCGTTCACTCCACTGTCACATGTTCCTGCAGGATCTCAGCTTTTTAGCCCAGCGAGGACAAACCAGCAGCTCAGACACACGGTGAAGAAAGTCAGTCACAACAAGCTCACATACAAAGTCAACGTAGGAGGAATGTCCACTGACAAAATACACTTCCCATTTCCAGAGAAGCAGCAAGACAACTGAAGAAGTAGCAAAGACCCAGATCTAAAACACGCTCATTCAGTGGGGCCAGAGAAAAGCTTTGTGAATGGGAAGCTGAGTGCAGACACATACTTGTTTAATTTTCTGCTGTTTTCTAATCCTGATAATGATCAATCAAATGATCAATAAATCAATCAAATCATGTCAATTGAGTCTAGTGTAGGGAGCACACCTGTCTGGTTACATTTGATCTTTTTTATGGGTTTAATGTTCAAATCATGTTTGCCTCTGGATAGCAGTCATATCTACTGGTCTTCTGGTGTGTCAACACCCAGGTTCAAAGGTCACCTCTGAGGAGCAGGAGTCGCCCACAGTTTGTTCCTCTCTGGGTCCCTGGGGGTGTCAGCTGGATGTTCTCAGAGCCTTTGTAGGACCAAGCTGGATGAGATCATCAGGCATGTTTTAAGAGGCAGTTAGTTCTTGATGTCTGCCTTATTCACCTGATCACTGGGGACGCTGATGTAGAAACCATCATGGGTCCAACTTCCTGTGAAACACTGGAAGTAGCAATGAGCCACTGGTTACAGCTGGTTTTAGCTTCCTTTAGCAGTTGAATAGAGAGTTTCCTGGGTTCTTTTCTAAATGATGATCAGCTCCTGTAGCATCTACTGTAAAACTGCCCTTGTGCAGCTCTGGAGCATGTTGGCTGTTCGTGGTTGAACTAAAAACCAGATGAAGTTGAATCTGTGGCTACAAGAGTAATGCTCTGAACATGCCCATCAGACCAAGACAGAATGCTGTTGAGAGAGTTGTCCACTTTCCACCACCTGCCGGAGGACGAGGAACCAGGAGGATGAGGCTGAAAACACTGGACACGGAAAGACTAGAAGGATACATGTGTCTCTTTTTCTAGCATGAGTTAAGCTGCTAGCATAGCTGCAGGGAGTCAGGAGCAGGAAACCTCCACTGATACTGAGTTAGACTGATGTGAATCCTGATAGAAATCATATTCTCACCACTGAATGCTCCATGTTGCTTATCTGTCTTCATCTGCTGGTTACTAACCTACACCTGCCCCACAGGCTCAATGTGGGGGCGCTGTGAGGAAGGGGGAGGGGCCAGGAAGGTGAACTCATTCAGAGTTTCTGGCTCAGTCTGAAAGTTACTGACTGCAGCTTGAAGGCAGCAAGATAATGATGGATGGGTCTTCATGTTCTGCCTCTCTACTTGTTTTGACTCTACATGTCTTTAGACTGAGCCCATTTACTGCACAGTGGAAAGTCCTGTTTCTGTCAGACCACCACAGAAGAAGAGATGTCATGTTGATGTGACCCTCAGACAAAGTCATCATGGAGCTGAAACTTGATGTGGACTCCTTCAGCTCTCTGACACATTCAGCAGCAGCAGCAGCAGGTTTTTGTCACACTCTTTCTCACTGTGGGATCAAATGCTGTGCACATCTTTGGCTCTGGAACCAAACTGTACGTAACAGGTAAGAATCCATGTCTCCTTCTCCTGTTTCATGAAGCTGTTGAAAATGTGCTTTTCCTGAGTTTGTGCTGCTTCAGGATTTACACAACAGTTTTTCCCAGTTTGGAGAGAATTGTTGCAGCTGTGCAGCTGCTGCTCAAACCTCCTGGAAAGATGTTTCAGTCTCTGCACCACTGATGTTATTCTTTATCTGCCGTCACAGAGAAAATATGAGAATAATTGTTAGAAATAGTCAGTGTCAGATCAGGACCACAGGCCATCAAACATCATGTCATATTAGCCAGTGGAGGGATTTAGAAGAGTGACTTTAAACACGTTGTTCAGATCATTAGTGAAGAGTTTTTAATGGACCTCAGGACAGTTGGGTTCGATATGACGGAACATTTGTGTTTACTAGAACATAGATTTATACATGAAGGCAAAGACAGGTTGAGAGTGATGTTACATCTGACACTAGTAATGAAAATTCATTGATATATTCATAGAGATCATACAGGAAAATAGAAGACAACCACATTTAAAATATGAACCTGTTCAGTCAGATCCTGCAGTGATTTTCACTGGACTGTGAATTAACGAGACATTATTAATGATGTTAAATCATAAGTGAGTTTTCACTCTAGTCAAGTAAAAAAAAAATTATGCATTATATATGTTTTAAAAGATATTTCTATGTAAAGTCTCTACCTATATCCAATAATTCTAGTATTGTACCATCTATGTGCAGCTTAGTGTAGAAATAGTTTCGCTGTCATTTGACATGGAAATTCATGTAAAAAACTAGTTTTGTGTAGTTGTTAGAAATGATATTTTCTTTGAATTTGTAAATCTACACATTAAAAATATAGGTAACCGTTAAATAAAATTCTAAACATTCAATGCAAAAATATACATTAGACTTCATACAAAATCTGAAATATAACTTAAAATAATCTATGCTGATTTTGGTCTTTGATCTTATTAAATACAGATAGAAATATGAATTACAGATCTATTGAATATTAATCTATTTTCTCCATGGAAAGGAACTGTTCAATCTAAAGTGATATATTTCATCAAAATATAAATATTAAATGTGAATTAATAAGTTAAAAATAAATGTAAATGTTATTTACAAATACATAACCTTAGTGAGTTAAAGGAAAAATTTAAAATTTAATTTAAATACAAATATAGAAAAGAAAGGAAACAGAGTCATTGTTAGTGTACGGCTGCACTAGACAGTGGAGCAGCCCAGGAACAGTCCACACACATATTTAACATTTAGATTAATATTATTGAGATACTTTTGAAAATGTCTGAACATATTAATCATTGCTTGTGTAATTTGATTATACACAAGTTAATTACATAAATTCCTGTGACATCAACTTGAGCGAACAGTGAGGAAAGTAAACTCATATTTTGTAACTGAATTTTTCCATCTCACCACATCATGGTAAAAGCAGCTCATGAGAGAAACAGTGTTTCAGTGACATGTGAGAGGTTTCTAGCATGCAGCTGTCTCCTCCAGTTCCTACTGAGATGTTGGGCTGTTGTTTGCATTGGTGGGGCTGATGGAAACACAGCTTGAGTCCAGCTGGTCTCCTGCATCAATGTGCTGCAGTGCTCTGAGCTGCTGCTGACTGTGTCCGTGTGTGTCCGTGCTGCTTGTTGCTGCTGTCAAACCTCAGAGGAGACGCCAGCCCTGCCCGTGGTGAGCGTGTACCCAGCAGCACCCAGAGCCCACCTGGAGGGGAGGAGCTCCCTGCTGTGCCTGGCCCGCCACATGTTCCCTCCTGAGGTGACCTTCTCCTGGAGCAGACGAGAGGAGGACGGAGGTCTGAAGAAGGTGACCTCTGAAGAGGCAGAGCAGCTGGAACTCCGAGAGTCTGGACACAGTGCCTCCATCTTACTGCTCCATAAGCCACAGCACAGTGACTACAGCTACAGCTGCACTGTCAGCCACCAGGGGGGCCAAGTGGAGGCCCAAACACACCCAGGTAACCAAGGCTGCTGAGCCCATCCAGCTGGGCTTCAGCTCCACAACCACAAAGAGCAGGGATGTGAGCAACGTTAAACTCCAAACATCTGCCTCCTCTTGTGATTCAGAGCCTCCAGCTGCAGCAGCCACCTGTCCTCCAGAGAGAGAGACCACAGAGCTGCCAGCCCTGCAGCCACCCCCCTGTAAGCTGTTCATCAAGTCTTCTAAGAGCTGAAGCTCAACTTAGCACTGTATCAGGCTGTGCTTGTAGGAACAGCTGTAGGACTTCAGGGCTTTGGATTGTCAGGAGAGACAATTTCCAACCTGAAATTAGATGACTTTTCTTAGAGTGATGGAAATATCAGAGTCAGTTTCATACTCCAAGTCGGTTTCAATCATATTTTTTCACATGGCATCATTTAGCATCATTAACATCATGTAACATGATGGAATATCCTGTAACATAAAATCATGTTTCATTACATTAAGTCAAGTTTTATGTCTGAAGTTCATGGAAAGTCAGTTTTTCTCTCTTAAAGTCATACAGCATAGGGCGTTCACTTTCAGCTGTTTGGTGACACAGTGAAGCAGGTCTGACCTGTGTGTGTGTGTGTGTGTGTGTGTGTGTGTGTGTGTGTGTGTGTGTGTGTGTGTGTGTGTGTGTGTGTGTGTGTGTGTGTGTGTGTGTGTGTGTGTGTGTGTCTCAGTCTCAGTGTCTGAGTCCTTCCAGGCAGAGTGCAGGGTGAAGCTGCTCCTGCTGCTCTACACGCTGCTGATCGTGAAGAGTCTGGTGTTCTGCTGTGGACTCTCTCTGCTGATGAGCCTCAGAAACAAGGGGCTGTCCACCAACTGCACACAGGCCCACTGACTGTCCCCATCACTTCTGCTGCTGCTGCTGCTGCTGCTGCTGCTGCTGCTGCTTCTCAGACATCACTTTGATCAGTGCTCACAAATGTCCTGTTGGCTTTTAGTGTTTGTTTGGAACATGAAGAGTGTTGATGCTCAGGTTAGATACACTCATCCTAACAACATAAAGACCTAAATACATGTGTGCATCAGCAGCTACTCACAATAAATCCTGTTATTTTCAGCTCCTGGTTTTGCTTTTATTTCAATCTGCTGTGATAATACATGTTCAGCTGAATCACAAGCAGCTTCCGTCATGTTTTGGTATTTTTCCTGTTCTTGCCTGAAATCTCTCAGCTCAATATTATCAATAAAGTGAAAAATGACCATGTCTGTGTCTCTCATAGATTATCACACAGCAGGACATCACTAATATCAGGCTGCAAAGTCAGAGACGCAAACACACTGTTCCCTACAAGTGACTGAGTGGGTTAACCTCTATTCCAATGATACTGACATATACACAAAATTTATCAAAAATGAACCAACAATATTTTTCAATGTTATCGGGGCAAAAAGGTCAAATGTCTCAAACTTTCTAATTCAAGAGATTAAAAATGTATATGATTATGATTTTCATTATTTTTCATCATTTCTTTCTCCATTATTATTATTTATGATAATATGTTGTCATAAAATACTGTCTCATCTGTTCATCCTGACTGACAGTAGAATATTAATTAATTTAAAGAAAAACTCAGATGAGTTGTACATTCCTTTGCATAAAACAAAGGAGAAATTTCAATAAATTACTGATAATTAAATCTAAACATACAGCTTTTTTCCCTTCTTTTAACAAGAAAGAGTGACTTTTAAAGATATGATATAGAATGTGTCACATGACCTATTTTAAGACATGATAATGACATTATTGTAGATTAGGAGAAACCATACCAACATTATTAAGTTGGTTACAGAGGTCTATCAATAATTAGTTTCAGAAACATTCCATACACAGAGAAAAACATGTAATTAAATTTGTTTGCCTTAATATTGAAGAGTTTCTGCACCCTGAATATTCATGTGTGTCTTGTGTTAGTATGTTATTGACTGTGTCTAAAATCTGAGCTATACAGTAAGTCAGGATCATGTTCTGAACAGGAATGTCCCTTTACCACAGCATTGGACTATGTCTCATCATTGTTCAATGTTATTTTTCCTCAGAGTTTTGCTGCTGTTCTCAGTTGGTTTGTTGTGGGGCCACTATACACAGACCGACAGCTCTGTTAACATCAGTGTGAGCTGCTCAACTTATTTCAGCTCCTCAGCTCTCAGTTCAGGGTTTGTGCTGCTTCTCTCACACAGATCAAAGCTGAGACACTGAGCACTGAGCACTGGAGTCAAACTCAAGTTCCTTCAGTCGTTCTTGAGGCAGACTCCATGTTGTAACTGTCAGCGTGTTGTTGATGTGAAGACGCTCAGCTAGCGTTGAGGAGCTGCAGAGCAGAAAGCCACACAGCTCGTCTGCTGCAGGAGAGGAAGAGTTGATTCACCACCAGCAGCCCTGATAACCACTGAGAACACACTCACATCTGCTGCTGCAACACGCCACAACCTCCCTCACTGTGCTGCTTTGTTACATGGAGGCCATTCCTCCACTCAGCTTCTCAGTGCAGCACCTCATTACTGAGGATGGCCATTATTACCCTTCCTATGGTCTCCACAGTCACCCATTTTAGCCAGTGCATCAAAATCCGGTGGTAATCCTGTTGTGGCAATTCTCAGAACAGATCTGAGGTGTTCATCACTCATCTGGGATCTGTGGGGTGCTGTGTTGGTGTTCATCACACTAAAAGTCTGTTCACACACATACGTAGAGCCAAATAACACCAGCATCCTCTTTGCCATCTTCTGGATGTTTGGAAATTTGGCTGCACTTAATGAAGCATAAAACTCATCCATCTTCAGGGAGCTGAACTTGTCCTTTCATGTCACACTGGAGATCAATCAGTTCCAGCTGCAACTCCTGTGGCACCATTTCCGGGTCTTGTGAGAAGGGACGTGACACCAGCTGAAGTGCCCTGTCAATTTTTCCAAAATCACAAAACCCACGGCAAAATTCCTCATGCAGGTCATCCAGTGATTTTCTGTATTTTTACACATGTTGCGGGGCCCCTTTTAACGTAGCCAGTGTGGGGAAATGAGCAAATGACTTGTCTGATATTTGCTTCCAACGTAAAACCAGCTCGGTCTTGAAGGCTCTGACGTTTGCTTGCATTTCATGCACAAACTGTTTTTTTCCTCGTAGCTTCACATTCAGCCTGTTCATGTGTGTCAGCATTTTTACAGTAACACAACATAGCCAGTCTGTGTCACTCAGCTCAGAAAAATTGTCAGTATGCCCAAGTTGCTCCAAAAATGAAATAATCTCCTGTTTGAGCTCCCACACACGTTGACATACTTGTATGCCTCTGTGCCTCTGTATGACCGCTGACACGCTGTGAAATAAATCCTCTCCCCGTGTTTTTCCTTTCAGGAATTCCATATCCAAAAACTCCTCCATTATCTCGAAATTTTCATTAATCCCTCTGATAAAAATGAAAAGCTGAGCGGTGTCCTTTACATCAGTGCTTTTGTCCAGTGCCACAGAATATAATGTAAATGGCTTTTTTCTTTTGCTTGCTTGTTAAGTGTTCATCAGTTACTTCAATACGGCGTGTCACTGACCTGCGTGATATGCTTATTTTTCAAATTTGTTCTTGCTCTCAGGACGTACAATACTTGCTGTCTCTGCCATGCTCTCTTTAAGAAACTCCTTCGGAGAAAGGCTTGCTGGCTTTTGCTAGTTTGAATGCCAGCAGATAACTTGCCTTCGTGCTTGCTTCTTGGAGGGAAGTTGCTCATAGAAAGGTGTTTTGCTGAGCCTGCAGGCTAGCTACCAAGCTGTCAGCGGTCTCCGCACGTTCTTGTGTTGAAAGGTTGCTGGCGTAATTAGCATGCTTGGTGGAAAAGTGGCGGCTGATGTTGTATTCTTTTAAAAACGATTCTTGGCAAATGAGACATACAGCCTTGGACCGGACTTCAGTAAAAAAAAAAAAGAAGCATTTAGGCGTCCATTCTTTCTCAAACACCCAGCACTCACTGTCGACTCTTCTTTTCTTTGACAATCATTCACATCAAACCTTAATTCGGTACTAATTTTTAATCTGGCAGGCCAGATTATGGACTGCAATGGACTGGATCTGGCCCTGGATCTGGCCCGCGGGCCGTAGTTTGCCCACCTCTGTACTAGGTGGTAAACATCATGTTGGATCAAGGGATAGTATTTGAAAGAGGAAGACAGCATCAGGTATGCACAGAAAGTGTTTATGAATGCGGTTTCCTGAAGGCTCTCCAAGGCTCTCCTAAGCAGTGAAGGCTCTAGGTATTGAGGAATCATGTGATATTCAAACCGTGTAACACAGATCTCCATCACTCCCCCCACTCCACTCCAGAGGGATCCAGGACACTTTCTTGTCCCGCCCACCCCGTGCCTGTCCCTTCCCATCTAGCCAGGGGTCACAGAGCAAAAGAAGGGAACCAGGGCAAAGGTCAGTCGTGGGGAGTCCAGTAGTGTGGCCACCATCCAGACCACAACTTCCTGAACAATGTAAAAGGCAGGTTTAGTGGGAGGGAGAATCTCCCTCCCACGAAACCAAGAATCTGACTTGAATGAAACTGAACAGCAGTGCAGCCACTTTTACACCAGCTTTCAAGAACTCTGGGATAACATTTTAAATGTCTATTTTTTTATGTAAATGATGGATGATTAAACACCAGTTTTGGATTTGTGTGGATTGTTGTGTTCATGATCATTTCATTTAATCTTTTCGAGCTTAAAACAATGAACATGCACGCATCTATTTGGTTGACGTTACATTCAGACTCACAAACTGTGTTTACCTGGGTGGTACGGCCTCGATATTCTTTGTAGCCAGCATGGATCGTATAGATAAGAGGGTGTGTTGAGGATGATGGAGATGAAAAGTTATATCCGTTGCCCACTTCTGTAAACCCCCACCATCTCATCCAAATATGGTTTCTGCTGACTCTAAATTAGGAGGCCTAAATTTACTTTTATTTTGTAATGACAATGTCCCTCAGAATCCCCTTGAAAACTCCTTTCATAAAGAGATGCTTCTTTCTTGGTCATTAATCTATAAACATGTTTTCCCTGCGCAGATACTACATATGGAATAATAGAAATATATGATGAAATATGTTGAAATATCAACCCCCTTGGTTGATGTAATACATTCATGCCATGTAAATGTAAATAATGATGCATTAATAATGTGTAACTATATATCATGTAATACATTATATATAATACATTATATGTAATAAGGTAATACATATATATGTATACTAATGTAATACATCCCTGGGCCCCGGATGCAGGACCCATTCATTCCTATAGACTTTGCTTGCCAGGCCAATAATCAAGAATGTATTATAAGCTGTATAATGATATTTATAAGATTTAAGATTTATTTATGTAATGGAGGGTAGTATTGTGTAATACTTTCATGCTCGGAGCACAAGTGGCCGTCACTGAAACGTGTGGGTGTTCAGGGGTGCAAATCCACTTCCAGTTACATTTGTTGTGAGGAGAACAGACATGTACATGTTGAAAAAGAAGTAATCCCTTCTCTCCCTAATGGTTGTATCAACATCAGCTTCTTTGTAGATCCTCTGGATCACCATGTTCTCTGCAAGCTGGCCTTGCATCTACCACAAGTAGGAATGTGACTTTTTCAATGTCATGGTGTCACCTTCCACGTTCAACTACCTACATTCAAGATAGTTTTGGGCATTTTATCTCCAGCAGGCCAAAGGGTGGATTTTGTTGATATTCTGTTCAGTGATGACACTGAACATTCTGAAACCAGTGGAATGACATAGACATGATGCAGAACAGTCCAAAACCAGATTTTCAGTGTGTTTTAAATAATCGTGTTCTATGTAACTACAGAAGAAGAAAATTGCCTTCTGATTCTGCTTCTGGAAAAATGAGAGTTTCATGTAGCCTCTTTAGCTGTCTGCCAGCAGATGTCAGTGTGGCACTTGTTTGATAGAGGTGCAAGTTCCTTTAACGGTTAAAAATCAGAGGAGAACCACAAGCTGCAGCTAGATAGAAGTCATGTTGAATGGTGAACTGAAAAAACTGATGTTTAGAAGTTTGGCCCCAAGAAAGAACACAACAGAACTGTTTTGTCAAAATAAACCAAAGGTTGGTTCTTGGCTGGAACCAGAGAAGTTTATTCTTCCTCATACAATGCGAAGATGAAAGGAAGAAGGACAGAGACAAAGCTTTGCAGCTCTGAACCAGAACATATTTTCTTTAGGCCACTGCTGACCAAGGGTCAAGGGATGAGCAGGAGGAAAATGTGACTAGACTGTGGGAGATATTCCTTTCTTTAAAGGAAAAACCAAAGGAATGGCAAGATCATATTTTATGAGGAAGTTGAAATTTCAAGAAATTACCACAAAAAAAATCTTTCTGAAAATAAAGTTTCCTTCACTTCTTACAACTTTGGGTGTTAAGATATAAATTGTGAAACATCTGGTGTATTTTAACAGTCGTGAGGATGTGAAGACGCTCAGCCAGTGTTGATTCAGCAGGTTGAGCATCCTAGCCTGAAATCTATCTCTATTTCTGTCTGTCTCTGCTGCATGAAAAGTCTTCATGTAGCAGCATCAGTTTCAGAGTGTTGTCGTGTGCATCTTCGAGCCACAGATGAACTTTCCAGAGGAAACAAACAGGAAACAGAGTGTGTTTGTTTGACTCAAACCACACAGCAGCTTCAGCTGTGCTGCCAATCAGCAGCCACAGCCTTATCTGTGGGCCGCAGGGGCTGATGGGAGGTGTGAGGGGCTGCCACCAACCACCTGGTCCTGGTGCTGGGATCTCACAGCTCGTCCTTGTTTGGCCTCAGCTGCATCACAGCCACTTCTCCCCAGGAGCCCCAGAGGATCCAGCACTGCTCACCATGCTTCTCCTCCACACTGCTGTGCTCTGCTGTCTGGCATCAGGTGAGTGTTTCCGGCCAATCAGGAGCCAGCAGACTCTCCCTCTGCCCCACGCTGTCACACTCACCTTCACCTGTCTGCCTGTTCCTCTACAGCACTGGTTGAGGTGGAAGCACAGCTGACTCAGGAGGACCTGACACTGACCAGGAGACCTGGCCAACAAATCTCCTTCAGCTGTCGAGGAACTCAGCAGTGTGGTTCATTAGTGTGGTGGATCCAGAAGAAAGAAACAGAAACATTCAGAGCTATCCTGTATCTTAATAAGGGTGATTGTAGTGTAGAGCACAGGTACAATCATCCTCAGAAAGATGATTTCTCAGCTGTGAACACACAGGGAGGCTGTGAGTTGCAGATCCAGAAAGTCCAAACTCGTCATTCAGCCTCCTACTACTGCTGGTGTTGGGTCTCCCACAGTGAGAAATGATGTGTGCAGCCTGAACAAAAACCAGCAGATGAACAGATGTCAGACAGTGAGTGTGAGGGAGGAGTACAGTAAACCACAGCCCAGACTCACATATTTCACCTCCATCTCAACCAGAGTCAAACACACCCACTGACACAGTCCATTCACTCCACTGTCACATGTTCCTGTAGGATCTCAGCTTTGTAGCCCAGCGAGGACAAACCAGCAGCTCAGACACACAGTGAAGAAAGTCAGTCACAACAAGCTCACATGCAAAGTCAACGTTCAGTGGGAGGAATGTCTTTTGACAAACACCATCAAATTACAATTCCCATTTCCAGAGAAGTTGAGACACTTTCTGAAGAACCAACAAAGACTCAGATCTGCACATGTTCATTGACTGGGACCAGAGAAAAGCTTTTCACTGCATCACTACCAACTGGTTTCTATCTGCTGGACAGAATTTGGACCAAATGTCATCACTTAATCAGTTCATCATCATCATCTGAGGAGGTCTCATCCTCTACAACATGGTTTGCACGAGTACCTGGCCTGCATCGAACCAGTTTTTGTACAGACTCGCTGCTTTTCTCCATAGGTAGGTCACTACAGTACATGGAAGTAACAAGTCCCTGTGTAATGTCCTTAGGGGACCATCCCCGTTTTCAGGTGTAACTGTGTATACAGGAGGGGTGCCAGCTCTTCTCACCACCACATGGACAATGTGTCCCCATTTGTCTGCAATCTTCTGTTTGCCCCGGATGCGAACATTTCTGACCAGCACACGATCTCCAGCTTCTAACTCTGAAGCAGTCACATGTCTGTCAAACCTTGTTTTGTTCTTGTGAACTATCTTGGCTGCTTTGTCCATAGCTATCCTATAGCTTTCTTTGAGACGTGACTTGAGATTTTGGACATATTCAGAGTGCGATGGATGTGGACCATCTTTTACAGGCAACTTGAGCGTTTTAGCTGTCTACCAGCAGATGTCAGTGTGGGACTTGTTCATGGGAGGTGCAAGTTTCCTTTAACAGATAAAAATCACCGCAGAATCAGAGGCTGAAGCCACATGGAATTCCTTTTAAATGTTAATCTGAAAAAAGTGATGTTTAGAAGTTTGGCCCCAAGAAAAAACACACAATAACAATGAAACTCTGGAGCATTCACACCTTCACGACTCCGTGGTTCTGGTTCTTGATTATTTTGTCAAAATAAACCAAAGGTTGGTTCTGAGCTGGAACCAGCAAAGATTGTGTTTTCTCATGCAATGTGAAGATGAGAGGAAGATGGATGGAGATGGAGATTTGCAGCTCTGATCCAGTACCCCAACAATTTCTGTGTGAAAGTATTAGTTCTTCATCCTATTTTCTTTAGGCCACAGTTAACCCCAATAAAGGGATGAGATGAGGAAAATGTGCATTCAAATTTACAGTAGAAAATCTGAGAATATAGTTTCCTTCACTCATGGCCTATTTTAACAGCCGTTAGGATGTCACGTTGACCAGCCTAACCTGAAGTCTATTTCTATCTATTTCTATCTGTCTGTGTCTATGCTGCATGAAGAGTATTCATCCAGCAGCATCAGTTTCAGAGTGTTGTTGTGTGCATCTTCTAGCCACAGATGAACTTTCCAGAGGAAACAAACAGGAAACAAAGTGTGTTTGTTTGACTCAAACCACACAGCAGCTTCAGCTGAGCTGCCAATCAGCAGCCACAGCCTTATCTGTGGGCCGCAGGGGCTGATGGGAGGTGTGAGGGGCTGCCACCAACCACCTGGTCCTGGTGCTGGAATCTCACAGCTCGTCCTTGTTTGGCCTCAGCTGCATCACAGCCACTTCTCCCCAGGAGCCCCAGAGGATCCAGCACTGCTCACCATGCTTCTCCTCCACACTGCTGTGCTCTGCTGTCTGGCTTCAGGTGAGTGTTTCCAGCCAATCAGGAGCCAGCAGACTCTCCCTCTGACCCACGCTGTCACACTCACATTCACCTGTCTGCCTGTTCCTCTACAGCGCTGGTTGAGGTGGCAGCACAGCTGACTCAGGAGGACCTGACACTGACCAGGAGACCTGGCCAACAAGTCTCCTTCAGATGTGGAGGAACGCAGCAGTGTGTATATGTGCAGTGGTACCAGAAGAAAGAAAGAGAAGCATTCAGAGCTATTCTTTATCTTGAGGGTCATTGTCGTGTAGCCAGCAGGTCTGATCTACAATCCTATGGATACAATCATCCTCAGATAGATGATTTCTCAGCAGTGAACACACAGAGAGGCTGTGAGTTGCAGATCCAGAATGTTCAAACTCTTCATTCAGCCTCCTACTACTGCTTCTGTTATCTCTCCCACAGTGAGAAATGATGTGTGCAGCCTGAACAAAAACCAGCAGATGAACAGATGTCAGACAGTGAGTGTGAGGGAGGAGAGCAGTAAACCACAGCCCAGATTCACATATTTCACCTCCATCTCAGCCAGAGTCAAACACACCCACTGACACAGTCCTTTCACTCCACTGTCACATGTTCCTGCAGGTTCTCAGCTTTTTCGCCCAGCAAGGACAAACCAGCAGCTCAGACACACAGTGAAGAACAACAAGCTCACATGCAAAGTCAACGTTCAGTGGGAGAAACGTCCTGTGATCAACATCATCAAAATACAATTCCCATTTCCAGATGTAACCCTGGTTATTTTCTGCCATTTAAATTCTAAATTCCGCGTGTCCAAGGTTCCTTGGCCGCAGCACCTGCCGCTCTGGGATGTGCGATAGAGAAGTGGAGAGCGACGGAGAGAGCAGCAGATGAGAGCAGAAAAGATAACTTTAGAAAACTGATAGAAACTAGAAAGAAGCTAGGAAGTTAGAAAGTTGGACTGTACAGAAGAAGATCATAAGAACTACTCAGACAGAGTGTTCCATTGATTTATTTATTTCTTCTTGTTCCGGACTGTACTGGTGAGTTAACCACTAATTGTTTGCTTGGACTAATAAATCGATCGTACAAAACAAAAAACAAAACCAGTCAGAAAAGCAAATTGATATAAAGGTGCAAAATATGTTTTCTTTTGTGATGTTATGGTGTTTTGTGAATTGATGTTGGGCATTACTGTGATCAACGGTCACAAATTTCTGCCTGTTGGTCAGAAACTCCTGACCAACGGTTTAAAATGTTCGGAGCTGTGCGCTCAGCTGCGGCCTATTGTCAGCAGCAGCAACCCGTTCTCATCCCAACGCGTCAAATACCGACTATTTGTCACGCCCCTAAGCGTTACATATGGACGCCGAAGGTATCCTTCCGCGTCTGTTTATTGACGCTCCGGGTTTTCCATTCACTCTCATGCAAACCCCAGCTCGGCTGTCCGGGACGCTGAGAGCAGAGGCTCCAGCCAAAGCCCCTAAATGTCAAATAGAAACGCGGAGGGTAAAAATCCGCGTCCGAATTTGATGCTCCGAGTTCTGCATTGACTCTCATGCAGACCCCGGCTCGGCAGGACGGGACGCTGCGAGCAGAGGCTCCAGCCGTCCATTCACTCCCATAATAACCCGGTCACGCGAAGCATGACGCCGCTTACTACTGTCTCATTGAAGAACCGAGTATCCTCTGCCCGGAAGTGTTTTTCTCACCATTTTCTCACTATTTGTACACTTTGTCCCGAGAATATATCCACTGACACGTTAAACAAGGCCAAAATGTGAGATACCTGGCTAAATATCTACGTAAATAATGTGAATTTATACTAAAACAACAATGATAACAGTGGATAAATTGGATTTCAACAGACTGTTTACATCTACGTAGGACCCGCCCCCCTCGCGACTGCAGCGTGTTACCATGGAAACGAAAGGAAGGGGTTGCTTCAGGTAGTCTAGTCAGGGTTTCCCCAAAAAAATGTATGCAGACTTTAAATTATTGTAAAGTAAACGTCAATTAAAATGCATTTAATTTTCAAACTGTAATGGAATTTCTAAACATTATTTTTATTTGATTTTTATCATCTAAAGTCTATGCCATGAGACCTACAAAAGTCACCGAATTAATAGCAGCTACTGAAAGTGAAATACGCAAATAGAGAATTATGTGCAATCCACATTGTCAGCAGTGACTGGATTAAATTATTGATTATGATTATTATTATTATTATTATTATTTGGTCGCTCTCCGTCTTACAGAGAGAGAGACAGACAGAGAGAGAGAGAGAAATATGTCATGTTTATACATATTTCTTTGAATTTTGACTTGGTATATGAGAATCTCTGAGCTCTGATGAGAAGATTGAAAGATTGATGAGAAGAAGAAATTGTGATCAGGAACCTTGGAAGCTTATTCTAGATTTTGGGGCCTGCTTGAACGGTGTTGCTTCTGACCTCTCCATAAACATTCTAAAATGTCATCCTCATTGCTCAAAAAATCTATGGAGGGCTGGTTCTTGCCATAAGTGTTATGGGCAGTCACATGGAGCGCCATCTGATGGAGGGGTGCTGTCATGTCACCCTTGGCATGTCCTTCAATTGTGTATGGCCCTCTCAGACACTTTCTGAGGTAGTAGGAGCCTGAAACTCAGCACGATGGATGCTCTTGACCTACTATTGAACATAGTAAGATTTCAGCCATTTAGCTCAAAGTGTTGAGGAGGAGTCCCTGATTGAAAAATGAGAGGGTCTAAAAGCTATTGCCAACTAGACCATCAGATTCTGAAGGCCAATCTGGAGGAGATCTCTTTCTAAAGGTGCTGTGACATTTTTTTTTCATCTGACATTTTAGTATGTTGTAGGGGGCCCCTGGACGAGATGATATGTGTTGGTTTGGTCCTGATTGGAGCCATACTTTTCAAAGGGTGGGGCTTTGAACGTTCGCCATTTCCCACCTTTGAGGCAGCAGATCCTAATACAAGCAACATAAACAAAAACCAGGAGGAAATTCCAAGGGGAAGGTATTTTTCTCTCCCCTCCTCCCTTTTGACTCAGACACATTAGGACTACAAACAAAATGGCGGAGCACATGAGTGTGTATTGCAATGTAGTTCATTTTTGGTTAAGGCTTCAGGGGGTTCAGAAAACCTCTTTCTAAGAAATATATATAACCACAACATATATATTTATTTAATGTGACACAGTACATTATGAATCATAATCATTTACATTTATTAGAACTAGTGTAAGAGTAGACATTGCATAGCCAGCTTGTCATGTACGGCGCGGCTATGACGTCATGAAAAAGTGCGGCGTGGTGGCTGCTGGGAGTTGGAGTTGTGTCAGAGTGAAAACGTAGTAAACCATAATAAACAGTTGTGGGGATACCTCTCCAATAGTCTCGGTTCCTGAGTTTTTGGCAGTCATAAGAGAAGTTCAAGAAACCCTACACCTCGGACGCTTCATTAGTTTACTTTCGATTCCTGCCTCAGTCTGCAAATAGTAAACACTCACTTTGTGTCACAGACTGAAGAGGGTGCATTCAAAGTCAAAATTACTTCAGCAACGTTTGAAAACCACTTCCTGTGCTTTTTTGTTTATTTGTAAGAACTAGCAAACAAAAGATCATATCCACTCACTGAAGGAATAAAAGGAGACTATAAGGAAGCGATTTATGTCGGCACAAATGCGAAGCGAAACAACCCTTTCGTTTCCATGGTAACACGCCGCACACGCGAGGGGGGCGGGTCCTAAGTAAATGTAAACAGTCTGTTGAAATCCAATTTATCCACTGTAATCATTGTTGTTTTAGTATAAATTCACATTATTTACGTAGATATTTAGCCAGGTATCTCACATTTTGGCCTTGTTTAACGTGTCAGTGGATATATTCTCGGGACAAAGTGTACAAATAGTGAGAAAATGGTGAGAAAAACACTTCCGGGCAGAGGATACTCGGTTCTTCAATGAGACAGTAGTAAGCGGCGTCATGCTTCGCGTGACCGGGTTATTATGGGAGTGAATGGACGGCTGGAGCCTCTGCTCTCAGCGTCCCGTCCTGCCGAGCCGGGGTCTGCATGAGAGTGAATGGAAAACCCGGAGCGTCAATAAACAGACGCGGAAGGGTACCTTCGGCGTCCATATGTAACGCTTAGGGAACCTGAGATACTGTAAATATAAAGCTTTGCATATATATATATATATATACACAGTAGTTAGACAGAGAAATTGAGGCAATTTCTGAAGAAGCAGCAAAGACTCAGATCTGCAACATGTTCATTCACTGGGACCAGAGAAAGACTTTTCACTGCATCACTGCCAACCGGTTTCTATCTGCTGGACAAAATTTGGACAATGAATCAGTCATTGATCTACTGTGTCTGTGATAGCGCTGCTGAGAGCAGACACATGTTTGTTTTATTTTGTGCTGTTTTCTAGTCATGATAATGATCAACCAATCATTCAATCACTCAATCAAACAATAAATCAGTTTACCTATCTATCTGTCAACCAAACAATCGATCAAACAATTAATCGATCAAATCAGTGATAAGTGGCTGACATTCCTTCATATCTTCTTCCATCCTCTTCCTCAGTGAGTCTATCTTCAGATCTTTCGTCTTTTATTTTCATGGTTTCTATGGCGTTACTATGGACTCTGCTATCACTGATAGTGACTCACAGAACAAACTGTTTGTTGCCTTGTGATATTGTACACACGTTATATTGTCCGTAGTTCTAATGTTGCATCTCATTACAGGTTCTGGCAATGGATGCACATCTGTCTGGTCAGATTTGATCTTTTTTATGGGTTAAACGTTGAAATCATGCTTTGACCCTTAACTAGTGGTCATACCTACTGGTCCACCATCGGTAATGGTCATAGAGATAAAGATAGAGGTCAAGATCTTTCTAAACATGCCCACAGTATGTTTCTCTCTGGGTCCAGACCTTTCCAGTCATGTCATCTCTGTTGTCCTACCACAGAATTTAATAGTCATCGTGCTCCAGGAGAGGCAGGTGGGGATGTAAGCTGGATGTTCTCAGAGCCTTTGTAGGACTAAGCTGGATCATCAGACATGTTTTAAGAGGCAGTTAGTTCTTGATGTCTGCCACCTGATTCCTGGGATGGTCCTGGTGAAGAACATGTTGGCTGTTCATGTATGTACTAATAACCAGATGAAGTTGAATCTGTGGCTATAAGAGTAATGTTCTGAACATGCCCCCCAGACTAAGTCAGAGTGTTGTAAAGAGAGTCATGCAGTTTCCATCACCTACTGGAGGACGAGGAACCAGGAGGATGAGACTGAAGACACTGGACATGGAAAGACTAGAAGAATACATGTGTCTCTTTTCCTAGCATGAGCTAAACTTCTAGCATAGCTGCAGGGAGACAGGAACAGAAAACCTCCACTGGGACTGAGTTAGACTGATGTGAATCCTGATGGAAATCATATTCTCACCACTGAATGCTCCATGTTGCTTATCTGTCTTCCTCTGTTGGATACTAACCTACACCTGCTCCACAGGCTCAATGTGAGGAAGGGGGAGGGGCCAGGAAGGTGAACTCATTCAGAGTTTTTGGCTCAGTCTGAAAGTTACTGACTGCAGCTTGAAGGCAGCAAGATAATGATGGATGGGTCTTTATGTTCTGCCTCTCTACTTGTTTTGATTCTACATGTCTTTAGACTGAGCCCATTTACTGCACAGTGGAAAGTCCTGTTTCTGTCAGACCACCACAGAAGAAGAGATGTCATGTTGATGTGACCCTCAGACAAAGTCATCATGGAGCTGAAACCTGATGTGGACTCCTTCAGCTGACTTGACTTTGACTTGACTTTTTGTCACACTCTTTCTCACTGTGGGATCAAGAGCGTGCATCTTTGGCTCTGGAACCAAACTGTATGTCACAGGTAATAATCAACGTGTCCTTCTCCTGTTTCATGAATCTGTTGAAAATGTGCTTTTCCTGAGTTTGTGCTGCTTCAGAATTTACACAACAGTTATTCACAGTTTGGAGAGAATTGTTGCAGCTGTGCAGCTGCTGCTCAAACCTCCTGGAAAGATGTTTCAGTCTCTGTACCACTGATGTTATTCTTTATCTGCCGTCACACAGAAAATATGAGAATAAATGTCAGAAATAGTCAGTGTCAGATCAGGACCACAGGCCATCAAACATCATGTCATATAAGCCAGTGAAGGGATTTAGAAGAGTGACTTTAAACATGTTGTTCAGATCATTAGTGAAGAGTTTTGAATGGACCTCAGGACAGTTGGGTTTGATATGATGGAACATTTGTGTTTTACTGGAACAAAAATGTATACATGAAGGCAAACACAGGCTGACAGTGATGTTACATCTGATACTAGTGATGAAAATTCATTGAAATATTTATAGAGATCATACAGGAAAATAGAAGACAACCACATTTAAAATATGAACCTGGTACCATGCTTCATGTCATTTTATCTATATAACAGTAAATCTATGTTAAGATGTTCTGTCAGATCCTGCAGTTGTTTTCATTGGACTGTGAATTAACAAGACATTATTAATGATGTTAAATCATCAGTGAGTTTTCACTCAAATCTTCTACTCTTCTACAGCAGTTTATTATTTTCAGTCTGTGTTAGATTAGATTAGATTAGATTTTCATTGTGTTAAAGAAGCTGCAAATGTTCCCAAAAGAATCCAAAAATATTTCTACCTAAAGTCTCTACCTATGTCCCATAATTGTATTATTGTCTCATCTATGTGGTTCATAATGTAAAATCTTGTTTCAAAATATTTATTTTTTTTATTTAGTTTTTTATTTAGTTTCGCTGTCATTTGACATGGAAATTCATGTAAAAAGAACTAGTTATGTGTAGTTGTTAGAAATGATATTTTCTTTGAATTTGTAAATGTACACATTAAAGATATAGGTAACCGTTAAATATAATTCTAAATATTAAATGCAAAAATATGCATTAGACTTCATACAAAATGTTAAATATAACTTAAAATAATCAGTGTTGATTTTAGTCTTTGATCTTATTAAATACAGATAGAAATATGAATTACAGATCTATTGAATATTAACCTATTTTCTCCATGTAAAGGAACTGTTCAATCTAAAGTGATATATTTCATCAAAATATAAATATTAAATGTGAATTAATAAGTTAAAAATAAATGTAAATGTTATTTATAAATACATAAATTTACTGAGTTAAAGGAAAAATTTAAAGTTTAATTTAAATACAAATATAGAAAAGAAAGGAAACGGAGTCATTGTTAGTGTACGGCTGCACTAGACAGTGGAGCAGCCCAGGAACAGTCCACACACATATTTAACATTTAGATTAATATTATTGAGATACTTTTGAAAATGTCTGAACATATTAATCATTGCTTGTGAAATTTGATTATACACAAGTTAATTACATGAATCCCTGTGACATCAACTTGAGCGAACAGTGAGGAAAGTAAACTCATATTTTGTAACTGAATTTTTCCATCTCACCACATTGTGGTAAAAGCAGCTCATGACAGAAACAGTGTTTCAGTGACATGTGAGAGGTTTCTAGCATGCAGCTGTCTCCTCCAGTTCCTACTGAGATGTTGGGCTTTTGTTTGCATTGGTGGGGCTGATGGAAACACAGCTTGAGTCCAGCTGGTCTCCAGCATCAATGTGCTGCAGTGCTCTGAGCTGCTGCTGACTGTGTCCGTGTGTGTCCGTGCTGCTTGTTGCTGCTGTCAAACCTCAGAGGAGACGCCAGCCCTGCCCGTGGTGAGCGTGTACCCAGCAGCACCCAGAGCCCACCTGGAGGGGAGGAGCTCCCTGCTGTGCCTGGCCCGCCACATGTTCCCTCCTGAGGTGACCTTCTCCTGGAGCAGACGAGAGGAGGACGGAGGTCTGAAGAAGGTGACCTCTGAAGAGGCAGAGCAGCTGGAGCTCCGAGAGTCTGGACACAGTGCCTCCATCTTACTGCTCCATCAGCCACAACACAGTGACTACAGCTACAGCTGCACTGTCAGCCACCAGGGGGGCCAAGTGGAGGCCCAAACACACCCAGGTAACCAAGGCTGCTGAGCCCATCCAGCAGGGCTTCAGCTCCACACCAAGCAAAGAGCAGAGAAAACCCCTGAAATATTGTTTTTTTCACCATGAAATTTGATGACTTTTTGAATGACTGAAGCGTTAGAAAAAAGTTATTGTCACCATTATTTCTACATTTATAGAAGCTGTACACAATTTGGATAAGAGTGCCTTTGGGTCATTTTTGATCCTGAACTTAAAATCACAGTCACAGAGTCAGTCTCAGAGTCAAAGGTCGCAAATAAATTCAGAAATTCACATCAAGGCACATTTCATCACATCTTTTCACATAACATAACGTAACATTATTTAACGTAAAATCATGTTTCATCACCATCAACCACATGTTATCTCTTAGGTTCACGTAAAGTCAGTTTTTCTCTCTGGAAGTCATATGAAGACATTTTATCACATTTTCTTACAAAACTCAAGATTTTCACACAGCTTTGATTAATGACAGGTTGTTCATTCTACAAAGCTTTTGTCAGATTAAATTGAATACATTTTAGATCTTAGGGCAAGTCGTCATTGACCATGAGGACAAGAGGTGTGAGCAGAAAATGAAGACAACAGGACGGTTAATCAGAGTAAAGTCCTATTTCTGTCCCTGAAAAGCTGCTCGAGGATCAGACTAGTTGTATGATTAGCAGGTGTTTGATCATTGCTTCAAACTGTAGCGCCCCCTGTCTTCACTTTGAGCTGAGTTTGTCCACACTGTGAAAAGTCTGAGTTGACTGAGTCTTGATGAAAGTGACACAGTGAAGCAGGTCTGACCTGTGTGTGTGTGTGTGTGTGTGTGTGTGTGTGTGTGTGTGTGTGTGTGTGTGTGTGTGTGTGTGTGTGTGTCTCAGTCTCAGTGTCTGAGTCCTTCCAGGCAGAGTGCAGGGTGAAGCTGCTCCTGCTGCTCTACACACTGCTGATAGTGAAGAGTCTGGTGTTCTGCTGTGGACTCTCTCTGCTGATGAGCCTCAGAAACAAGGGGCTGTCCACTAACTGCACACAGGCCCACTGACTGTCCCCATCACTTCTGCTGCTGCTGCTGCTGCTGCTGCTGCTGCTGCTTCTCAGACATCACTTTGATCAGTGCTCACAAATGTCCTGTTGGCTTTTAACGTTTGTTTGGAAAATGAAGAGTGTTGATGCTCAGGTTAGATACACTCATCCTAACATGATCCTAAAGACCTAAACACACGTGTGTATTAGAAGCTACTGAGAATAAATCTTTTTTTCAGCTCCTAGTTTATTTGAGTCTGCCATGATAATACAAGTTCAACTAAATATTGAGCAGCTTCCGTCATGTTTTATTCTTGCCTGAAATCTTCCAGTTCAACATTGTCAATAAAGTGAAAAATGACCATGTCTGTGTCTCTCATAGATTATCACACAGCAGGACATCACTAATATCAGGCTCCAAAGTCAGAGAAGCAAACACACTGTTCTCGACAAGTGACTGTGAATGAGTGGGTCAACCTCTATGCCGATGACGCAAACATATATACACACAACCAAACAGAAGAGGACGACATCTTCTCTATTGTTAGTATTAATAAAAATAAATTGCAATAAAATAATGTCTCATATGTTCATTGTAATAGAAAATGATTACAAGGAAATCGAACAGTAGAATATTCCTCTTTTAAGAAAAACTCAGAGGCAGTATATTCCTTTGTTTATAACAAAGAGGACATTTCAAGAAATTGCTAAGAAATATAACTACACATACCGTTTCCTTCACTCCTTACCACAAGAAAGAGTAAATTATCAAGATATGAATTGTGACACATGATCTATTTTAAGACTTGATGATGACACCTTATTTCAGATTAAGAGAGACTATATCAACCGTATGAACTTGGTTACAGTGGTCTATCAATAATTAGTTTTAGAAACATTCCATACACAGAGGAAAACATTTAATTTTGTTTCTTTGCCTTAATATTAAACATAAAAAGTTTAGTTTCTGCACACTGGATATTCATGTGTGTCATGTGTTTTTAATGTCTTGACTGTGTCTAAAGTCTAAAGTCTAAAGTCAGATTTGTTCCAGAGACATTCTGAACATGAATGTCTCTGTACCACAGCATTGGACTATGTCTCATCATTGTTCCATGTTATTTTTCTCAGAGTTTTGCTGCTGTTCTCAGTTGGTTTGTTGTGGGGCCACTATACACAGACTGACAGCTCTGTTAACATCAGTGTGAACTGCTCAACTTATTTCAGCTCCTCAGCTCTCAGTTCAGGGTTTGTGCTGCTTCTCTCACACAGATCAAAGTTGAGTGTAACATAGGCAATGTTTTTCTATTTCCATCAGTCACTAGCTCTCCTGCCATTGTAGATCCCACCTCTCTCCCATGCCATTTACTCATTGCTCTCCCCTGGGTGGGGAGAACCCTCTCCACCTGCAGCCTGTTTCCTCATCACGCCCTTTGTATAAATACCAGTGCTTCTCCACCTTGTCCCTGCCAGATTGTCCTGTGCTCCTATGCCTCTGACACTGGAGTTGGAGCAGTCCTGTCACAATGGTCAGCTGAGGACCAGAAGATTCATCCGTGCGCTTTTCCTCTCCTCTCTTTCTCTTTCACCCTCTCATACAGGCCAGGCTCCAAAAACACCAAACCTGATGCGCTGTCCCGTCAGTTCCAGGCGGGGGATTCCACATCCCCGCTTGAGAATATCCTCCCCCCTGCATGTGTTGTAGAAGTTGTATACTGGGAGGTGGAGAGTAAGGTAAAACGTGCCCTCACTGAACACTCTGCTCCTGGTGCCTGCCCAGAGAATAGATTATTTGTTCCAGACTGTCTCCGTTCTGAGGTCCTCCTGTGGGGGCATTCTTCTCACCTGGCCTGCCATCCTGGGGTGAGATGCACGTTAGCCTTGCTGCTACAATGTTTCTGGTGGCCTACCATGGAGAGAGACGCCAGGGAATTTGTTGTTGCGTGTCATGTTTGTTCTCAACACAAGAGTTCCAACAAGCCTCTGTCTGGTCTCCTTCTTCCTCTGCCAGTCCCTCATCGACCTTGGTCCCATATTTCCCTGGACTTTGTCACCGGCTTACCACCTTTAAATGGTAATACAGTCATCCTCACTGTTGTGGATCATTTTTCCAAAGCCACCGTTCTTATCCCACTACCCTAGTTACCGACTGCCAAAGAGATGGCTGAGATCATGTTGCAACATGTTTTCCGAGTGCATGGTCTCCCATCGGATGTGGCCTCTGATCAGGGGCCACAGTTCATTTCCCATTTTTGGTCCAAGTTTTGTAGGATGCTGGGGGCTACAGTCAGCTTGTCATCTGGTTTCCATCCACAATCGAATGGCCAAGCGAAGCGGATGAATCAAAAGATGGAGACTGCTCTTCGATGCCTAGCCTCTCGTACCCCCTCCTCCTGGTCAGAGCAGCTTCTCTGGATTGAGGACGCTCAAAACACCCTACCCAGCTCAGCCACAGGGTTTTCGCCTTTCCAGTGTTCCCGGGGGTACCAGCCACCACTTTTTCCAGAACAAGAACAGGAAGCCAGTGTGCCTTCAGTTCAGGCATACATTAGACGGTGTCGGCACACCTGGATGCAGGCCCGTTCTACCCTACTGCACTATTCCGACCGTTACCAACGTTCTGCCAACAGACGTCACAATCCAGCACCCTGTTACACTTCAGGACAACGTGTTTGGTTATCAACACGGGATCTTCCCCTAAAAGTGGATTCGAAGAAGTCAGCTCTTTGTTTTATTGGTCCTTTCCCGATCTCTAAAATAATCGACTCAGTGGCTGTCCGTCTTCGTCTCCCTTCATCCATGAGGATTAACCCCACATTCCATGTTTCCAAGATCAAACCGGTCAATGAAAGTAAACACCTACCCTCCTCCAGACCCCACGTCTCTTCCCTCAAACCTGTGACTCTTAGTTGTGCTTCTGGGTTCCTCTGCTGATTGTGACACTGAGACAGTGAGCACTGAGATTGGAGTCAAACTCAAGTTCCTTCAGTCGTTCTTGAGGCAGACTCCATGTTGTAACTGTCAGCGTGTTGTTGATGTGAAGACGCTCAGCCAACGTTGAGGAGCTGCAGAGCAGAAAGCCACACAGCTCGTCTGCTGCAGGAGGAAGAGTTGATTCACCACCAACAGCCCTGATAACCACTGAGAACACACTCACATCTGCTGCTGCAACACACCACAACCTCCCTCACTGTGCTGCTTTGTTACATGGAGGCCATTCCTCCACTCAGCTTCTCAGTGCAACACCTCATTACTGAGGATGATCATTATTAACCCTGCTGTCATCTTCACAGTCTGAAAAATGCCCACATTAATCAGCTGAAATAAAGCAGTTTCATCTCTCTTAAAATTCCAAATTTATTTTAAAGGATGAAACAACCTGTCATGCACCAGACACTGTGTGAACATCAGACTTTTCCCTTTATAAAGTGCAGAGAGACTACATTCATTCATTGGACTCCTCTTTACTCCAACACAGCTTCAATCATGTTGTCTTTCCTAGAGAAGATTTTTATGGCTATTGTTATTCCTTGAGGTACAAAGGTGCTCAGGTGGTAAACAACATGTTGGCCCAAGCGATAGTACTTGAAGGAAGAAGATAGTATCTGAAATGCATATAAAGTGTTTATGAATGCAGTTTCCTGAAGGCTCTTCCTGGCTTCACTAAGCAGTGAAGGCTCTAGTTACAGCAGTTGCTCCAGCCACTTGTCCCACAACTCTCTGATGTCTTATGATGTTTTTGACCCAAGTATAACAGGAGGGTTGATGCAGCGACTTATTCCTGGCACTAATTGCTCATTATAAAGACTCATGTGTGTGTATTTCTGAAAGATCAATCTGAGTCAGTTCCATAGGGGGTAAACCTGGTGTTGCAGCAGCATAGACAGTACAAGAAACATTGACTGATAGGTACACATACACTGAGACGATGAGCAGAAACATAGTCCAGACCACAACCTGTGGCGAAAGAAAGATGAATCCATCAGTGGATAGAATGAGCAGTGCAGATGAAACAGCATCAGGGAGCAGTTTTTGAACATAGGAGGCATGTGGGACTTCACCTGTGTCTTCAGGTGTTCCACCTGCAGGAAAGAAGCACTTCATCATCCATGTGTGGATGAGATGAGTTCACACTGAAGATCAGAGAAACAGCGCCACCCTGAGCTCACAATGTTTCTCACAATACCATCAATTCGACAGCAACAAATGCAACAATGATAATGGTAGTAACTGTTGTTATTATCATCACTGTCCAACATCAGTCATTCTTATTGTGTTTAAGAAGAATGTTTGTGTTTCTATTTAAATGCACAGATAATGTCTCATTAACTACCCAGAAAAAAGACATTATTTATCAAATGATGATAATATCAAACTTTTGATGATCTCTCAAAAGTTGTTGAAAGTTTTCTTTGAAATATTTGAAAAAATGTCTAAATAGTCCTCTAAAATGTGTTTCTGTCTTCATGAAGCAACAGGTTATTGTATTCATTTTATTATACTTCACTGCATTTATAATTTATGTTATTTCATTTGAGCCTTTCATATATTCTGTCCAACCCTTTCCTCCACTGTGGTTGTTTCAAAATGCTTAACAAATAAAGTTGGTGTGGATCGGATCATTCAATGCTGGTTTGAAATTAAATATTTTGACACCTTGTGAAGTGTGTCAATGGAGCAGGTTGACCAGCCTAGCAGAAATAGTCTATTTCTATCTGTTTCTGTCTGTCTCTGGCTTTGCTATGTTGGGGTCTTCATGCAGAAGCATCAGTTTCATAGTGTTGTCGTGTGCATCTTCGAGCCACAGATGAACTTTCCAGAGGAAACAAACAGGAAACAAAGTGTGTTTGTTTGACTCAAACCACACAGCAGCTTCAGCTGAGCTGCCAATCAGCAGCCACAGCCTTATCTGTGGGCCACAGGGGCTGATGGGAGGTGTGAGGGGCTGCCACCAACCACCTGGTCCTGGTGCTGGGATCTCACAGCTTGTCCTTGTTTGGCCTCAGCTGCATCACAGCCACTTCTCCCCAGGAGCCCCAGAGGATCCAGCACTGCTCACCATGCTTCTCCTCCACACTGCTGTGCTCTGCTGTCTGGCTTCAGGTGAGTGTTTCCAGCCAATCAGGAGCCAGCAGACTCTCCCTCTGACCCACGTTGTCACACTCACCTTCACCTGTCTGCCTGTTCCTCTACAGCGCTGGTTGAGGTGGCAGCACAGCTGACTCAGGAGGACCTGACACTGACCAGGAGACCTGGCCAACAAGTCTCCTTCAGCTGTCGAGGAACTCAGCAGTGTGGTGGATTTGTGTACTGGTACCAGAAGAAAGAAACAGAAACATTCAGAGTTGTTTTTGTTCTTCAAAAGAATGGTTGTAGTGTAGCTTACAGGTACAGAGATGATTTCTCAGCTGTGAACACACAGAGAGGCTGTGAGTTGCAGATCCAGAAAGTTCAAACTCGTCATTCAGCCACCTACTACTGCTCCTGTTATCTCTCCCACAGTGAGAAATGATGTGTGCAGCCTGAACAAAAACCAGCAAATGAACAGATGCCAGACAGTGAGTGTGAGGGAGGAGAGCAGTAAACCACAGCCCAGACTCACATATTTCACCTCCATCTCAGCCAGTCAAACACACCCACTGACACAGTCCTTTCACTCCACTGTCACATGTTCCTGCAGGATCTCAGCTTTTTAGCCCAGCGAGGACAAACCAGCAGCTCAGACACATAGTGAACAAAGTCAGTCACAACAAGCTCACATGCAAAGTTAACGTTCAGTGGGAGAAACGTCCTGTGATCAACATCATCAAAATACAATTCCCATTTCCAGAGAAGTTGAGACACTTTCTGAAGAAGCAGCAAAGACTCAGATCTGCAACATGTTCATTCACTGGGACCAGAGTAAAGTTTTTCACTGCATCACTTCCAACTGGTTTCTATCTGCTGAGCAGAATTCGGACCAAATTTCATCAATGAATCAGTTCAGACAGTTTGACAGGGCGATCAGCTGGATGTTCTCAGAGCCTTTGTAGGACCAAACTGGAAGAGTTCATCAGACATGTTTTACGAGGAAATTCGTTCTTGATGTCTGCCTTATCCACCTGATTCCTGGGGGCGCTGATGTAGAAACCATCATGGGTCCAACTTCCTGTGAAACACTGGAAGAAGCAGTGAGCCACTGGCTGCAAGCACTTTTTGTTTCCTGAAGAGGTTTATTAGAATTTCCTGTTTTCTTTTTTAAATTATGATCGCCCCCCATAGCATCTATAACTGTCCTCATGCTGCTTGGGAGCATGTTGGCTGTTCATAGTTCTACTAATAACCAGATGAAGTTGAATCTGTGGTTATAAGAGCAATGTTCTGAACATGCCCATCAGACCAAGTCAGAATGTTGTTGTGAGTCATGGAGTTTCCACCACCTACTGGAGGACGAGGAACTAGGAGGATGAGGCTGAAAACACTGAACATGGAAAGACTAGAAGGATACATGTGTCTCTTTTCCTAGCATGAGCTACACTGCTAGCATAGCTGCAGGGAGTCAGGAGAAGGAAACCTCCACTGGTACTGAGTTAGACTGATGTGAATCCTGATGGAAATCATCTTCTCACCACTGAATGCTCCATGTTGCTTATCTGTCTTCCTGTGTTGGTAACTAACCTACACCTGCTCCACAGGCTCAGTGTGGGGGGCTGTGAGGGAGGGGGAGGGGCCAGGAAGGTGAACTTGTTGTGGTTTCTTGAGAGGTGATGTTGCTGAAGATAATGCTGAAGATGATGAAGGAAAGTCCGCTGACACTGTCTTAGTTGCAAATAGGAGGTTTATTGCAAAGAAGACCAGTATCAAACAAGCACCCGGTCTGCTTGGAGTGGAACAGCCAAATGTCCTCTGACTATTGTCTCCAAGCTCACACTTCTTATACCCTTATCACCCTTCTGATCTTTGGTGAGTCTCTTCATCCAGGCCCCCAGGACCCCTGCTGTGATCGGGTGCCGACAGTCTTCTTCCTTACCAGCCCTACTTCCAATACGACCCCTAATAAAACATGCATCAGATAGTATGTATGTGACCCCCTCATAAACTTGCCTTTCCATTTAAACGAAGCTAGTAACTAACACAAACATATGGTCACAGACACACATCCTCCAGACACTACAATAACATTGGATATTCTGAAAACAGTAGAATGTCATAGTGACGACACTGAACATTCCATAATCAGTTTTTCAATCTGTTTTAAAAAATCGACTTCTATGTAACTTACAGGAGAAGAACATTGCCACCTGGTCCTGGTCATGGAAAAACAGGACCTTTTTATGCAGGCTCTTTAGCTGTCAGCAGATGTCAGTATGGGACTTGTTCATGGGAGGTGCAAGTTTCTTTCAACAGATAAAAATCACAGGTGAATCAGAAGCTGCAGCCAGACTGAATTCCTTTTAAATGTTAATCTAAAAAAAAAACTGATGTCTAGAAGTTTGGCATCAAGAAAGGACACACAACAACGAAACTCTGGAGCTTTCACATCTATAGGGCTCTGTAGTTCGGGGTTCTTGATTATTTTGTCAAAATAAACCAAAGGTTGGTTCTCAGCTGGAACCAGAGAAGTTAATTCTTCCTCACACAATGTGAAGATGAGATGAAGAAGGACAGAGACAAAGCTTTGCAGCTCTGAACCAGAAACAGAATCATGTCTGTGTGAAAGCATTAGATCTTTTTTTCTTGACACCACAGTTGACTCCAATTCCCTCCAGACTGTGTGACATATTCATCTCGTTAAAGGAAAAATCAAAGGAGCAGCATGTTCCTATTTTATTAGGAAGATGAAATTTCGAGAAATTACGAAGAAATAAATCTTTTTGAATATTGTTTCCTTCACTTCTTACAACAAGAAATAGTTAAGATATGAATTGTTATACATGTGGCCTATTTTAACAGCCGTTTGTCTGCCTCAAGTCGCTCTTGAGGCAGACTCTATGTTTTGATTGTCAGTGTGTTGTTGATGTGAAGTCAGCCAATGTTGAGAAAACACTTTAAGTGCCTCGATTCAGCACGTTGACCAGCCTAACCTGAAATCTATTTCAATCTACTTCTATGTGTCCATGCCACACGAAGAATCTTCATGTAGCAGCATCAGTTTCATAGTGTTGTCGTGTGCATCTTCGAGCCACAGATGAACTTTCCAGAGGAAACAAACAGGAAACAAAGTGTGTTTGTTTGACTCAAACCACACAGCAGCTTCAGCTGAGCTGCCAATCAGCAGCCACAGCCTTATCTGTGGGCCGCAGGGGCTGATGGGAGGTGTGAGGGGCTGCCACCAACCACCTGGTCCTGGTGCTGGGATCTCACAGCTCGTCCTTGTTTGGCCTCAGCTGCATCACAGCCACTTCTCCCCAGGAGCCCCAGAGGATCCAGCACTGCTCACCATGCTTCTCCTCCACACTGCTGTGCTCTGCTGTGTGGCTTCAGGTGAGTGTTTCCAGCCAATCAGGAGCCAGCAGACTCTCCCTCTGACCCACGCTGTCACACTCACCTTCACCTGTCTGCCTGTTCCTCTACAGCACTGATTGAGGTGGCAGCACAGCTGACTCAGGAGGACCTGACACTGACCAGGAGACCTGGCCAACAAGTCTCCTTCAGCTGTGGAGGAACGCAGCAGTGTGGATATGTGCAGTGGTACCAGAAGAAAGAAAGAGAAGCATTCAGAGCTATTCTTTATCTTGAGGGTAATTGTCGTGTAGCCAGCAGGTCTGATCTACAATACTATGGATACAATCATCCTCAGATAGATGATTTCTCAGCTGTGAACACACAGAGAGGCTGTGAGTTGCAGATCCAGAATGTTCAAACTCGTCATTCAGCCTCCTACTACTGCTTCTGTTGGGTCTCCCACAGTGAGAAATTATCTGTGCAGCCTGAACAAAAACCAGCAGATGAACAGATGTCAGACAGTGAGTGTGAGGGAGGGGAGCAGTAACCCACAGCCCAGACTCACATATTTCACCTCCATCTCAGCCAGAGTCAAACACACCCACTGACACAGTCCTTTCACTCCACTGTCACATGTTCCTGCAGGATCTCAGCTTTGTAGCCCAGAAGTTGAGACACTTTCTGAAGAATCAGCAAAGACTCAGATCTGCAACATGTTCATTCACTGGGTGGTCCCAGTAAAGTTTTTCACTGCATCACTACCAACTGGTTTCTATCTGATGAGCAGAATTTTAACCAAACAACAAAATGAATCATTTCCAAAACATTTTTAGCTTTTTAAAGCAAAGTATTGAGGCACACATTGTGCCACATACTTGTTTTATGTGCTGTTTTCATGTCATGATAATGATGGGGGTTGGTTCAGCTGGATGTTCTCTTTGCAGGAAAAATCTTTTTTAGGACCCATCTTTTTTATTGGTTATATCATGTTATGACCCTAACTACTGGTCATACTTACTGGCACTTATCATTGGCACTTATCATTGGTTATCGTAGTAGCGGTCAAGAGATTTCCTGAACTACTTCCATCTTGTCTGTAGTGCATTCTGTTGCTGTGTTGTAGTCTTCAAAGGTGTCTCAGCATCCAGCTTCAAAGTTCACCTCTGAGGAGCAGGAGCTGCCCACAGTTTGTTCTTTGTTTGTTCTCCAGACCTTTCCAATCATGTCTTCTCTACTGTCCTAACACAGAGTTTAATCGTCATCCTGCTCTATGTCGGTGTGGGGGGGGTGTCAGCTGGATGTTGTCAGAGCCTTTGTAGGACCAAACTGGGGGAGATCATCAGACATGTTTTAAGAGGCAGTTAGTTCTTGATGTCTGCCTTGTCCACCTGATTCCTCGGCAGGCGCTGATGTACACACTATGATGGGTCCAGCTTCCTGTGAAACACTAGCACTGAGCCACTGGCTGCTAGTGGCCTTTGTTTTCTATAGCAGTTTATTTGAAAGTTTCCTGTTTTCTTTCCTAAATGATGACCAGCTCCTGTAGCATATACAGTAAAACTGTCCTGGTGCAGCATGTTGGCTGTTCATGGTTGTACTAATAACCAATTGAAGTTGAATCTGTGGCCACAAGAGCAATGTTCTCAACATGGACTAAGACAGAATGCTGTTGAGAGTCATGCAGTTTCCACCACCTACTGGAGGACGAGGAACCAGGAGGATGAGGCTGAAAACACTGAACATGGAAAGACTAGAAGGATACATGTGTCTATTTTTCTAGCATGAGCTAAACTGCTAGCATAGCTGCAGGGAGTCAGGAGCAGGAAACCTCCACTGGTACTGAGTTAGACTGATGTGAATCCTGATAGAAATCATCTTCTCAACACTGAATGCTCCATGTTGCTTATCTGTCTTCCTCTGTTGGTGACTAACCTACACCTGCTCCACAGGCTCAATGTGAGGAAGGGGGAGGGGCCAGGAAGGTGAACTCATTCAGAGTTTCTGGCTCAGTCTGAAAGTTACTGACTGCAGCTTGAAGGCAGCAAGATAATGATGGATGGGTCTTCATGTTCTGCCTCTCCACTTGTTTTGATTCTACATGTCTTCAGACTGAGTCATTTACTGCACAGTGGAAAGTCCTGTTTCTGTCAGACCACCACAGAGGAAGAGATGTCATGTTGATGTGACCCTCAGACAAAGTCATCATGGAGCTGAAACCTGATGTGGACTCCTCCAGCTCTCTGACACGTTCAGCAGCAGCAGCAGCAGCAGGTTTTCGCCACACTCTTTCTCACTGTGGGATCAAATTGGGTGTACATCTTTGGCTCTGGAACCAAACTGTACGTAACAGGTAAGAATCAACATCGTCTTCTCCTGTTTCATGAAGCTGTTGAAAATGTGCTTTTCCTGAGTTTGTGCTGCTTCAGAATTTACACAACAGTTTTTCCCAGTTTGGAGAGAATTGTTGCAGCTGTGCAGCTGCTGCTCAAACCTCCTGGAAAGATGTTTCAGTCTCTGCACCACTGATGTTATGCTTTATCTGCCATCACAGAGAAAATATGAGAATAAATGTTAGAAATAGTCAGTGTCAGGTCAGGACCACAGACCATCAAACATCATGTCATATTAGCCAGTGGAGGGATTTAGAAGAGTGACTTTAAACATGTTGTTCAGATCATTAGTGAAGAGTTTTGAATGGACCTCAGGACAGTTGGGTTTGATATGACGGAACATTTGTGTTTTACTGGAACATAGATTTATACATGAAGGCAAAGACAGGCTGACAGTGATGTTGCATCTGACACTAGTGATGAAAATTCATTGATATATTAATAGAGATCATACAGGAAAATAGAAGACAACCACATTTAAAATATGAACCTGATGCCGTTCTTTATGTCATTTTATCAACAACAGTAAATCTATGTAAAAATGTTCAGTCAGATCCTGCAGTGATTTTCACTGGACTGTGAATTAACGAGACATTACTAATGATGTTAAATCATCTGTGAGTTTTCACTCACTTCTTCTGATCTGCTACAGCAGAGTTTATTATTTTCAGCCTGTGTTAGATTTGATATCACAACATGTTTTCATTGTGTTAAAATGGCTGCAAATGTTCCCAAAAGAATCTAAAAATAATTCTACCTAAAGAATCTACCTATGTCCCATAAATGTATTATTGTCCCATCTATGTGGTGCTTAATGTACAAATCTTCTTTCAAAATATTTAGTTTTTATTTATCACATTTATTTAGTTTTGCTGTCATTTGACATGGTCATTTGTATAGAAAACTAGTTATGTGTAGTTGTTAGAAATGATATTTTGTTTGAATTAAAAAGATGTAAATATACACAATACATGTATGTGTAAATGTTACATATAAATCTAAATATTAAATCCAAACAAATCCAAACATAGACTTCATACAAAATATTAAACATAACCCATAATAATGAATATTGATCTTAGTCTTCAATCTCATTAAATACAGATATAAATATGAATTACAGATATGAATATTGAATATTAATCCATTTTCTCAATGTAAAGAAGCTGTTTAATCTAATTTTCTATATTTTATCAAAATCTAAATATTAAATGTGAGTAAAAAAGTTCAAAATACATCTAAATTATGTATATATATATTATATATAAATATATTTATGAATACGAATATATATGAATATAAATATATATATGAATATGAGTGTATATATATATATATATATATATATATATATATACATATATATATATATATAAATACATAAGCTTGCTGAGTTAAAGGAAAAACTTAAAGTTTAATATAAATACAAATATAGAAAAGAAAGGAAACGGAGTCATTGTTAGTGTACGGCTGCACTCGACAGTGGAGCAGCCCAGGAACAGTCCACACACATATTTAACATTTAGATTTGTATTATTTAGATACTTTTGAAAATGTCTGAACATATTAATCATTGCTTGTGTAATTAGATTATACACAAGTGAATTACATGAATTCCTGTGACATCAACTTCAGCTAACAGTGAGGAAAGTACACACATTTTGTAACTGAATTTTTCCATCTCACCACATCGCGGTAAAAGCAGCTCATGACAGAAACAGTGTTTCAGTGACATGTGAGAGGTTTCTAGCATGCAGCTGTCTCCTCCAGTTCCGACTGAGATGTTGGGCTTTTGTTTGCATTGGTGGGGCTGATGGAAACACAGCTTGAGTCCAGCTGGTCTCCAGCATCAATGTGCTGCAGTGCTCTGAGCTGCTGCTGACTGTGTCCGTGTGTGTCCGTGCTGCTTGTTGCTGCTGTCAAACCTCAGAGGAGACGCCAGCCCTGCCCGTGGTGAGCGTGTACCCAGCAGCACCCAGAGCCCACCTGGAGGGGAGGAGCTCCCTGCTGTGCCTGGCCCGCCACATGTTCCCTCCTGAGGTGACCTTCTCCTGGAGCAGACGAGAGGACGGAGGTCTGAAGAAGGTGACCTCTGAAGAGGCAGAGCAGCTGGAGCTCCGAGAGTCTGGACACAGTGCCTCCATCTTACTGCTCCATAAGCCACAACACAGTGACTACAGCTACAGCTGCACTGTCAGACACCAGGAGGGCCAAGTGGAGGCCCAAACACACCCAGGTAACCAAGGCTGCTGAGCCCATCCACCTGGGCTTCAGCTCCACATCAAGCCAAGAGCAGAGAAAACCCCTGAAATGTTGTTTTTTCACCATTAAATTTGATGACTTTTTGAATGACTGAAGCATTAGAAAAAAGTTGTTGTCACCATTATTTCTACATTCATAGAAGCTGTACACAATTTGGATAAGAGTGTCTTTGGGTCATTTTTGATCCTGAACTTAAAATCACAGTCACAGAGTCAGTCTCAGAGTCAAAGGTCGCAAATAGAAATTCACATTGAGGCACATTTCATCACATCTTTTCACAATAACATAACGTAACATTATGTAACGTAAAGTCATGTTTCATCACCTTCAGCCACATTTTATCTCTTAGGTTCACGTAAAGTCAATTTTTCTCTCTGGAAGTCACATTAAGACATTTTATCACAAAACTCAAGATATTCACACAGCTTTGATTAATGACAGGTTGTTCATTCCACAAAGCTTTTGTCAGATTAAATTGAATACATTTTAGATCTTAGGGCAAGTCGTCATTGACCATGAGGACAAGAGGTGTGAGCAGAAAATGAAGACAACAGGACGGTTAATCAGAGTAAAGTCCTATTTCTGTCCCTGAAAAGCTGCTAGAGGATCAGACTAGTTGCATGATTAGCAGGTGTTTGATCATTGCTTCAAACTGTAGCGCCCCCTGTCTTCACTTTGAGCTGAGTTTGTCCACACTGTGAAGAGTTGACTGAGTCTTGATGAAAGTGACACAGTGAAGCAGGTCTGACCTGTGTGTGTGTGTGTGTGTGTGTGTGTGTGTGTGTGTGTGTGTGTGTGTGTGTGTGTGTGTGTGTGTGTGTGTGTGTGTCTCAGTCTCAGTGTCTGAGTCCTTCCAGGCAGAGTGCAGGGTGAAGCTGCTCCTGCTGCTCTACACGCTGCTGATCGTGAAGAGTCTGGTTTTCTGCTGTGGACTCTCTCTGCTGATGAGCCTCAGAAACAAGGGGCTGTCCACCAACTGCACACAGGCCCACTGACTGTCCCCATCACTTCTGCTGCTGCTGCTGCTTCTCAGACATCACTTTGATCAGTGCTCACAAATGTCCTGTTGGCTTTTAGCGTTTGTTTGGAAAATGAAGAGTGTTGATGCTCAGGTTAGATACACTCATCCTAACATGATCCTAAAGACCTAAACACACGTGTGTATTAGAAGCTACTGAGAATAAATCTTTTTTTCAGCTCCTAGTTTATTTGAGTCTGCTATGATAATACAAGTTCAACTAAATATTGAGCAGCTTCCGTCATGTTTTATTCTTGTCTGAAATCTTCCAGTTCAACATTGTCAATAAAGTGAAAAATGACCATGTCTGTGTCTCTCATAGATTATCACACAGCAGGACATCACTAATATCAGGCTCCAAAGTCAGAGAAGCAAACACACTGTTCTCTACAAGTGACTGTGAATGAGTGGCTCAACCTCTATGCCGATGACGCTAACACATATACACACAAACAAACAGAAGAGGACGACATCTTCTCTATTGTTAGTATTAATAAAAATAAATTGCAATAAAATAATGTCTCATATGTTCATTGTAATAGAAAATGATTACAAGGAAATCGAACAGTAGAATATTCCTCTTTTAAAAAAAACTCAGAGGCAGTATATTCCTTTGTTTATAACAAAGGGGACATTTCAAGAAATTGCTAAGAAATAAAACGACACATACCGTTTCCTTCACTCCTTACCACAAGAAAGAGTAAATTATCAAGATATGAATTGTGACACATGATCTATTTTAAGACCTGATGATGACACCTTATTTCAGATGAAGAGACACCATATCAACCGTATGAACTTGGTTACAGTGGTCTATCAATAATAAGCTTTAGAAACATTCCTTACACAGAGGAAAACATTTAATTTTGTTTCTTTGCCTTAATATTAATCTTAAAATGTTTCTGCACACTGGATTTTCATGTGTGTCATGTGTTTTTAATGTCTTGACTGTGTCTAAAAGTCTAAAGTCAGATTTGTTCCAGAGACATTCTGAACATGAATGTCTCTGTACCACAGCATTGGACTATGTCTCATCATTGTTCCATGTTATTTTTCTCAGAGTTTTGCTGCTGTTCTCAGTTGGTTTGTTGTGGGGCCACTATACACAGACTGACAGCTCTGTTAACATCAGTGTGAGCTGCTCAACTTATTTCAGCTCCTCAGCTCTCAGTTCAGGGTTTGTGCTGCTTCTCTCACACAGATCAAAGCTGAGACACTGAGCACTGAGCACTGGAGTCAAACTCAGGTTCCTGCAGTCGTTCTTGAGGCAGACTCCATGTTGTAACTGTCAGCGTGTTGTTGATTTGAAGATGCTCAGCCAACATTGAGGAGCTGCAGAGCAGAAAGCCACACAGCTCGTCTGCTGCAAGAGACGAAGAGTTGATTCACCACCAACAGCCCTGATAACCACTGAGAACACACTCACATCTGCTGCTGCAACACGCCACAACCTCCCTCACTGTACTGCTTTGTTACGTGGAGGCCATTCCTCCACTCAGCTTCTCAGTGCAGCACCTCATTACTGAGGATGGCCATTATTACCCTTCCTTTGGTCTCCACAGTCTGAAAATAACCACATAAATTAAAATGAAATAAAGCAGTTTTATCTCAATTTAAATCCTACATCTGTTTTAAATGGATGAACAACCTGTCATGTGCTAGACCAGGGGTGGGCAAACTTTTTGGCTCAGGGGCCACATTGACGGGCCGGGTCAGCACAAGATGCGATACATATAAAAAGCTGCATTTGTTAACAGTACATTTCAAACATAAACAGAACAAAGCAGTACAGTATCAGCATACTATTTAATGAGAACAGTCTTGTTGATCACCCATTTTAGCCAGTGCATCAAAATCCGGTGGTCATCCTGCAATTCTCAGAACAGATCTGAGGTGTTCATCACTCATCTGGGATCTGTGGGGTGCTTTGTTGGTGTTCATCACACTAAAAGTCTGTTCACACACATACGTAGAGACAAACAACACCAGCATCCTCTTTGCCATCTTCTGGATGTTTGGAAATTTGGCTGCACTTAATGAAGCATAAAACTCATCCAGCTTCAGGGAGCTGAACTTGTCCTTTCATGTCACACTGGAGATCAATCAGTTCCAGCTGCAACTCCTGTGGCACCGTTTCCGGGTCTTGTGAGAAGGGACGTGACACCAGCTGAAGTGCCCTGTCAATTTTTCCAAAATCGCAAAACCGACGGCAAAATTCCTCATGCAGGTCATCCAGTGATTTTCTTTACTTTTACACATGTTGCGGGGCCCCTTTTAACGTAGTCAGTGTGGGGAAATGAGCAAATGACTTGTCTGATATTTGCTTCCAACGTAAAACCAGCTCGGTCTTGAAGGCTCTGACGTTTGCTTGCATTTCATGCACAAACTGTTTTTTTCCTCGTAGCTTCACATTCAGCCTGTTCATGTGTGTCAGTATGTTCACAGAAAAAGCTAAATCACATAGCCAGTCTGTGTCACTCAGCTCAGAAAAATTGTCAGTATGCCCAAATTGCTCCAAAAATGAAATAATCTCCTGTTTGAGCTCCCACACACGTTGACATACTTGTATGCCTCTGTGCCTCTGTATGACCGCTGACACGCTGTGAAATAAATCCTCTCCCCGTGTTTTTCCTTTCAGGAATTCCATATCCAAAAACTCCTCCGTTATCTCGAAATTCTCATTGATCCCTCTGATAAAAATGAAAAGCTCAGCAGTGTCCTTTATATCAGTGCTTTTGTCCAGTGCCATAGAATATAATGTAAATGGATTTTTTCTTTTGCTTGCTTGTTAAGTGTTCATCAGTTACTTTAATACGGCGTGTCACTGACCTGCGTGATATGCTTATTTTTCAAATTTGTTCTTGCTCTCAGGACATACAATACTTGCTGTCTCTGCCATGCACTCTTTAAGAAACTCTCTTTTGCTAGTTTGAATGCCAGCAGATAACTTGCCTTCGTGCTTGCTTCTTGGAGGGAAGTTGCTCGAAGAAAAGTGTTTTGCTGAGCCTGCAGGCTAGCTACCAAGCTGTCAGCGGTCTCCGTACGTTCTTGTGTTGAAAGGTTGCTGGCATAATTAGCATGCTTGGTGGAAAAGTGGCGGCTGATGTTGTATTCTTTTAAAAACGATTCTTGGCAAATAAGACATACAGCCTTGGACCGGACTTCAGTTTAAAAAAAAAGAAGCATTTAGGCGTCCATTCTTTCTCAAACACCCGGCACTCACTGTCGACTCTTCTTTTCTTTGACATTGCTGCAGATGGGTTCTGGTCGGACCAGTGGAAGAAGAGCGATATTTGGAATGGCACTGATGGCACTCACTGAGCCTGCTTTGCCACCTGGTGTTTCAAAAAATGTCAAAATGAAATGAACGCAATCATTCACATCAAACCTTAATTCTGTACTAATTTTTAATACGGCAGGCCAGATTATGGACTGCAATGGACTGGATCTGGCCCTGGATCTGGCCCGCGGGCCGTAGTTTGCCCACCTCTGTACTAGGTGGTAAACGACATGTTGGATCAAGAGATAGTATTTGAAAGAGGAAGACAGCATCAGGTATGCACAGAAAGTGTTTATGAATGCGGTTTCCTGAAGGCTCTCCCAGGCTCTCCTAAGCAGTGAAGGATCTAGGTATTGAGGAATCATGTGATCTTCAAACCGTGTAATACAGATCTCCATCACTCCCCCCACTCCACTCCAGAGGAATCCAGGACACTTCCTTGTCTCGCCCACCCCGTGCCTGTCCCTTCCCATCTAGCCAGGGGTCACAGAGCAAAAGAAGGGAACCAGGGCGAAGGTCAGTCGTGGGGAGTCCAGTAGTGTGGCCACCATCCAGACCACAACTTCCTGAACAATGTAAAAGGCAGGTTTAGTGGAAGGGAGAATCTCCCTCCCACGAAACCAAGAATCTGACTTGAATGAAACTGAACAGCAGTGCAGCCACTTTTACACCAGCTTTCGAGAACTCTGGGATAACATTTTTAAATGTCTTTATTTTTTTATATAAATGATGGATGATTAAACACCAGTTTTGGATTTGTGTGGATTGTTGTGTTCATGATCATTTCATTTAATCTTTTAGAGCTTAAACAAATGAACATGCACGCATCTATTTAGTTGAGGTTACATTCAGACTCACAAACTGTGTTTACCTGGGTGGTACGGCCTCGTTATTCTTTGTAGCCAGTATCGATCGTATAGATAAGAGGGTGTGTTGAGGATGATGGAGATGAAAAGTTATATCTGTTGCCCACTTCTGTCAACCCCCACCATCTCATCCAAATATGGTTTCTTCTGACTCTCTAAATTAGGAGGCCTAAATTTACTTTTATTTTGTAATTACAATGCCGCTCAGAATCCCCTTCATGAAGAGATGCTTCTTTCTTGGTCATTAATCTATAAACATTCCCTGTGCAGATACTACATATGGAATAATAGAAATATATGGAAACAAATACTTTTTTTACCCCCTTGGTTGATGTAATACATCCATGCCATGTAAATGTTAATAATAATGCATGAATAATGTGTAACTATATATCATGTAATACATTATATGTAATAAGGTAATACATATATATGTATACCAATGTAATATATCCCTGGGCCCCGGATGCAAGACCCATTCATTCCTATAGACTTTGCTTGCCAGGCGAATAATCAAGAATGTATTATAAGCTGTATAATGATATTAATAAGATTTAAGATTTATTTATGTCATGTAGGGTAGTATTATGTAATACTTCCTTGCTCGGCGTACAAGTAGCCGTCACTAAAACTTGTAGGTGTTCAGGGGTGAATATCCACTTCCAGTTACATTTGTTGTGAGGAGAATGTACATGTTGAAAAAGAAGTAATCCCTTCTTTCCCTAATGGTTGTACCAACATCAGCATCTTTGTAGATCCTCTGGATCACCATGTTCTCTGCAAGCTGGCCTTGCATCTACCACTCCATTCCAAGTAGGAATGTTCCTTTTTCAATGTCATGGTGTCACCTCCCACTTTCAACTACCTACATTAAACATAGTTTTGGGCATTTTATCTCCAGCAGGCCAAAGGGTGGATATTGTGGATTTTCTGTTAAGTGATGATCCTGAACATTAAAAAAATCTGTAGAATGTCACAGAAATGATACTGAACATCCCAGACTCAAGAATGACAATGTGTTGGCATCCCAATATCAGTTTTTCAATCAGTTTTTTAAAAAGTAGAGTTCTATGTAACTACAGGAGAAGAACATTGCCACCTGGTCTTGGTTCTGGAAAAACAGGACCTTTCTATGCAGCCTCTTCAGCTCTCTACCAGCAGATGTCAGCGTAGGACTTGTTCATGGGAGGTGCAAGTTACCTTGAACCATGGATGTTTTATCCATGCCTTGAACAGATAAAAATCACAGGTGAATCAGAAGCTGCAGCCAGATTGAATTCCATTTAAATGTTAATCTGAAAAAACTGATGTTAAGAAGTTGGGCACCAAGAAAGAGCACGCGAAAGCTACAAAACTCTGGAGCTTTCACACCTACAGGGCTCTGTAGTTCCGGTTCATGATTATTTTGTCAAAATAAACCAAAGGTCTAGTTTGTTCTTCCTCACACAATGTGAAATCAGAGAAAGGAGGACAGACACAAAGATTTTCAGCTCTGAACCAGAACCAGAACTGTGTCTGTGTGAAAGAATTGGTTCTTCATCATATTTTCTTTCGGCCACAACAGGCCCCAATCAAGGGTTGAGGAGAGGAAAATTTACAGTAAAGACAGAGAAACAAAATCCCTGTTTTTCACTTTCTCCCCAGACTGTCTGAAAAAGGACATAAAGTTTCCTTCAGTTCTTACAACAAGAAAGATTGTTAAGAGATGACTTGTGTCAAATGACGTGAGGCATGTTGGAACGAGTGTTGGAAGTGTTGTTGATGTGAAGACACTCAGCCAAGTCGGGGTGGCACTTTGAGTGCCTCGATTCAGCACGTTGACTGCCTAACCTGAAATGAAGTCTTCATGTAGCAGCATCAGTTTCATAGTGTTGTCGTGTGCATCTTCTAGCCACAGATGAACTTTACAGAGGAAACAAACAGGAAACAAAGTGTGTTTGTTTGACTCAAACCACACAGCAGCTTCAGCTGAGCTGCCAATCAGCAGCCACAGCCTTATCTGTGGGCCGCAGGGGCTGATGGGAGGTGTGAGGGGCTGCCACCAACCACCTGGTCCTGGTGCTGGGATCTCACAGCTCGTCCTTGTTTGGCCTCAGCTGCATCACAGCCACTTCTCCCCAGGAGTCCCAGAGGATCCAGCACTGCTCACCATGCTTCTCCTCCACACTGCTGTGCTCTGCTGTCTGGCTTCAGGTGAGTGTTTCCAGCCAATCAGGAGCCAGCAGACTCTCCCTCTGACCCACGCTGTCACACTCAGCTTCACCTGTCTGCCTGTTCCTCTACAGCGCTGGTTGAGGTGGCAGCACAGCTGACTCAGGAGGACCTGACACTGACCAGGAGACCTGGCCAACAAGTCTCCTTCAGCTGTGGAGGAACTCAGCAGTGTGGTGACGATGTGCAGTGGTACCAGAAGAAAGAAAGAGAAGCATTCAGAGCTATTCTTTATCTTGAGGGTAATTGTCGTGTAGCCAGCAGGTCTAATCTACAATCCTATGGATACAATCATCCTCAGATAGATGATTTCTCAGCTGTGAACACACAGAGAGGCTGTGAGTTGCAGATCCAGAAAGTTCAAGCTCGTCATTCAGCCTCCTACTACTGCTTCTGTTATCTCTCCCACAGTGAGAAATGATGTGTGTAACCTGAACAAAAACCAGCAGATGAACAGATGTCAGACAGTGAGTGTGAGGGAGGAGAGCAGTAAACCACAGCCCAGACTTTCACCTCCATCTCAGCCAGAGTCAAACACACCCACTGACACAGTCCTTTCACTCCACTGTCACATGTTCCTGTAGGATCTCATCTTTTTAACCCAGCGAGGACAAACCAGCAGCTCAAACACACGGTGAAGAAAGTCAGTCACAACAAACTCACATGCAAAGTCAACGTTCAGTGGGAGGAATGTCTTTTGATCAACATCATCAAAATACAATTCCCATTTCCAGAGAAGTTGAGACACGTTCTGAAGTAACAGCAAAGATTGGTTCTATCTGCTGAATATAATTTGTACAAAGCTTCATCAATGAATCAGCTCCAAGAAATGTTTTCGACTTTTAAAACAAAGCATTGGCATCTCTGACAGGAAACTGCGAGCAGACACATTATTTTCTGCTGTTTTCTAGCCACAAAAATCAATCAATCAACAAACAACCAATCAGTTAATTAATTCAATGATGAGTGGTTGACATTCCTTCATATCTCCTTCCATATTCTTCCTCAATAAATTTATATGATCCTGTGAAACACTAGAAATAGCAGTGTGCCACTGGTTGCTAGAGTTTCCTTTTAGCAGTTTATCAGAGAGTTTTCTGTTTCCTTATCTAAATAATGACCGGATCCTGTAGTATCTATAAATGTCCTCATGAAGCTCTGGAACATGTAGGATGTTCATGATTGAACCAGATGAAGTTGAATATGTGGCTAAAAGGGCAATGTTCTGAACATGCGCCCCAGACGAAGACAGAATGTTGTTGAGAGAGTCATGCAGTTTCCACTGCCTACAGAGGGATGAGGAACCAGGAGGAACCAGGAGGCATAGCATTGCTGCAGGGAGTCAGGAGCAGGAAACCTCCACTGGTACTGAGTTAAATTGATGTGAATCCTGATGGAAATCATATTCTCACCACTGAATGCTCCATGTTGCTTATCTGTCTTCCTCTGTTGGTTACTAACCTACACCTGCTCCACAGGCTCAATGTGAGGAAGGGGGAGGGGCCAGGAAGGTGAACTCATTCAGAGTTCACTCAGTCTGAAAGTTACTGACTGCAGCTTGAAGGCAGCAAGACAGTGATGGATGGGTCTTCATGTTCTGCCTCTCCACTTGTTTTGACTCTACATGTCATCAGACTGAGCCCATTTACTGCACAGTGGAAAGTCCTGTTTCTGTCAGACCACCACAGAAGAAGAGATGTCATGTTGATGTGACCCTCAGACAAAGTCATCATGGAGCTGAAACCTGATGTGGACTCCTTCAGCTCACTGACACGTTCAGCAGCAGCAGCAGCAGGTTTTTGTCACACTCTTTCTCACTGTGGGGATCATATGCTGTGTTCATCTTTGGCTCTGGAACCAAACTGTACGTAACAGGTAAGAATCAACGTCTCCTTCTCCTGTTTCATGAAGCTGTTGAAAATGTGCTTTTCCTGAGTTTGTGCTGCTCCAGGATTTACACAACAGTTTTTCCCAGTTTGGAGAGAATTGTTGCAGCTGTGCAGCTGCTGCTCAAACCTCCTGGAAAGATGTTTCAGTCTCTTCACCACTGATGTTATTCTTTATCTGCCGTCACACAGAAAATATGAGAATAAATGTTAGAAATAGTCAGTGTCAGATCAGGACCACAGACCATCAAACATCATGTCATATTAGCCAGTGGAGGGATTTAGAAGAGGGACTTTAAACATGTTGTTCAGATCATTAGTGAAGAGTTTTGAATGGACCTCAGGACAGTTGGGTTTGATATGATGGAACATTTGTGTTTTACTGGAACATAGATTTATACATGAAGGCAAACACAGGCTGACAGTGATGTTACATCTGATACTAGTGATGACAATTCATTGATATATTTATAGAGATCATACAGGAAAATAGAAGACAACCACATTTAAAATATGAACCTGATACCATGCTTCATGTCATTTCATCTATATAACAGTAAATCTATGTTAATATGTTCAGTCAGATCCTGCAGTGATTTTCACTGGACTGTGAATTAGCGAGACATTATTAATGATGTTAAATCATAAGTGAGTTTTCACTCAAGTCAAGTAAAAAAAAAATTATACATTATATATGTTTTAAAAAATATTTCTACATAAAGTCTCTACCTATATCCCATCTATGTGCTGCTTAGTGTAGAAATAGTTTCGCTGTCATTTGACATGGAAATTCATGTAAAAAACTAGCTATGTGTAGTTGTTAGAAATGATATTTTCTTTGAATTTGTAAATGTACACATTAAAAATATAGGTAACCGTTAAATATAATTCTAAACATTAAATGTAAAAATATACATTAGACTTCATACAAAATCTTAAATATAACTCAAAATAATCAGTGTTGATTTTGGTCTTTGATCTTATTAAATACATATAGAAATATGAATTACAGATCTATTGAATATTAATCTATTTTCTCCATGTAAAGTAACTGTTCAATCTAAAGTGATATATTTCAACAAAATCTAAATATTAAATGTGAATGAATAAATAAATGTAAATGTTATTTATAAATACATAACCTTAGTGAGTTAAAGGAAAAATTTAAAGTTTAATTTAAATACAAATATAGAAAAGAAAGGAAACAGAGTCGTTGTTAGTGTACACTCGACTGCACTCGACTGTGGAGTTGCCCAGGAACAGTCCACACACATATTTAACATTTAGATTTAAATTATTTAGATACTTTTGAAATTGTCTAAATTAATTGTAATTCATTGTATAATCGTATTATACACAAGTTATTTAAGTTTCTGTGACATCAACTTGAGCCAAGAATGTGGAAAGTCTCCTCCAGTTCCTACTGAGATGTTGGGCTTTTGTTTGCATTGGTGGGGCTGATGGAAACACAGCTTGAGTCCAGCTGGTCTCCAGCATCAATGTGCTGCAGTGCTCTGAGATGCTGCCGACTGTGTCCGTGTGTGTCCGTGCTGCTTGTTGCTGCTGTCAAACCTCAGAGGAGACACCAGCCCTGCCCGTGGTGAGCGTGTACCCAGCAGCACCCAGAGCCCACCTGGAGGGGAGGAGCTCCCTGCTGTGCCTGGCCCGCCACATGTTCCCTCCTGAGGTGACCTTCTCCTGGAGCAGACGAGAGGAGGACGGAGGTCTGAAGAAGGTGACCTCTGAAGAGGCAGAGCAGCTGGAGCTCCGAGAGTCTGGACACAGTGCCTCCATCTTACTGCTCCATAAGCCACAACACAGTGACTACAGCTACAGCTGCACTGTCAGCCACCAGGGGGGCCAAGTGGAGGCCCAAATACACCCAGGTAACCAAGGCTGCTGAGCCCGCCCAGCAGGGCTTCAGCTCCACACCCACACAGAGCAGGGATGTGAGCAACGTTAAACTCCAAACATCTGCCTCCTCTTGTGTTTCAGAGCCTCCAGCTGCAGCAGCCACCTGTCCTCCAGAGAGAGAGCCCACAGAGTTGCCAGCCCTACAGCCACCCCCCTGTAAGCTGTCCATCAAGTCTTCTAAGAGCTGAAGCTCAACTTAGCACTGTATCAGGCTGTGCTTGTAGGAACAGCTGTAGGACTTCAGGGCTTTGTATTGTCAGGAGAGACAATTTCCAACCTGAAATTAGCTGACTTTTCTTAGAGTGACTGAAATATCAGAGTCAGTTTCATACTCCAAGTCGGTTTCAATCATATTTTTTAACATGGCATCATTTAGCATCATTAACATCATGTAACATGATGTAATATCCTGTAACATAAAATCATGTTTCATTACATTAAGTCAAGTTTTATGTCATGGAAAGTCAGTTTTTCTCTCTTAAAGTCATACAGCATAGGGTGTTCACTTTCAGCTGTTTGGTGACACAGTGAAGCAGGTCTGACCTGTGTGTGTTTGTGTGTGTGTGTGTGTGTATGTGTGTGTGTGTGTGTGTGTGTGTGTGTGTGTGTGTGTGTGTGTGTGTGTGTGTGTGTGTGTGTGTGTGTGTGTGTGTGTGTGTGTGTGTGTGTGTGTGTGTGTCTCAGTCTCAGTGTCTGAGTCCTTCCAGGCAGAGTGCAGGGTGAAGCTGCTCCTGCTGCTCGACACGCTGCTGATAGTGAAGAGTCTGGTGTTCTGCTGTGGACTCTCTCTGCTGATGAGCCTCAGAAACAAGGGGCTGTCCACCAACTGCACACAGGCCCACTGACTGTCCCCATCACTTCTGCTGCTGCTGCTGCTGCTGCTGCTGCTGCTGCTGCTGCTGCTGCTTCTCAGACATCACTTTGATCAGTGCTCACAAATGTCCTGTTGGCTTTTAGTGTTTGTTTGGAAAATGAAGAGTGTTGATGCTCAGGTTAGATACACTCATCCTAACAACATAAAGACCTAAACACACGTGTGTATTAGCAGCTACCGACAATGAATCCTGTTATTTTCAGCTCATAGTTTTGCTTTTATTTAACTTCTCTGTGATAGTACAAGTTCAGCTGAATCATGAGCAGCTTCCATCATGTTTTATTGTTTTGGTAATTTTCCTGTTCTTGCCTGAAGTCTTTCAGTTCAACATTGTCAATAAAGTGAAAAATGACCATGTCTGTGTCTCTCATAGATTATCACACAGCAGGACATCACTAATATCAGGCTCCAAAGTCAGAGAAGCAAACACACTGTTCTCTACAAGTGACTGTGAATGAGTCGGTCAACCTTTCAACTTCAACTTCGAGAGATGTCATCTCTCTTTCTAGTTTTAGTCAAAACACGAGCTGCAACGTTCTGAATGAGCTGCAGAGTTCTCAGCGACCTATTGGAGCATCCAGCCAGTAGAGAGTTGCAGTAGTCCAGCCTGGAAGTAAAAAAGGCATGGACCAGCTGTTCTGCTGCATGGGGAGGGAGGAGGTGTCTTATTTTTGCAATATTGCGGAGGTGGAAGTAGGCAGTCCATGAGATAAATTTTATGTGGGAGCTAAAAGACAGGTTTTGATCAAAACTAACACCTAGGTTCTTTACAGTGGTAGCAGAAGGAGTCGCAAAACTACTTTGTAATGCTATGGCATCAGATATGGAGTCACGTAGGTGTTTTGGACCTATGAGCAGTAACTCTGTTTTTTCAGAGTTCAGAAGGAGGAAATTATTAGTCATCCAGGCCTTAATGTCATCAAGGCAGGACTGAAGCTGCTGTAGACGGTTGAGCTCGCCCGGCTTGATAGATAGATATAACTGAGTGTCGTCAGCGTAACAGTGGAAGTCTATAGAGTGACTCCTGATGACACCTCTGCACTGATGACACTGACATATACGCACACACAAACAGTAGAGGACAGCAGCTACTCCATGATTATTAATAATAATGATATATAGCCGTTACTTTAAGGTCTGTGTGGGTACAAACTTATTAAACTATTATTCACAAAATAAAGAATTTACAATTTTACATTATATCATTATTATTCATATGAATATATTGCAATAAAATAATGTCTCATCTGTTCATTGTGATAGAAAATTAACAGTAAATACAGCAGCAGAATATTTCTCTCTTTAAAAACAATCTGAGGAGTAGCATATTCTTTTTTTCATTACAAAGGAGACATTTCAAGAAATTACTAAAATGACTAAAAAGAATTACTAAAAACATTCTTTCTGAATGTAAATTTTCCTTCACTTCTTACAACAATTATTAAGGCATGAACTGTGAGACATTAGCCTATGTTTACAGATATTAATGACACTTTACTGTAGATTATAAGACATAGTATCAACAGTATTAACTTACAGTTACAGTGGTCTATCAATCATTAGTTTTAGACACATTCCATGCACAGAGGAAAACATTTACTTTTGTTTTTTTACCTTCATATTTAACTTAAAAAGGTTAGATATTCATGTGTGTCATGTGTTTGTATCTTGACTATGTCTAAAATCTGATATATAAGTCAGGATCATGTTCTGAACAGGAATGTCTCTGTACCACAGCATTGGACTATGTCTCATCATTGTTCCATGTTACTTTTCTCAGAGTTTTGCTGCTGTTCTCAGTTGGTTTGTTGTGGGGCCACTATACACAGACTGACAGCTCTGTTAACATCAGTGTGAGCTGCTCAACTCATTTCAGCTCCTCAGCTCTCAGTTCAGGGTTTGTGCTGCTTCTCTCACACAGATCAAAGCTGAGACAGTGAGCGCTGAGCCCTGGAGTCAAACTCAAGTTCCTGCAGTCGTTCTTGAGGCAGACTCCATGTTGTAACTGTCAGCGTGTTGTTGATGTGAAGACGCTCAGCCAACGTTGAGGAGCTGCAGAGCAGAAAGCCACACAGCTCGTCTGCTGCAGGAGAGGAAGAGTTGATTCAACACCATCAGCCCTGATAACCACTGAGAACACACTCACATCTGCTGCTGCAACACGCCACAACCTCCCTCACTGTACTGCTTTGTTACATTCTGTTCATTAACATCATGTTTCTCACGACACCATCAATACTACAGCAATAATAACAACAATGATCATGGCAATAACTGTTGTTATTATCATTACTGTTCGACATTGATTAGATTTTAGATTTAAACTAATAATTCATTCTTATTGTGTTTAAGAAGAATGTTTGAGTTTCTATTTGAATGCACAGTTTAAGATAATGTCTCATAAACTACCCAGAAAAAAGACATTATTTATAAAATGATGATAATATCAAACTTTTGATTATCTCTCAAAAGTTCTTAAAAGTTTTCTTTGAAATAAATAAAAAATGTCTAAATCATCCTCTAAAATGTGTTTCTGTCTTCATGAAGTAACAGATTATTGTATTAATTGTATTATACTTTATTGCATTTATAATTTATGTTATTTCACTTGAGCCTTTCAAATATTCTGTCCAACCCTTTCCTCCACTGTGGTTGTTTCAAAATGCTTAACAAATAAAGTTGGTGTGGATCCGATGATTCAATGCTGGTTTGAAATAAAATATTTTGACACTTTGTGAAGTTTCTCAATTCAGCAGGTTGACCAGCCTAACAGAAATAGTCTATTTCTATCTATTTCTGTCTGTCTCTGGCTTTGCTATACTTGGGTCTTCATGCAGCAGCATCAGCTTCATAGTGTTGTCATGTGTATCTTCTAGCCACAGATGAACTTTCCAGAGGAAACAAACAGGAAACAAAGTGTGTTTGTTTGACTCAAACCACACAGCAGCTTCAGCTGAGCTGCCAATCAGCAGCCACAGTCTTATCTGTGGGCCGCAGGGGCTGATGGGAGGTGTGAGGGGCTGCCACCAACCACCTGGTCCTGGTGCTGGGATCTCACAGCTCGTCCTTGTTTGGCCTCAGCTGCATCACAGCCACTTCTCCCCAGGAGCCCCAGAGGATCCAGCACTGCTCACCATGCTTCTCCTCCACACTGCTGTGCTCTGCTGTCTGGCTTCAGGTAAGTGTTTCCAGCCAATCAGGAGCCAGCAGACTCTCCTTCTGACCCACGCTGTCACAGTCACCTTCACCTGTCTGCCTGTTCCTCTACAGCGCTGGTTGAGGTGGCAGCACAGCTGACTCAGGAGGACCTGACACTGACCAGGAGACCTGGTGAAGCAGTCTCCTTCAGCTGTGGAGGAACTCAGCAGTGTGGTAGTGCATATGTGTGGTGGATCCAGAAGAAAGAAACAGAAACATTTAAAGTGATTCTTGATATTAATCGCAACACTGGTGAATTAGACAAGAGATACAATCATCCTCAGAAAGATGATTTCTCAGCTGTGAACACACAGAGAGGCTGTGAGTTGCAGATCCAGAAAGTTCAAGCTCGTCATTCAGCCTCCTACTACTGCTTCTGTTATCTCTCCCACAGTGAGAAATGATGTGTGTAACCTGAACAAAAACCAGCAGATGAACAGATGTCAGACAGTGAGTGTGAGGGAGGAGAGCAGTAAACCACAGCCCAGACTCACATATTTCACCTCCATCTCAGCCAGAGTCAAACACACCCACTGACACAGTACTTTCACTCCACTGTCACATGTTCCTGCAGGTTCTCAGCTTTTTAGCCCAGCGAGGACAAACCAGCAGCTCAGACACACAGTGAAGAAAGTCATTCACAACAAGCTCACATGCAAAGTCAACGTTCAGTGGGAGAAACGTCCTGTGATCAACATCATTAAAATACAATTCCCATTTCCAGAGAAGTTGAGACACTTTAAGAAGAAGCAGCAAAGACTCAGATCTGCAACATGTTCATTCACTGGGACCAGAGAAAAGCTTTTCACTGCATCACTACCAACTGGTTTCTATCTGCTGAGCAGAATTTGGACCAAATGTCATCACTTAACCAGTGCGAAGACATTTTACCTGTTTTCTTTTCCATATGATGACCAGCTCCTGTAGCATATACAGTAAAACTGTCCTGGTGCAGCTCTGGAACATGTTGGCTGTTCATGGTTGGACTAATAACCAGATGAAGTTGAATCTGTGGCTACAAGAGCAATGTTCTCAACATGGACTAAGACAGAATGCTGTTGAGAGTCATCCAGTTTCCACCTCCTACTGGAGGACGAGGAACCAAGAGGATGAGGCTGAAAACACTGAACAGGGAAAGACTAGAAGGATACATGTGTCTCTTCTCCTAGCATGAGCGAAACTGCTAGCATAGCTGCAGGGAGTCAGGAGCAGGAAACCTCCACTGGCACTGAGTTAGACTGATGTGAATAATGATGGAAATCATCTTCTCACCACTGAATTCTCCATGTTGCTTATCTGTCTTCCTCTGTTGGTTACTAACCTTCACCTGCTCCACAGGCTCAATGTGAGGGAGGGGGAGGGGCCAGGAAGGTGAACTCATTCAGAGTTTCTGGCTCAGTCTGAAAGTTACTGACTGCAGCTTGAAGGCAGCAAGATAATGATGGATGGGTCTTCATGTTCTGCCTCTCTACTTGTTTTGACTCTACATGTCTTCAGACTGAGCCCATTTACTGTACAGTGGAAAGACCTGTTTCTGTCAGACCACCACAGAAGAAGAGATGTCATGTTGATGTGACCCTCAGACAAAGTCATCATGGAGCTGAAACCTGATGTGGACTCCTCCAGCTCACTGACACGTTCAGCAGCAGCAGCAGCAGCAGGTTTTTGTCACACTCTTTCTCACTGTGGGATCAAATTGGGTGTACATCTTTGGCTCTGGAACCAAACTGTACGTAACAGGTAAGAATCAACGTCTCCTTCTCCTGTTTCATGAAGCTGTTGAAAATGTGCTTTTCCTGAGTTTGTGCTGCTTCAGGATTTTCACAACAGTTTTTCCCAGTTTGGAGAGAATTGTTGCAGCTGTGCAGCTGCTGCTCAAACCTCCTGGAAAGATGTTTCAGTCTCTGCACCACTGATGTTATTCTTTATCTGCCCTCACAGAGAAAATACGAGAATAAATGTTAGAAATAGTCAGTGTCAGATCAGGACCACAGACCATCAAACATCATGTCATATTAGCCAGTGAAGGGATTTAGAAGAGTGACTTTAAACATGTTGTTCAGATCATTAGTGAAGAGCATTGAATGGACCTCAGGACAGTTGGGTTTGATATGACGGAACATTTGTGTTTTTCTGGAACATAGATTTATACATGAAGGCAAACACAGGCTGACAGTGATGTTACATCTGATACTAGTGATGAAAATTCATTGATATATTTCTATAGATCATACAGGAAAATAGAAGACAACCACATTTAAAATATGAACCTGATACCATTCTCTATAAAAGAGTAAATCTATGTTAATATGTTCTGTCAGATCCTGCAGTGATTTTCACTGGACTGTGATTTAACGAGACATCATTAATGATGTTAAATCATAAGTGAGTTTTCACTCAAGTCAAGTAAAAAAACAATTATACATCATATATGTTTTAAAAAATATTTCTACGTAAAGTCTCTACCTATATCCCATCTATGTGCTGCTTAGTGTAGAAATAGTTTCGCTGTCATTTGACATGGAAATTCATGTAAAAAAATAGTTATGTGTAGTGGTTAGAAATGATATTCTCTTTGAATTTGTAAATCTACACATTAAAAATATAGGTAACCGTTAAATATAATTATAAACATTAAATGCAAAAATATGCATTAGACTTCATACAACATGTTCAATATAACTCAAAATAATCAGTGTTGATTTTGGTCTTTGATCTTATTAAATACAGATAGAAATATGAATTACAGATCTATTGAATATTAACCTATTTTCTCCATGTAAAGGAACTGTTCAATCTAAAGTGATATATTTCATCAAAATATAAATATTAAATGTGAATTAATAAGTTGAAAATAAATGTAAATGTTATTTATAAATGCATAAATTTACTGAGTTAAAGGAAAATTTTAAAGTTTAATTTAAATACAAATATAGAAAAGAAAGGAAACAGAGTCATTGTTAGTGTACGGCTGCACTCGACAGTGGAGCAGCCCAGGAACAGTCCACACACATATTTAACATTTAGATTAATATTATTTAGATACTTTTGAAAATGTCTGAACATATTAATCATTGCTTGTGTAATTTGATTATACACAAGTTAATTACATGAATTCCTGTGACATCAACTTGAGCGAACAGTGAGGAAAGTAAACTCATATTTTGTAATTGAATTTTTCCATCTCACCACATCGTGGTAAAAGCAGCTCATGAGAGAAACAGTGTTTCAGTGACATGTGAGAGGTTTCTAGCATGCAGCTGTCTCCTCCAGTTCCTACTGAGATGTTGGGCTTTTGTTTGCATTGGTGGGGCTGATGGAAACACAGCTTGACTCCAGCTGGTCTCCAGCATCAATGTGCTGCAGTGCTCTGAGCTGCTGCTGACTGTGTCTGTGTGTGTCCGTGCTGCTTGTTGCTGCTGTCAAACCTCAGAGGAGCCGCCAGCCCTGCCCGTGGTGAGCGTGTACCCAGCAGCACCCAGAGCCCACCTGGAGGGGAGGAGCTCCCTGCTGTGCCTGGCCCGCCACATGTTCCCTCCTGAGGTGACCTTCTCCTGGAGCAGACGAGAGGAGGACGGAGGTCTGAAGAAGGTGACCTCTGAAGAGGCAGAGCAGCTGGAGCTCAGAGAGTCTGGACACAGTGCCTCCATCTTACTGCTCCATAAGCCACAACACAGTGACTACAGCTACAGCTGCACTGTCAGCCACCAGGGGGGCCAAGTGGAGGCCCAAACACACCCAGGTAACCAAGGCTGCTGAGCCCATACAGCAGGGCTTCAGCTCCATACCCACAAAGAGCAGGGATGTGAGCAACATTAAACTCCAAACATCTGCCTCCTCTTGTGTTTCAGAGCCTCCAGCTGCAGCAGCCACCTGTCCTCCAGAGAGAGAGACCACAGAGCTACCAGCCCTACAGCCACCCCCCTGTAAGCTGTCCATCAAGTCTTCTAAGAGCTGAAGCTCAACTTAGCACTGTATCAGGCTGTGCTTGTAGGAACAGCTGTAGGACTTCAGGGCTGTATTGTCAGTAGAGAAAGCTGTTTATTTATTTTTTTTAAATGTTATTACTTTTCCTAGAGTGACTGAAACGTTAGACATAAGTTATTATCACCTTTATTTATATTTCCATAGAAGTTATACACAACTTGGATACGAGTGTCTTTGGGTCACTTGTTGACCCTGAGATTAAAATAACAGTCAGTTTCATGCTCCAAAGGTCACAAACAGATACAGATAGTCACGTCATGTCACATTCTTTCACATGACATCATACAAAATCATGTAACATCCTGTAACATAAAATCATGTTGTTACATTAAGTTAAGTTCAACTTAGCACTGTATCAGGCTGTGCTTCTAGGAACAGCTGTCAGGAGAGAAAACTTATTTTTTTCTAACCTGAAATTAGATTACTTTTCCTGGAGTGACTGAAACATTAGACAAAAGTCATTATCACCTTTATGTATATTTCCATTGAAGTTATACACAACATGGAAATGAATCACATTCTTTTTCATGACATATTAAATCATGTAACATCCTGGAACGTAAATTCATTCTGTTGCATGAAGTGAAATTTATCTATTAAGTTGACAAGTCAATATTTTAGTCATATATAAATCCATATTTTATCAGATATTCTCATGACACTTATGATATTCACACTGTTTCTGATTAATGACAGGTTGATTGATGATATCTTTTGTCATTTTAAATTGAATAGAATTGCTTCATAGATCAGATCTTTAGTAAGGGCGGGTCATCATTGACCTCGAGGACAAGAGGTGTGATCAGAACATGAAGACAACAGGAGGGTTAACTCAGGTGAAACACAGAGTGAAGTCCAGTTTGAGCAGATGTTTGATCTTTGCTTCAAACTGTAGAGCCCCCTGTCTTCACTTTTAGCTGTTTGTCCACACTGTGAAAAGTCCAAGTAGCCTTAATTAAAGTGACACAGTGAAGCAGGTCTGACCTCTGTGTGTGTGTGTGTGTGTGTGTGTGTGTGTGTGTGTGTGTGTGTGTGTGTGTGTGTGTGTGTGTGTGTGTGTGTGTGTGTGTGTGTGTGTGTGTGTGTGTGTGTGTGTGTGTGTGTGTGTGTCTCAGTGTCTGAGTCCTTCCAGGCAGAGTGCAGGGTGAAGCTGCTCCTGCTGCTCTACACGCTGCTGATAGTGAAGAGTCTGGTGTTCTGCTGTGGACTCTCTCTGCTGATGAGCCTCAGAAACAAGGGGCTGTCCACCAACTGCACACAGGCCCACTGACTGTCCCCATCACTTCTGCTGCTGCTGCTGCTTCTCAGACATCACTTTGATCAGTGCTCACAAATGTCCTGTTGGCTTTTAGTGTTTGTTTGGAAAATGAAGAGTGTTGATGGTCAGGTTAGATACACTCATCTTAACAACACAAAGACCTAAACACACATGTGTATCAGCAGTTACTGAAAATAAATCCTGTTATTTTCAGCTCCTAGTTTTGCTTTTATTTCAGCCTGATATGATAATACATGTTCAGCTGAATCACAAGCAGCTTCTGTCATGTTTTGGTATTTTTCCTGTTGTTTCCTGAAATCTTTCAGTTAAACATTGTCAATAAAGTGAAAAATGACCATGTCTGTGTCTCTCATAGATTATCACACAACAGGACATCACTAATATTAGGCTCCAAAGTCAGAGAAGCAAACACACTGTTCTCTACAGTGACTGTGAATGAGTGGGTCAACCTCTACACTGATGACACTGACATATACACACACAAACAGCAGAGGACAGCAGTTCCTCCATTATTATTAATAATAATATATTGCAGTTACTTTGAGTTTCCTTTAACTTTAAAGGAACTTAAACTACTCTTTCACTCAATGAACAATTTGCATTCATCGCAAATTAACCAAAAACAAGAATATAAACAAACAATATGTTTAAGCACTTTGAGGGAAAAAAGGTCAAATGTTTCCAAATTTGCATTAATTTAGGAAAAGTATGATTTTAATTTTCATTGTTTTTTACTATTACTTCATGTCTTTATTGTCATAATTAACAATAATATATTACAATATATATCTGTCCATTGTAATTGAAAATTAACAGTAAATAGAACAGTAGAATATTCTTCTTTTTAAAGAAAAACACAGACAATAGTATATTACTTTGTTTATTACGAAAGGTAAATTTCAAGAAATTATTATGAAATGAATCTGTCTGAACATAAACTTTCTTTCATTTCTAACGATGAAGAGTGAGTTATCAAGGTATGGATTCTGACATATTGGCCTATTTTAACACACAATAATGGCATGTTACCATAGATTATGTGACACAATATCAACAGTATTAACTTGGTTACAGTAGTCATTAATCATTAGTTTTAGAGACATTCTATACACAGAGGAAATATTTACTTTTGTTTCTTTGCCTTGATATTTAACTTAAAAGGGTTAGATATTCATGTATGTCATGTGTTTGTATCTTGACTATGTCTAAAATCTGATCTATAAGTCAGGATCATGTTCTGAACAGCAATGTCTCTGTAACACAGCATTGGACTATGTCTCATCATTGTTCCATGTTATTTTTCTCAGAGTTTTGCTGCTGTTCTCAGTTGGTTTGTTGTGGGGCCACTATACACAGACTGACAGCTCTGTTAACATCAGTGTGAGCTGCTCAACTTATTTCAGCTCCTCAGCTCTCAGTTCAGGGTTTGTGCTGCTTCTCTCACACAGATCAAAGCTCAGACACTGAGCACTGAGCCCTGGAGTCAAACTCAAGTTCCTGCAGTCCTTCTTGAGGCAGACTCCATGTTGTAACTGTCAGCGTGTTGTTGATGTGAAGACGCTCAGCCAACGTTGAGGAGCTGCAGAGCAGAAAGCCACACAGCTCGTCTGCTGCAGGAGAGGAAGAGTTGATTCACCACCTACAGCTCTGATAACCACTGAGAACACACTCACATCTGCTGCTGCAACACGCCACAACCTCCCTCACTGTACTGCTTTGTTACATGGAGGCCATTCCTCCACTCAGCTTCTCAGTGCAGCACCTCATTACTGAGGATGGTCATTATTAACCCTGCTGTCAACTTCACAGTCTGAAAAATAACCACACTAATCAGCTGAAATAAAGCAGTTTCATCTCACTTTAAGTCCCAAATCTGTTTTAAAGGATGAAACAACCTGTCATGTATCAGACACTGTGTGAACATCAGAGTTTTCCCTTTAAACAGTGCAGAGAGACTGCATTCATTCAGTGGACACCACTCCTCTTTATTCCAACACAGCCTCATACGTGTTTTCTTTACTAACCTAGATTTTTATCACTATTGTTATTTCTTGAGGTCCAAAGGTGCTCATCTCTTGGTCCAACATGTTGGACCAAGAGATAGTATTTGATGGAGGAAGACGGCATCAGAAATGCACAGAAAGCGTTAATGAATGCAGTTTCCTAAAGGCTCTTCCAGGCTCTACTAAGCAGTGAAGGCTCTAGTTTTTTAGGAATCATCTGATATTTAAACCGTGTAATACAGCTCCCCATCACTTCCCCCACTCTGCTCTAGACGGAGTCTCACACACAGTGAGTCAAGGATTCAGCCACTCCTCCTCCTCCTCTCCAGACCCAGGACACTTCCTTGTCCTGCCCCTTCCTGACTAGCCAAGAGCCACAGAGCAATGGAAGTGAATCATGGTGAAGGTCAGCCATGGGGAGTCCTGCAGTGTGGCCACCCTCCAGACCACAACTCACTATGACTCCCTTTGACTGTGAACGTGTAGTGTGACATGGCAATCTTGTCCACATGGCTTTAGTCAGAACCAGATCCCTGTCATTTCCTGACGGTGAAAACTAGTCAGACAGACAAGTGTTCTCTGACTTTTGGAAAGTTCATACCTGTTGTTTTTTATATGTGTGTGTGTGTGTGTGCGTGTGTGTGTGTGTGTGTGCTTTGACCTAATTCCCACTGCGATGAAACATCCAAAACAATATAACCACCACCCAAAATAAATTAACTAAACAAATAGCTATTCCAGTATATCTCATATAATTCTTCAATTTATATTCATGGCTCCCACAGTAACCTTTCCCCACAATCTTTAAGCCGTTCACATACTGACATTTGATAATGTGGACATTTTGGCATGTGACAGCTAAAAACTTCACTCAGCAATATGTCTCAAAGCTTTTTTTTACTTTATGCTTTAGAATGGGGAAAGCTTCAGTTGACAGCCTTTCTGTCAGTGTCTGTTTTTTAAGGTCTTTGTCCCAGTGAAGATAAAATTTTCCAACTGTTGAAAATTCAACTGTCAACTGTTGACAACTGGTCAACAGTGTGTCTCTCTGAAGTGTCTTTTACTTTCTCCTGAACCATGTAAAAGGCAGGTTTAGTGGGAGGGAGGATCTCCATCACGTCCATGCCATGTAATACATGTTGATAATAATGCAAAAATAATGGAACTATACATCGTGTAATACATTATATGGAATGTAATAAGGTATTAAGGTTTATGTATATACAATTATTATTGATATTATTATTATGTAATACTTCCATGCTCGGAGCACAAGTGGCCTCACTAAAACTTGTGGGTGTTCAGGGGTACATATCCACTTCCAGTTACATTTGTTGTGAGGAGAATAGACATGTACATGTTGAAAAGAAGTTATCCCCTCTGTCCCTAATGGTTGTACCAACATCAGCATCTTTGTAGATCCTCTGGATCACCATGTTCTCTGCAAGCTGGCCTTGCATCTACCACAAGTAGGAATGTTCCTTTTTCAATGTCGTGGTGTCACCTCCCACTTTCAATTACTTCCATTCAAGATAGTTTTCAAGTTTGGGCATTTTATCTCCAGCAGGTCAAAAGGTGGATTTTGTGGATTTTCTGTTCAGTGATGACACTGAACATTCTAAAACCAGAAAAATTACATTGTGACGACGCTGAACATTCCAAAAATCAGTAGAATGACATAGTGATGACACTGAACATTCCAAAAATCAGTAGAATGTCATGCTGATGAGACTGAGCATTCCAAAATCAGTGTTTCAATCTGTTTTTTTTAGGTGACTTCTATGTAATTAGAGGACAACAACATTCACACCTGGTCCTGGGTATGGAAAAACAAGACCTTTTCATGCAAACTCCTTAACTGTCTGCCAGCAGATGTCAGTGTGGGACTGTGTGAAAGCATTAGTTAATCCTATTTTCTTGAGGCCACAGATGACCCCAGTCAAGAGATGGGAAGAGGAAGACGTGCATTCAACTTTACAGTAAAAGAAGAGAGAACCCAATAGCCCTGCTTTGTTCTTTTTTTCCTCCAGACTGTGTGACATATTCTTCTCTTTAAAGTAAAAATCACAGGAGTAGCATGTTCCTATTTTAGCAGAAGCAGGAAATTTCAAGAAATTGCAAAGAAATAAATCTTTCAGAACATAGTTTCCTTAACTTCTTACAACAAGAAAGTGTTAAGATATGAATTGTGACACATGGCCTATTTTAATAGCCATTTGTCTGCCTCAAGCCGCAGACTCCATCAGAACCTGAAACGTGAAGTCTATTTCTATCTATTTCTAGCTGTCTGTGTCTCTGCAGCATGAAGCAGCATCAGCATCATAGTGTTGTCGTGTGCATCTTCTAGCCACAGATGAACCTTCCAGAGGAAACAAACAGGAAACAAAGTGTGTTTGTTTGACTCAAACCACACAGCAGCTTCAGCTGAGCTGCCAATCAGCAGCCACAGCCTTATCTGTGGGCCGCAGGGGCTGATGGGAGGTGTGAGGGGCTGCCACCAACCACCTGGTCCTGGTGCTGGGACCTCACAGCTCGTCCTTGTTTGGCCTCAGCTGCATCAGAACCACTTCTCCCCAGGAGCCCCAGAGGATCCAGCACTGCTCACCATGCTTCTCCTCCACACTGCTGTGCTCTGCTGTCTGGCTTCAGGTGAGTGTTTCCAGCCAATCAGCAGCCAGCAGACTCTCCCTCTGACCCATGCTGTCACGCTCACCTTCACCTGTCTGCCTGTTCCTCTACAGCGCTGGTTGAGGTGGCAGCACAGCTGACTCAGGAGGACCTGACACTGACCAGGAGACCTGGTGAACCAGTCTCCTTCAGCTGTGGAGGAACTCACCAGTGTGGTACATTTGTGTGGTGGATCCAGAAGAAAGAAACAGAAACATTCAAAGCAATTTTTATGCTTAGAAGAAATGGTTGTAGTGTATACCACACGTACAATCATCATCAGAAAGATGATTTCTCAGCTGTGAACACACAGAGAGGCTGTGAGTTGCAGATCCAGAATGTTCAAGCTCGTCATTCAGCCTCCTACTACTGCTCCTGTTATATCTCCCACAGTGAGAAATGATGTGTGCAGCCTGAACAAAAACCAGCAGATGAACAGATGTCAGACAGTGAGTGTGAGGGAGAAGAGCAGTAAACCACAGCCCAGACTCACATATTTCACCTCCATCTCATCCAGAGTCAAACACACCCACTGACACAGTCCTTTCACTCCACTGTCACATGTTCCTGCAGGTTCTCAGCTTTTTAGCCCAGCGAGGACAAACCAGCAGCTCAGACACACAGTGAAGAAAGTCAGTCACAACAAGCTCACATGCAAAGTAAACTTTCAGTGTGAGGAACATCCTGTGACAAACAACATCAAAATACAATTCCCATTTCCAGAGAAGTTGAGTCACTTTCACTGGGACCAGATAAAAGTTTTTCACTGCATCACTACCAAGTGGTTTCTATCTGCTGCACAGAATTTTAACCAAACAACATCATGAATCATTTAGCTTTTTAAAGCAAAGTAGCTGGATGTTCTCAGAGCCTTTGCAGGAAAAATCTTTTTAGGACCCATCTTTTTTATTGGTTAAGTCATGGTATGACCCTAAATACTGGTCATACTACTGGCCATACTTACTGATCTATCATTGGTTATCGTAGTAAAGGTCAAGAGCTTTCCTGAACTACTTCCATCTTGTCTGTAGCGCATTCTGTTGCTGTGTTGTAGCCTTCAAATGTGTCTCAGCATCCAGTTTCAAAGTTCACCTCTGAGGAGCAGGAGCAGCACACAGTTTGTTCTTCTTTGGGTCCAGACCTTTCCAATCATGTCTTCTCTGGATGACGATTAAACAGAGTTTAATCGTCATCCTGCTCCATGCCGGTGTGGGGGGGGGGTGTCAGCGGGATGTTCTCAGAGCTGTTGTAGGACCAAACTGGGTGGGATCATCAGACATGTTTTGAGAGGCAGTTAGTTCTTGATGTTTGCCTAATCCACCTGATTCCTGGGGGCGCTGATGTAGAAACTATGATGGGTCCAGCTTCCTGTGAAACACTAGCACTGAGCCACTGGCTGCTAGTGGACTTTGTTTTCTGTAGCAGTTTATTAGAAAGTTTACTGTTTTCTTTCCTAAATGATGACCAGCTCCTGTAGCATATACAGTGAAGCTGTCCTGGTGCAGCTCTGGGACATGTTGGCTGTTCATGGTTGGACTAATAACCAGATGAAGTTGAATCTGTGGCTACAAGAGCAATGTTCTCAACATGGACTAAGACAGAATGCTGTTGAGTCATGCAGTTTCCATCACCTACTGGAGGACGAGGAACCAGGAGGATGAGGCTGAAAACACTGAACATGGAAAGACTAGAAGGATACATGTGTCTCTTTTCCTAGCATGAGCTAAACTGCTAGCATAGCTGCAGGGAGACAGGAGCAGGAAACCTCCACTGGTACTGAGTTAGACTGATGTGAATCCTGATAGAAATCATCTTCTCACCACTGAATGCTCCATGTTGCTCATCTGTCTTCCTCTGTTGGTTACTAACCTTCACCTGCTCCACAGGCTCAATGTGGGGGGCTGTGAGGAAGGGGGAGGGGCCAGGAAGGTGAACTCATTCAGGGTTTCTGGCTCAGTCTGAAAGTTACTGACTGCAGCTTGAAGGCAGCAAGATAATGATGGATGGGTCTTCATGTCCTTCCTCTCTACTTGTTTTGACTCTACGTGTCTTTAGACTGAGCCCATTTACTGCACAGTGGAAAGTTCTGTTTCTGTCAGACCACCACAGAAGAAGAGATGTCATGTTGATGTGACCCTCAGACAAAGTCATCATGGAGCTGAAACCTGATGTGGACTCCTCCAGCTCACTGACACGTTCAGCTGCAGCAGCAGCAGGTTTTTGTCACACTCTTTCTCACTGTGGGGATCAAATGCTGTGTTCATCTTTAGCTCTGGAACCAAACTGTACGTAACAGGTAAGAATCAACGTCTCCTGTTTCATGAAGCTGTTGAAAATGTGCTTTTCCTGAGTTTGTGCTGCTTCTGGATTTACACAACAGTTTTTCCAATTTGGAGAGAATTGTTGCAGCTGTGCAGCTGCTGCTCAAACCTCCTGGGAAGATGTTTCAGTCTCTGCACCACTGATGTTATTCTTTATCTGCCGTCACACAGAAAATATGAGAATAAAAGTTAGAAATAGTCAGTGTCAGGTCAGGACCACAGACCATCAAACATCATGTCATATTAGCCAGTGAAGGGATTTCGAAGAGGGACTTTAAACATGTTGTTCAGATCATTCGTGAAGAGTTTTGAATGGACCTCAGGACAGTTGGGTTTGATATGACGGAACATTTGTGTTTTACTGGAACATAGATTTATACATGAAGGCAAAGACAGGCTGACAGTGATGTTACATCTGATACTAGTGATGAAAATTCATTGACATATTTCTATAGATCATACAGGAAAACAGAAGACAACCACATTTAAAATATGAACCTGATACCATGCTTCATGTCATTTTACCTATATAACAGTAAATCTATGTTAATATGTTCAGTCAGATCCTGCAGTTATTTTCCCTGGACTGTGAATTAATGAGACATTATTAATGATATTAAATCATCAGTGAGTTTTCACTCAATAGTTTTGCTGTTATTTGACATGGAAATTCATGTAAAAACTAGTTATATGTAATTGTTGGAAATTATATTTAGTTTGAATTAAAATAAATCTAAATCTACACATTAAATATATATGTAAATGATAAATATAATTCTAAATCCAAACATATATATTACTTAAAATATAACTTAAAATAATCAGTTTTGATCTTAGTATTGATCTCATTAAAATACAGATAGAAATATGAATGACAGATCTAAATATTGAATATTAGTCTGTTTACTCAATGCCAAGAAACTGTTGAATCTAAACATATATATTTTATCAAAATTGAAATATTCAAGGTGAATCAAAAAGGTGAAAATAAATGCAAATGTTTACTGAGTTAAAGGAAAAATATAAAGATAAACATAGAATACAAAGATAAATAGAAAAAAGAAAGGAAACAGTCGTTCTTAGTGTACAGCTGCACTCGACAGTGGCGTTGCCGCAGAACAGTCCACACATATTTAACATTTAGATTGATATTATTTAGATACTTTTGAAAATGTCTGAACATATTTATCATAATTCATTGTGTAATTTTATTATACACAAGCTGTTTACATGAATTTCTGTGACATCTACCTATGTCCCATAATTGTATTATTGTCTCATCTATGTGTTTCTTAATGTAAAATCTTGTTTCAAAATATTTAGTTTTTATTTGACATGGACATTTGTATAAAAAACTAGTCATGTGTAGTTGTTAGAAATGATATTTTGCTTGAATAGAAAATATGTAAATCTACACATTAAATGTATTTGTAAATCTTACATATAAATCTAAATATTAAACCCAAACATATACATTAGACTTGATACAAAATAAACATAAACAAGAATAATGAATATTGATCTTTGATCATATGAAATACATGTATATGAATTACATATATGAATATTGAATATTAATCTATTTTCTCGATGTAAAGGAACTGTTAAATCTAAAGTGATTTATTTCATCAAAATCTAAATATTAAATGTGAGTAAAAAAGTTCAGTAATAAATCTAAATTATATATATATAAATACATAAGCTTGCTGAGTTAAAGGAAAAATTTAAAGTTTAATATGAATACAAATATAAAAAGAAAGGAAACGGAGTCATTGTTAGTGTACAGCTGCACTCGACAGTGGAGTTGCTGAGGAACAGTCCACACACATATTTAACATTTAGATTAATATTATTTAGACACTTTTGAAAATGTCTGAACATATTCATCATAATTACTTGTGTAATTGTATTATACACAAGCTGTTTACATGAATTTCTGTGACATCAACTTCAGCTAAAAGTGAGGAAAGTAAACTCATATTTTGTAACTGAATTTTTCCATCTCACCACATCGTGGTAAAAGCAGCTCATGACAGAAACAGTGTTTCAGTGACATGTGAGAGGTTTCTAGCATGCAGCTGTCTCCTCCAGTTCCTACTGAGATGTTGGGCTTTTGTTTGCATTGGTGGGGCTGATGGAAACACAGCTTGAGTCCAGCTGGTCTCCAGCATCAATGTGCTGCAGTGCTCTGAGCTGCTGCTGACTGTGTCCGTGTGTGTCCGTGCTGCTTGTTGCTGCTGTCAAACCTCAGAGGAGCCGCCAGCCCTGCCCGTGGTGAGCGTGTACCCAGCAGCACCCAGAGCCCACCTGGAGGGGAGGAGCTCCCTGCTGTGCCTGGCCCGCCACATGTTCCCTCCTGAGGTGACCTTCTCCTGGAGCAGACGAGAGGAGGACGGAGGTCTGAAGAAGGTGACCTCTGAAGAGGCAGAGCAGCTGGAGCTCCGAGAGTCTGGACACAGTGCCTCCATCTTACTGCTCCATAAGCCACAACACAGTGACTACAGCTACAGCTGCACTGTCAGCCACCAGGGGGGCCAAGTGGAGGCCCAAACACACCCAGGTAACCAAGGCTGCTGAGCCCGTCCAGCAGGGCTTCAGCTCCACACCCACACAAGGCAGGGATGTGAGCAATGTTAAACTCCAAACATCTGCCTCCTCTTGTGTTTCAGAGCCTCCAGCTGCAGCAGCCACCTGTCCTCCAGAGAAAGAGACCACAGAGCTACCAGCCCTGCAGCCACCCCCCTGTAAGCTGTCCATCAAGTCTTCTAAGAGCTGAAGCTCAACTTAGCTTATCAGGCTGTGCTTGTAGGAACAGCTGTAGGACTTCAGGGCTTTGTATTGGCAGGAGAGAAAACTGTTTTTTTTTCCAACCTGAAATTTGATGACTGTTTCTAGAGTGACTGAAACATTAGACAAAAGTTATTATCACCTTTATTTATGTTTCCATAGAAGTTATACACAACTTGAATACGAGTGTCTTTGGGTCACTTATGACCCTAACGTTAAAATAACAGTCACAGGGTCAGTTTCACACTCCAAAGAACATCATAGAACATCTTGTAACATCCTGTGACATAAAATCATGTTGATACATTAAGTTAATCTATTTATCTAAGTTAAGTTTATCTATTGAGTTCATGTCAAGTTAATCTTTCAGTCTATCTGTCACATAAATCCATATTTTATCACATATTCTCATGACACTCATGATATTCACAGTTTCTGATTAATGACAGGTTGATTAATGACATCTTATGAAATTTTAAATTGAATTGAATTGCTTCATTTTAGATATTTAGTGAGGGCTGGTCATCTTTGACCTGGAGCATAAGAGGTGTGAGCAGTACATGAAGACAACAGGAGGGTTAACTCAGATGAAACTCAGAGTGAAGCCCAGTTGTTTGAGCAGGTGTTTGATCTTTGCTTCAAACTGTAGCGCCCCCTGTCTTCACTTTCAGCTGTTTGTCCACACTGTGAAAAGTCTAAGTTGTTTTGATGATGTGACAGAGTGAAGCAGGTCTGACCTGTGTGTGTGTGTGTGTGTGTGTGTGTGTGTGTGTGTGTGTGTGTGTGTGTGTGTGTGTGTGTCTCAGTCTCAGTGTCTGAGTCCTTCCAGGCAGAGTGCAGGGTGAAGCTGCTCCTGCTGCTCTACACGCTGCTGATAGTGAAGAGTCTGGTGTTCTGCTGTGGACTCTCTCTGCTGATGAGCCTCAGAAACAAGGGGCTGTCCACCAACTGCACACAGGCCCACTGACTGTCCCCATCACTTCTGCTGCTGCTGCTGCTGCTGCTACTGCTTCTCAGACATCACTTTGATCAGTGCTGACAAATGTCCTGTTGGCTTTTAGTGTTTGTTTGGAAAATGAAGAGTGTTGATGCTCAGGTTAGATACACTCATCCTAACAACATAAAGACCTAAACACGCATGTGTATTAGCAGCTACTGACAATAAATCCTGTATCAATCCCTTGTTATTTTAGCCTCTGTCATGTTTTGTTTTGCTTTTTGCTCTGTTCTTGACTGAAATCAAATTTAAAATTGCCAATAAAGTTAAAAATTACCATGTCTGTCCTTCATAATGTGTAAAACCACCATGTCTGTGTTTCAGTAAATTAATCTGCCATTGTCATGAATTTTGGCATTAGAATAAACTGATTATTATTAATTGTGATGTGTGATGAGTATTGTGATACATAATGACGTTATTGTCCCATGTCATCTTAGATATAACAGTGTCAGTTTGGATTTTAGTAGATCATAGTTTTAATGACTGAGAATGCATTTACACATAAATATTTACTTCTTTAGCTTAAATTTTAAAAACAAAACAAACAAATGTTTTAATCATATTGGCACACAGCTTCAGTGATGACAGGCCAAGAGATGTGACAGTGTGAGAGAACAAGAACAAAGTGTTTCAGTCTGTGGTTTGTGTTTCTGTCTTAGCTGTTTGTGGTCTGTTTCGTAGAGCTCTGAGAAATTATGTTAAAAAATATTCCCAGAAATGTTTGGTGGAGGCGGGGGTAGGGGGCTTTGTTTAATTTCCCCTTTATTGTAGTTTCAGAGAGAAATTAAAAACGTGAATTCAGTGCAACCCACATTCACTGACTGTTCAGAATTCACTTTATTCTGGTCACTGAGATTCAAATTTAATTTTACATCAAATACTGATTTTAACATTTCAAGTGTGTTGAAAATACTGTATCACTTAGAATAAGGAATTTACCTTTTTTCTTGTACTAACCTGATTCTGGTAGTGTGTGCTGAGTGTGTATGTGTGTGTGTGTGGTATGTGTGTGTGTGTGTGTGTGTGTGTGTGTGTGTGTGTGTGTGTGTGTGTGTGTGTGTGTTCTCAGTGGTTATCAGGGCTGTTGGTGGTGAATCAACTCTTCCTCTCCTGCAGCAGACGAGCTGTGTGGCTTTCTGCTCTGCAGCTCCTCAACGTTGGCTGAGCGTCTTCACATCAACAACACACTGACAGTTACAACATGGAGTCTGCCTCAAGAAGGACTGCAGGAACTTGAGTTTGACTCCAGTGCTCAGTGCTCACTGTCTCAGAGAGCTGAGGAGCTGAAATAAGTTGAGCAGTTCACACTGATGTTAACAGAGCTGTCAGTCTGTGTATAGTGGCCCCACAACAAACCAACTGAGAACAGCAGCAAAACTCTGAGAAAAATAACATGGAACAATGATGAGACATAGTCCAATGCTGTGGTAAAGGGACATTCCTGTTCAGAACATGATCCTGACTTACTGTATAGCTCAGAATTTAGACACAGTCAATAACATACTAACACAAGACACACATGAATATTCAGGGTGCAGAAACTCTTTAATATTAAGGCAAACAAATTTAATTACATGTTTTTCTCTGTGTATGCAATGTTTCTGAAACTAATTATTGATAGACCTCTGTAACCAACTTAATACTGTTGGTATGGTGTCTCCTAATCTACAATAATGTCATTATCGAAGGGAAAAAAGCTGTGTGTTTAGATTTAATTATCAGTAATTTCTTGAAATTTCTCCTTTGTTTTATGCAAAGGAATATACAACTTCTCTGAGTTTTTCTGATCATACATGAATATTCTACTGTCAGTCAGGATGAACAGATGAGACAGTATTTTATTACAACATATTATCATCAATAATAATAATGGAGAAAGAAATGATGAAAAATAATGAAAATCATAATCATATACATTTTTAATCTCTTGAATTAGAAAGTTTGAGACATTTGACCTTTTTGCCCAGATAACATTGAAAAATATTGTTGGTTCATTTTTGATAAATTTGCTTTGATGGATTTTGTGTATATGTCAGTATCATTGGAATAGAGGTTAACCCACTCAGTCACTTGTAGAGAACAGTATGTTTGCTTCTCTGACTTTGGAGCCTGATATTAGTGATGTCCTGCTGTGTGATAATCTATGAGAGACACAGACATGGTCATTTTTCACTTTATTGATAATATTGAGCTGAAAGATTTCAGGCAAGAACAGGAAAAATACCAAAACATGACGGAAGCTGCTTGTGATTCAGCTGAACATGTATTATCACAGCAGATTGAAATAAAAGCAAAACTAGGAGCTGTAAATAACAGGATTTATTGTGAGTAGCTGCTGATACACACGTGTGTTTAGGTCTTTGTGTTGTTAAGATGAGTGTATCTAACCTGACCATCAACACTCTTCATTTTCCAAACAAACACTAAAAGCCAACAGGACATTTGTGAGCACTGATCAAAGTGATGTCTGAGAAGCAGCAGCAGCAGCAGCAGCAGAAGTGATGGGGACAGTCAGTGGGCCTGTGTGCAGTTGGTGGACAGCCCCTTGTTTCTGAGGCTCATCAGCAGAGAGAGTCCACAGCAGAACACCAGACTCTTCACTATCAGCAGCGTGTAGAGCAGCAGGAGCAGCTTCACCCTGCACTCTGCCTGGAAGGACTCAGACACTGAGACACACACACACACACACATACACACACACACACACACACACACACACAGGTCAGACCTGCTTCACTCTGTGTCACGTTCATTAACACAATTTGGACTTTTCACAGTGTGGACAAACAGCTCAAAGTGAAGACAGGTGGCGCTACAGTTTGAAGCAATGATCAAACACCTGCTGTACATACAACTAGTCTGACCGCTAGCAGCTTTTCAGGGACAGAAATAGGACTTTACTCTGATTAACTATCCTGTTGACTTCATTTTCTGCTCACACCTCTTGTCCTCATGGTCAATGACGACTTGCCCTAAGATCTAAAATGTATTCAATTTAATCTGACAAAAGCTTTGTAGAATAAACAACCTGTCATTTATCAAAGCTGTGTGAATATCTTGAGTTTTGTAAGAAAATGTGATAAAATGTCTTAATATGACTTCCAGAGAGAAAAATGGACTTTACGTGAACCTAAGAGATAAAATGTGGCTGAAGGTGATGAAACATGATTTTACTTTACATAATGTTACGTTATGTTATGTGAAAAGATGTGATGAAATGTGCCTTGATGTGAATTTCTGCATCTGTTTGTGACCTTTGACTCTGAGACTGACTCTGTGACTGTGATTTTAACTTCAGGATCAAAAATCACACGAAGACACTCTTATCCAAATTGTGTACAGCTACGAATGTTGAAATAAAGGTGACAATAACTTTTTTCTAATGCTTCAGTCATTCAAAAAGACATCAAATTTCATGGTGAAAAAAAACAATATTTCAGGGGTTTTCTCTGCTCTTGGCTTGGTGTGGAGCTGAAGCCCAGGTGGATGGGCTCAGCAGCCTTGGTTACCTGGGTGTGTTTGGGCCTCCACTTGGCCCTCCTGGTGGCTGACAGTGCAGCTGTAGCTGTAGTCACTGTGTTGTGCTTATGGAGCAGTAAGATGGAGGCACTGTGTCCAGACTCTCGGAGCTCCAGCTGCTCTGCCTCTTCAGAGGTCACCTTCTTCAGACCTCCGTCCTCCTCTCGTCTGCTCCAGGAGAAGGTCACCTCAGGAGGGAACATGTGGCGGGCCAGGCACAGCAGGGAGCTCCTCCCCTCCAGGTGGGCTCTGGGTGCTGCTGGGTACACGCTCACCACGGGCAGGGCTGGCGGCTCCTCTGAGGTTTGACAGCAGCAACAAGCAGCACAGACACACACGGACACAGTCAGCAGCAGCTCAGAGCACTGCAGCACATTGATGCTGGAGACCAGCTGGACTCAAGCTGTGTTTCCATCAGCCCCACCAATGCAAACAAAAGCCCAACATCTCAGTAGGAACTGGAGGAGACAGCTGCATGCTAGAAACCTCTCACATGTCACTGAAACACTGTTTCTGTCATGAGCTGCTTTTACCATGATGTGGTGAGATGGAAAAATTCAGTTACAAAATATGAGTTTACTTTCCTCACTTTTAGCTCAAGTTGACTTGTGTATAATAAAAATTACACAAGTAATTAAGATAAATATGTTCAGACATTTGCAAAAGTATCTAAATAATTTAAATCTAAATGTTAAATATGTGTGTGGACTGTTCCTGGACAACTCCACTGTCGAGTGGAGCTGCACAGTAATGACTCTGTTTCCTTTCTTTTTTATATTAATCTTTATATTTTTCCTTTAACTCAGTAAACATTTGAATTTATATATAACATTTACATTTATTTTCACCTTTTTGATTCACATTGAATATTTAGATTTTGATAAAATATATCACATTAGATTCAACAGCTTCTTTACATCGAGAAAATAGATTAAAATTCAATATTTAGATCTGTAATTCATATTTATATCTGTATTTAATATGATCAAAGAGTGAGATCAATATTGATTATTTTGAGTTATATTTAACATTTTGTTTCAAGTCTAATGTATAAATTGGGATTTAATATTTAAAATTAAATTTAACATCAACAACTATATCTAATGTGAAGATTTACATTTGTTTTAATTCAAACAAAATATCATTTTTACCAACAACATATAAATGTTTTTTCAAAATTACAGCAAAACTGAATACACGTGATAAATAAAAACACAATATTCTGAAATGAGATTTCTACATTCAGCACCACATAGATGAGACATTAATACAGTTATGGGACATAGGCAGGGACTATACATAGAATAATTTTTGCATTCTTTTGGAAACATTTCCAGCTTTTTTGACACAATGAAAACATGTGATATCTACAGTAACATGTGAACAGACTGAGATGAATAAACTCCAATGTAGAAGAGTCGAAGGCTTGAGTGGAAGCCCAATGATGATTTAATTAATTAATTAATAATGCCTCCTTAATGGGCGGTCCAATGAAAATCAGAGCAGTATCTGACAAAACATATTATTATAGATTTAATGTTATTTAGATGAAATGACATGATGCATGGTATCAGGTTCATATTTTAAATGTGGTTGTCTTCTATGCTCCTATATGATCTATAGAAATATGTCATCACTAGTATCAGATGTAACATCACTGTCAGCCTGTGTTTGCCTTCATGTATAAATCTATGTTCCAGTAAAACACATATGTTCCGTCATATCAAACCCAACTGTCCTGAGGTCCATTCAAAACTCTTCACTAAAGATCTGAACAACGTGTTTCAAGTCACTCTTCTAAATCCCTTCACTGGCTAATATGACGTGATGTTTGATGGTCTGTGGTCCTGATCTGACACTGACATTTTCATTTATTCTCATATTTTCTGTGTGACGGCAGATAAAGAATAACATCAGTGGTGCAGAGACTGAAACATCTTCCCAGGAGGTTTGAGCAGCAGCTGCACAGCTGCAACAATTCTCTCCAAACTGGGAAAAACTGTTGTGAAAATCCTGAAGCAGCACAAACTCAGGAAAAGCACATTTTCAACAGCTTCATGAAACAGGAGAAGGAGACATTGATTCTTACCTGTTACATACAGTTTGGTTCCAGAGCCAAAGATGACTTCATAATTTGACTCCCCACAGTGAGAAAGAGTGTGACAAAAACCTGCTGCTGCTGCTGCTGCTGAACGTGTCAGTGAGCTGGAGGAGTCCACATCAGGTTTCAGCTCCATGATGACTTTGTCTGAGGGTCACATCAACATGACATCTCTTCTTCTGTGATGGTCTGACAGAAACAGGACTTTCCACTGTGCAGTAAATGGGCTCAGTCTAAAGACATGTAGAGTCAAAACAAGTAGAGAGACAGATCATGAAGACCCATCCATCATTATCTTGCTGCCTTCAAGCTGCAGTCAGTAACTTTCACACTGAGCCAGAAACTCTGAATGAGTTCACCTTCCTGGCCCCTCCCACTTCCTCACATTGAGCCTGTGGAGCAGGTGTAGGTTAGTATCCAACAGAGGAAGACAGATAAGCAACATGGAGCATTCAGTGGTGAGAAGATGATTTCCATCAGGATTCACATCAGTCTAACTCAGTACCAGTGGAGGTTTCCTGCTCCTGACTCCCTGCAGCTATGCTAGCAGTTTCGCTCATGCTAGGAAAAGAGACACATGTATTCTTCTAGTCTTTCCATGTTCAGTGTTTTCAGCCTCATCCTCCTGGTTCCTCGTCCTCCAGTAGGTGGTGGAAACTCCATGACTCACAAAAACATTCTTTCTTGGTCTAATGGGCATGTTCAAAACATTACTCTTATAGCCACAGATTCAACTTCATCTGGTTATTAGTCCAACCATGAACAGCCAACATGGTCCCGAGCTGCATGATGACAGTTATAGATGCTATGGGGGCTGATCTTAATTTAAACTAGAAAATTCCAGCGAGCTGAATTTTCGAGAGTGCTCCAAAAAGTGTGTGTGTGTGTGTGCCTGAAGTGTCTGTGTGTCTGCATGAGGTCATCAGTCAGCCTGCTCCAGCAGGACACTGTCAGCAGGAGAGACACCTGAGCAGGGAATTCAGCAAATGAGCTTTGAGAAGGTGCTGGTGAAAAACGATACAAGCTATCAACATGTTTCTTGAATTTTTGAAATTAAAATGAAGTTCTACCTCAAAGTATGGCGATGTAGCGCATTTTTGTTTGAGGCGTTCTGATTTTCCCATTCATTTTTATGGGAAAAAGCGAAATTGCCCAAGTGCTAAATATTTGGCTCTAGGGAGACAACGCTTGCACCTATCTGCAATATGAACACACCGTCACACAAGGGAGAGTCTCAGAAACGCTCTGATGCGATTTGGTGTGTGTACTATGAAACCTGAGGCCACAGTCGCGAGTAGAATTGTAAAGTTTAACTTTGATCGCAGTGGTGGGAAAATGAATGGGGGCTTATGGAGAGAAGAGGCTGCCCTGGGCTGACTCTGAGGCCAGCTGTTTAAATTTTACAAAGCACTCAGGTTTATGGCTGGCATCGCCCGAGAGAGCACAAATTTGCCTACAAAACTGGAAAAAAGAATTTGTCTACTGCTTACGGTTTGGCCGGGAGCAGCGTGAAAAGAGCAAAATGAGAGGTGATTTTTCAGCGATCCCGCACTCTGACAGTTGGTCTCTCCCCACTGTAACTTTTCAAAAAGCGCCAAACCCACGTGTTTTTGAGACGGCCTGGATGAAAAACGACACAAGGTATCAACACGCTGTCGAGTACGGGCAGAGACGACAAGTTTTCCTGCATTTTGAAGTTTGAATGAAGTTTCTACATCAATGTACGGCTTCGCAGCGAATGTTTGTTTGAGGGCGATTTCTTGAATTTTCTGGTTTTTCCCATTCATTTCTTATGGGATTTTTTGCTATTTCTCAACCTGTTCTCATCCCAACGCGTCAAATACCGACTATTTGTCATGCCCCAAAGCGTACCCTTCCGCGTCTGTTTATTGACGCTCCGGGTTTTCCATTCACTCTCATGCAAACCCCAGCTCGGCAGGACGGGACGCTGAGAGCAGAGGCTCCAGCCAAAGCCCCTCAACGTCAAATAGAAACGCGGAGGGTAAAAATCCGCGTCCGGATTTGACGCTCCGAGTTCTGCATTGACTCTCATGCAGACCCCGGCTCGGCAGGACGGGACGCTGGGGGCAGAGGCTCCAGCCAAAGCCCCTAAACGTCAAATAGAAACGCGGAGGGTAAAAATCCGCGTCCGGATTTGACGCTCCGAGTTCTGCATTGACTCTCATGCAGACCCCGGCTCGGCAGGACGAGATGCTGGGGGCAGAGGCTCCAGCCGTCCATTCACTCCCATAATAACCCGGTCACGCGAAGCATGACGCCGCTTACTACTGTCTCATTGAAGAACCGAGTATCCTCTGCCCGGAAGTGTTTTTCTCATTATTTTCTCACTATTTGTACACTTTGTCCCGAGAATATATCCAATGACACGTTAAACAAGGCCAACATTTGAAATACCTGGCTAAATATCTACGTAAATAATGTGAATTTATACTAAAACAACAATGATAACGGTGGATAAATCGGATTTCAACAGACTGTTTACATTTACTTAGGACCCGCCCCCCTCGCGTGTGCGGCGTGTTACCATGGAAACGAAAGGACGGCGTTGCTTCAGGTAGTCTAGTCAGGGTTTCCCAAAAAAATGTATACAGACTTTAAATTATTGTAAAGTAAACGTCAATTAAAATGCATTTAATTTTCGAACTGTAATAGAATTTCTAAACATTATTTTTATTTGATTTTTTATCATCTAAAGTCTATGCCATGAGACCTACAAAAGTCACCAAATTAATAGCAGCTACTGAAAGTGAAATACGCAAACAGAGAATTGTGTGCAATCCACATTGTCAGCAGTGACTGGATTAAATTATTGATTATGATTATTATTATTATTATTATTTGGTCGCTCTCCGTCTCACAGAGAGAGAGACAGACAGAGAGAGAGAGAAATATGTCATGTTTATACATATTTCTTTGAATATTGACTTGGTATATGAGAATCTGAGCTCTGATGAGAAGATTGAAAGATTGATGAGAAGAAGAAATTGTGATCAGGAACCTTGGAAGCTTATTATAGATTTTGGGGCCTGCTTGAACGGTGTTGCTTTTGACCTCCCCATAAACATTCTAAAATGTCATCCTCATTGCTCAAAAAATCTATGGAGGGCTGGTTCTTGCCATAAGTGTTATGGGCAGTCACATGGAGCGCCATCCGCTGGAGGGGTGCTGTCATGTCACCCTTGGCATGTCCTTCAATTGTGTATGGCCCTCTCAGACACTTTCTGAGGTAGTAGGAGCCTGAAACTCAGCACGATGGATGCTCTTGACCTACTATTGAACATAGTAAGATTTCAGCCATTTAGCTCAAAGTGTTGAGGAGGAGTCCCTGATTGAAAAATGAGAGGGTCTAAAAGCTATTGCCAACTAGACCATCAGATTCTGAAGGCCAATCTGGAGGAGATCTCTTTCTAAAGGTGCTGTGACATTTTTTTTTCATCTGACATTTTAGTATGTTGTAGGGGGCCCCTGGACGAGATGATATGTGTTGGTTTGGTCCTGATTGGAGCCATACTTTTCAAAGGGTGGGGCTTTGAACGTTCGCCATTTCCCACCTTTGAGGCAGCAGATCCTAATACAAGCAACATAAACAAAAACCAGGAGGAAATTCCAAGGGGAAGGTATTTTTCTCTCCCCTCCTCCCTTTTGACTCAGACACATTAGGACTACAAACAAAATGGCGGAGCACATGAGTGTGTATTGCAATGTAGTTCATTTTTGGTTAAGGCTTCAGGGGGTTCAGAAAACCTCTTTCTAAGAAATATATATAACCACAACATATATATTTATTTAATGTGACACAGTACATTATGAATCATAATCATTTACATTTATTAGAACTAGTGTAAGAGTAGACATTGCATAGCCAGCTTGTCATGTACGGCGCGGCTATGACGTCATGAAAAAGTGCGGCGTGGTGGCTGCTGGGAGTTGGAGTTGTGTCAGAGTGAAAACGGAGTAAACCATAATAAACAGTTGTGGGGATACCTCTCCAATAGTCTCGGTTCCTGAGTTTTTGGCAGTCATAAGAGCAGTTCAAGAAACCCTACACCTCGGACGCTTCATTAGTTTAGTTTCGATTCCTGCCTCAGTCTGCAAATAGTAAACACTCACTTTGTGTCGCAGACTGAAGAGGGTGCATTCAGAGTCAAAATTGCTTCAGCAATGTTTGAAAACCACTTCCTGTGCTTTTTTGTTTATTTGTAAGAAGTAACAAACAAAAGATCATATCCACTCACTGAAGGAATAAAAGGAGACTATAAGGAAGCGAATTATGTCGGCACAAATGTGAAGCGAAACAACCCTTTCGTTTCCATGGTAACACGCCGCACACGCGAGGGGGGCGGGTCCTAAGTAAATGTAAACAGTCTGTTGAAATCCAATTTATCCACTGTTATCATTGTTGTTTTAGTATAAATTCACACTATTTACGTAGATATTTAGCCAGGTATTTCAAATTTTGGCCTTGTTTAACGTGTCAGTGGATATATTCTCGGGACAAAGTGTACAAATAGTGAGAAAATAGTGAGAAAAACACTTCCGGGCAGAGGATACTCGGTTCTTCAATGAGACAGTAGTAAGCGGCGTCATGCTTCGCGTGACCGGGTTATTATGGGAGTGAATGGACGGCTGGAGCCTCTGCTCGCAGCGTCCCGTCCTGGTGGGCCGGGGTCTGCATGAGAGTCAATGCAGACCCCGGAACGTCAAATCCGGACGCGGATTTTTACCCTCCGCGTTTCTATTTGACGTTTAGGGGCTTTGGCTGGAGCCTCTGCCCCCAGCGTCCCGTCCTGCCGAGCCGGGGTCTGCATGAGAGTCAATGCAGAACTCGGAGCGTCAAATCCGGACGCGGATTTTTACCCTCCGCGTTTCTATTTGACGTTGAGGGGCTTTGGCTGGAGCCTCTGCTCTCAGCGTCCCGTCCTGCCGAGCTGGGGTTTGCATGAGAGTGAATGGAAAACCCGGAGCGTCAATAAACAGACGCGGAAGGGTACCTTCGGCGTCCATATGTAACGCTTAGGGGCGTGACAAATAGTCGATATTTGACGCGTTGGGATGAGAACGGGTTGTATTTCTGAGCATTTTTTGGCTCCTGCGGGGCCAAAAAGTATTATTTTTTTGTCAATCTTTGTCAATTTTTAGGCTGCTATATACCAATGCGTGCGTCCCGAACAATTCTTCTTCTTAACTTGCCCAGAATCTGGATGGTTTGGCAACAGCAGCCAATTAACTGTTTTTGTTTTTTGAATTTTGTCGGGGTTGAACATTTCCACACATGCCAGGGCCGAGCCGCACGTTTTAATGTATCGTTGTCTGCGACGAGCGGTTGTCGAGCCATGCTCGACCGAAATTTCGCTATAACAATAAGAAGAACAACAGACACGGTGGAGAGTAATAGTGCTCCCTTTTGCAGCACCAAAAAGAAAACAGGAAATTCTTATGAACCTCTTCAGGAAACAAAAACCACTCGCAGCCAGTGGCTCACTCCTACTTCCAGTGTTTCACGGGAAGCTGGACCCATGATAGTTTCTACATCAGCGCCCCCAGGAATCAGGTGGATAAGGCAGACATCAAGAACTAACTGCCTCTTAAAACATGTCCGATGAACTCTTCCAGTTTGGTCCTACAAAGGCTCTGAGAACATCCAGCTGATCCTCCTGTCAAATTGTCAAACTGTCTGAACTGATATATTGATGAAATTTAGTCTGAATTTTGTTCAGCAGATAGAAACCAGTTGGTAGTGATGCAGTGAAAAGCTTTTCTCTGGTCCCAGTGAATGAACATGTTGCAGATCTGAGTCTTTGCTCCTTCTTCAGAAAGTGTCTCAACTTGGGAATTGTATTCTGATGATGTTTATCACAGGATGTTCCTCCCACTGAACGTTGACTTCGCATGTGAGCTTGTTGTGACTGACTTTCTTTACTGTGTGTCTGAGCTGCTGGTTTGTCCTCGCTGGGCTAAAAAGCTGAGAACCTGCAGGAACATGTGACAGTGGAGTGAAAGGACTGTGTCAGTGGGTGTGTTTGACTCTGGATGAGATGGAGGTGAAATATGTGAGTCTGGGCTGTGGTTTACTGCTCTCCTCCCTCACACTCACTGTCTGACATCTGTTCATCTGCTGGTTTTTGTTCAGGCTGCACACATCATTTCTCACTGTGGGAGGGATAGCAGAAGCAGTAGTAGGAGGCTGAATGAAGAGTTTGAACGTTCTGGATCTGCATCTCACAGCCTCTCTGTGTTTTCACAAGTGAGAAATCATCTTTCTGAGGATGACTGAACCTGTGGTATACACGACAATAATTCTCAGTAAGAATTAAAATAGCTTTGAATGTTTCTGATTCTTTCTTGTGGATCCATCGCACATATCCACCACACTGCTGAGTTGCTCCACATCTGAAGGAGACTCGTTGGCCAGGTCTCCTGGTCAGTGTCAGGTCCTCCTGAGTCAGCTGTGCTGCCACCTCAACCAGCGCTATAGAGGAACAGGCAGACAGGTGAATGCGAGTGTGACAGCGTGGGTCAGAAGGAGAGTCTGCTGGCTCCTGATTGGCTGGAAACACTCACCTGAAGCCAGACAGGAGAGCACAGCAGTGTGGAGGAGAAGCATGGTGAGCAGTGCTGGATCCTTTGGGGTACCTAGGGAGAAGTGGCTCTGATGCAGCTGAGGCCAAACAAGGACGAGCTGTGAGATCCCAGCACCAGGACCAGGTGGTTGGTGGCAGCCCCTCACACCTCCCATCAGCCCCTGCGGCCCACAGATAAGGCTGTGGCTGCTGATTGGCAGCTCAGCTGAAGCTGCTGTGTGGTTTGAGTCAAGCAAACACACTTTGTTTCCTGTTTGTTTCCTCTGGAAAGTTCATCTGTGGCTAGAAGATGCACACGACAACACTATGAAACTGATGCTGCTGCATGAAGACTCTTCATGCAGCAGAGAAACAGACAGATGGATAGAAAAGCGTTTAAATCATCCAATCCAACTTTATATGTAAAGTCCTTTGAAAAAACAACAGAGGATCAAAGTGCTGGACAGAATAAATAAGAGGATCACATAAGATAGCATATAAAATACAAAATCAATGAATTAGATAAAATGAATACAGTATAACTCTGAATAACGTAATGAAACGTCCTTCCTGATATATGGAGACAAAAACACATTTTAGGGGATGGAGTGAAAGACTACAAGACTGTTATTTCTAAGAAAACCTTCAATAACGTTAGAACGCTCTTGATCATTTGATAAACAATCTCTTTTTTTCTCCCTTAGAAAACTAACAATAAAAATGAATTATTAGTTTAAATAGAAAATATAAACAACTTTAATGGTAATAACAATTGATGATTAATAATCATTGCTATCATTGTTTTGGTGATGCAGAGGCTTCATTTGTCACGGTATGAATTGATGGTGTTGTGAGACACATGATGTGAATGATCTTCAGAAACTGTAACCACAATAATACCAGTCAGATATGACCTGTCTCTTTGTACTGGAAACTGAGAAGAAGGAGTCATGGTGTTGTCGTGGCGACCGTCTTCAACGTCACCAGGATATCCCTGCATGTCCTCAGACTGAGCTCAGGGTGGCGTTGTTTCTCTGATCTTTCGTGTGAACTCATCTCATCCACACAGCCATGATGAAGTGTTTCTTTCCTGCAGGTGGAACACCTGAAGAAACAGGTGAAGTCCCACATGCATCCTGTGTATAAAAACTCCCTGTTTCATCTGCACTGCTCATTCTATCCACTGATGGAGTCAACTTTATCCATAGGTTGTAGTCTAGTCTGTAGACTCTATGTCTCTGCTCATCGTCCTAGTGTATGTGTACCTATCAGTCAATGTTCCTTGTATTGTCTATGCAGCTGCAACAGCAGGTTTACCCTCTATGGGACTGACTCAGGTTGATCTTTCAGAAATACACACACATTTGTCTTTATAATGAGCAATTAGTGCCAGGAATAAGTCGCTGCATCAACCCTCCTGTCCTGGGTCAAAAATGTCATAAGACATCAGAGAGCTGTGGGACAAGTGGCTGGAGCAACTGCTGTAACTAGAGCCTTCACTGGTTCATAGAGCCTGTAAGAGCCTTCAGGAAACTGCATTCATAAACACTTTCTGTGCATTTCAGATACTGTCTTCTTCCTTCAGGTACTATCGCTTGGGCCAACCACCTGAGCACCTTTGTTCCTCAATGAATAACAATAGCGATACAAATTTTCTCTAGGAAAGACAACATGATTGAAGCTGTGTTGGAGCAAAGAGGAGTGGTGTCCACTGAATGAATGCAGTCTCTCTGCAGTGTATAAACAGAAAACTCTGATGTTCACACAGTGTCTGGTGCATGACAGGTTGTGTCTTCGTTTAAAACAGATTTTGGATTTAAAGTGAGATGAAACTGCTTTATTTCAGCTGATTAGTGTGGTTATTTTTCAGACCGTGAAGATGACAGGAGGGTTAATATTGACCATCCTCAGTAATGAGGTGCTGCACTGAGAAGCTGAGTGGAGGAATGGCCTCCATGTAATAAAGCAGGTGGTGTGTTGCAGCAGCAGATGTGTGTGTTCTCAGTGGTTATCAGAGCTGTAGGTGGTGAATCAACTCTTCCTCTCCTGCAGCAGACGAGCTGTGTGGCTTTCTGCTCTGCAGCTCCTCAACGTTGGCTGAGCGTCTTCACATCAACAACACGCTGACAGTTACAACATGGAGTCTGCCTCAAGAACGACTGCAGGAACCTGAGTTTGACTCCAGGGCTCAGTGCTCACTGTCTCAGCTTTGATCTGTGTGAGAGAAGCAGTACAAACCCTGAACTGAGAGCTGAGGAGCTGAAATAAGTTGAGCTGTTCACACTGATGTTAACAGAGCTGTCAGTGTCTGTCTGTGTATCGTGGCCCCACAACAAACCAACTGAGAACAGCAGCAAAACTCTGAGGAAAATAACATGGAACAATGATGAGACATAGTCCAATGCTGTGGTACAGAGACATTGCTGTTCAGAACATGATCCTGACTTATAGCTCAGATTTTAGACACAGTCAATAACATACAAACACATGACACACATGATTATCTAACCTTTTTAAGTTAAGTATTAAGGCAAAGAAACAGAAGTAAATGCTTCCTCTGTGTATGGAATGTTTCTAAAACTAATGATTAATAACTACTGTAACCAAGTTAATACTGTTGATATTGTGTCTCATAATCTACAGTAACGTGTCATTATTGTGTGTTAAAATAGGCCAATATGTCAGAATCCATACCTTGATAACTCACTCTTCATCGTTAGAAATGAAAGAAAGTTTATGATCAGAAAGATTAATTTCTTAATAATTTATTGAAATAAATTCGTAATAAACAAAGTAATGTACTATTGTCTGTGTTTAGAGTATTCTACTGTTCTATTGACTGATAATTTTCTATTACAATGGACAGATATATATTGCAATATATTATTGTTAATTATGACAATAAAGACATGAAGTAATAATAAAAAATAATGAAAATTAAAATCATACTTTTCCCAAATTAATGCAAATTTGGAAACATTTGACCTTTTTTCCCTAAAAGTGCTTAAACATATTGTTTGTTTATATTCTTGTTTTTTGTTAATTTGCGATGAATGCAAATTGTTCATTGAGTGAAAGAGTAGTTTAAGTTCCTTTAAAGTTAAAGGAAACTCAAAGTAACTGCAATATATTATTATTAATAATAATGGAGGAACTGCTGTCCTCTGCTGTTTGTGTGTGTATATGTCAGTGTCATCAGTGTAGAGGTTGACCCACTCATTCACAGTCACTTGCAGAGAACAGTGTGTTTGCTTCTCTGACTTTGGAGCCTGATATTAGTGATGCCCTGCTGTGTGATAATCTATGAGAGACACAGACATGGTCATTTTTCACTTTATTGACAATGTTTAACTGAAAGATTTCAGGCAAGAACAGGAAAAATACCAAAACATGACGGAAGCTGCTTGTGATTCAGCTGAACATGTGTTATCATATCAGGCTGAAATAAAAGCAAAACTAGGAGCTGAAAATAACAGGATTTATTGTCAGTAACTGCTGATACACATGTGTGTTTAGGTCTTTATGTTGTTAGGATGAGTGTATCTAACCTGACCATCAACACTCTTCATTTTCCAAACAAACCCTAAAAGCCAACAGGACATTTGTGAGCACTGATCAAAGTGATGTCTGAGAAGCAGCAGCAGCAGCAGAAGTGATGGGGACAGTCAGTGGGCCTGTGTGCAGTTGGTGGACAGCCCCTTGTTTCTGAGGCTCATCAGCAGAGAGAGTCCACAGCAGAACACCAGACTCTTCACTATCAGCAGTGTGTAGAGCAGCAGGAGCAGCTTCACCCTGCACTCTGCCTGGAAGGACTCAGACACTGAGACTGAGACACACACACACACACACACACACACACACACACACAGGTCAGACCTGCTTCACTCTGTCACATCATCAAGACTACTTGGACTTTTCACAGTGTGGACAAACAGCTTAAAGTGAAGACAGGGGGTGCTACAGTTTGAAGCAAAGATCAAACACCTGCTCAAACTGGACTTCACTCTGAGTTTCACTTGAGTTAACCCTCCTGTTGTCTTCATGTTCTGATCACACATCTTGTCCTCCAGGTCAATGATGACCCGCCCTTACTAAAGATCTGATCAATGAAACAATTCTATTCAATTTAAAATTAAAAAACATATCAATCGACCTGTCATTAATCAGAAACTGTGTGAATATCATAAGTGTCATGAGAATATGTGATAAAATATGGATTTATATTTGACTAAAAGATTGACTTGATGTGAACTTAATAGATAAACTTGACTTAATGTAACAACATGAATTTACGTTACAGGATGTTACATGATTTAATATGATGTCATGAAAAAGAATGGGATTTGTTTCCAAGTTGTGTATAGCTTCTATGGAAATATACATAAAGGTGATAATGACTTTTGTCTAATGTTTCAGTCACTCCAGGAAAAGTCATCTAATTTCAGGTTAGAAAAAAAAACAGTTTTCTCTCCTGCCAATACAAAGCCCTGAAGTCCTACAGTTGTTCCTAAAAGCACAGCCTGATACAGTGCTAAGTTGAGCTTTAGCTCTTCAAAGACTTGATGGACAGCTTACAGGGGGGTGGCTGCAGGGCTGGCAGCTCTGTGGTCTCTCTCTCTGGAGGACAGGTGGCTGCTGCAGCTGGAGGCTCTGAAACACAAGAGGAGGCAGATGTTTGGAGTTGAACGTTGCTCACATCCCTGCTCTGCGTGGGTGTGGAGCTGAAGCCCTGCTGGACAGGCTCAGCAGCCTTGGTTACCTGGGTGTGTTTGGGCCTCCACTTGGCCCTCCTGGTGGCTGACAGTGCAGCTGTAGCTGTAGTCACTGTGTTGTGGCTTATGGAGCAGTAAGATGGACGCACTGTGTCCAGACTCTCGGAGCTCCAGCTGCTCTGCCTCTTCAGAGGTCACCTTCTTCAGACCTCCGTCCTCCTCTCGTCTGCTCCAGGAGAAGGTCACCTCAGGAGGGAGCATGTGGCGGGCCAGGCACAGCAGGGAGCTCCTCCCCTCCAGGTGGGCTCTGGGTGCTGCTGGGTACACCCTCACCACGGGCAGGGCTGGCGGCTCCTCTGAGGTTTGACAGCAGCAACAAGCAGCACGGACACACACAGACACAGTCAGCAGCAGCTCAGAGCACTGCAGCACATTGATGCTGGAGACCAGCTGGACTCAAGCTGTGTTTCCATCAGCCCCACCAATGCAAACAAAAGCCCAACATCTCAGTAGGAACTGGAGGAGACAGCTGCATGCTAGAAAGCTCTCACATGTCACTGAAACACTGTTTCTCTCATGAGCTGCTTTTACCACGATGTGGTGAGATGGAAAAATTCAGTTACAAAATATGAGTTTACTTTCCTCACTTTTAGCTGAAGTTGATGTCACTGAAATTCATGTAAACAGCTTGTGTATAATACAATTACACAAGTAATTATGATGAATATGTTCAGACATTTTCAAAAGTATCTAAATAATATTGATCTAAATGTTAAATATGTGTGTGGACTGTTTCTCAGCAACTCCACTGTCGAGTGCAGCCATACACTAACAACGACTCTGTTTTGTTTCTTTTTTATATTGATCTTTATATTCTATGTTTATCTTTATATTTTTCCTTTAACTCAGTAAACATTTGTATTTATAGATAACATTTACATTCATTTATTACATTTATTTTCACCTTTTTGATTCACCTTGAATATTTAGATTTTATAATATATATATATATATATATATATTATAATATATCAGTTTAGATTCAACAGTTTCTTGGCATTGAGTAAACAGACTAATATTCAATATTCAGATCTGTAATTCATATTTCTATCTGTATTTTAATGAGATCAAAACTAAGATCAACACTGATTATTTTAAGTTATATTTAAGTAATATATATGTTTGGATTTAGAATTATATTTATCATTTACATATATATTTAATGTGTAGATTTAGATTTATTTTCATTCAAACTAAATATAATTTCCAAAAATTACATATTACTACTTTTTACATGAATTTCCATGTCAAATGACAGCAAAACTATTTCTACACTAAGCAGCACATAAATTGGACAATAATAGAATTATTGGATATAGGTAGAGACTTTACGTAGAAATATTTTTTAAAATGTATATAAGATATATTTATATATTTTACACAATGAAAGCATGTTAAGATGAATAAACTCCAATGTAGAAGACTTGAGTGAAAACTCAGTGATGATTTAACATCATTAATAATGTCTCGTTAATTCACAGTCCAGTGAAAATCACTGCAGGATCTGACTGAACATATTAACATAGATTTACTCTTTTATAGATGAAATGACATAAAGAACGTCATCAGGTTCATATTTTAAATGTGGTTGTCTTCTATTTTCCTGTATGATCTCTATAAATATATCAATGAATTTTCATCACTAGTATCAGATGTAACATCACTGTCAGCCTGTGTTTGCCTTCATGTATAAATCTATGTTCCAGTAAAGCACAAATGTTCCGTCATATCAAACCCAACTGTCCTGAGGTCCATTCAAAACTCTTCACTAATGATCTGAACAACATGTTTAAAGTCACTCTTCTAAATCCCTTCACTGGCTAATATGACATGATGTTTGATGGTCTGTGGTCCTGATCTGACACTGACTATTTTTAACATTTATTCTCATATTTTCTGTGTGACGGCAGGTAAAGAATAACATCAGTGGTGCAGAGACTGAAACATCTTTCCAGGAGGTTTGAGCAGCAGCTGCACAGCTGCAACAATTCTCTCCAAACTGGAAAAACTGTTGTGTAAATCCTGAAGCAGCACAAACTCAGGAAAAGCACATTTTCAACAGCTTCATGAAACAGGAGAAGGAGACGTTGATTCTTACCTGTTACATACAGTTTGGTGCCAGAGCTCCAAACATCGTCACACAGTGAGAAAGAGTGTGACAAAAACCTGCTGCTGCTGCTGCTGCTGAACGTGTCAGTGAGCTGGAGGAGTCCACATCAGGTTTCAGCTCCATGATGACTTTGTCTGAGGGTCACATCAACATGACATCTCTTCTTCTGTGGTGGTCTGACAGAAACAGGACATTTCACTGTGCAGTAAATGGGCTCAGTCTAAAGACATGTAGAGTCAAAACAAGTAGAGAGGCAGAACATGAAGACCCATCCATCATTATCTTGCTGCCTTCAAGCTGCAGTCAGTAACTTTCACACTGAGCCAGAAACTCTGAATGAGTTCACCTTCCTGGCCCCTCCCCCTTCCTCACATTGAGCCTGTAGAGCAGGTGTAGGTTAGTAACCAACAGAGGAAGACAGATAAGCAACATGGAGCATTCAGTGGTGAGAAGATGATTTCTATCAGGATTCACATCAGTCTAACTCAGTTCCAGTGGAGGTTTCCTGCTCCTGACTCCCTGCAGCTATGCTAGCAGTTTAGCTCATGCTAGGAAAAGAGACACATGTATCCTTCTAGTCTTTCCATGTTCAGTGTTTTCAGCCTCATCCTCCTGGTTCCTCGTCCTCCAGTAGGTGTTGGAAACTGGATGACCCTCTCAACAGGATTCTGTCTTTGTTCGGGGGGCATGTTCAGAAAATTACTCTTATAGCCACAGATTCAACTTCATCTGGTTTTTAGTATAACCACGAACAGCCAACATGTTCCAGAGATGCACCAGGACCATTTTAGATGCTATGGGAGCTGATCATCATTTAGAAAAGAAAACACGAAACTCTTTCATAAACTGCCACAGGCAACAAAGTCCACTAGCAGCCAGTGGCTCACTGCTTCTTCCAGTATCTCACAGGAAGCTGGACCCATGATAGTTTCTACATCAGCGCCCCCAGGAATCAGGTGGATAAGGCCCACATCAAGAACCAACTGCCTCTCAAAACATGTCTGATGATCTCATCCAACAGCTCTCATCCCTACAAAGGCTCTGAGAACATCCAGCTGAACCAACCCCCCCGCTCCTTCAGTTAGGGTTAACCCTTAACCCTCCAGCATTGATAGAGGTCCATAGTCCATAGTAACACTATAGCAACCTTGGAAATAAAAGATGAAAGATCTGAAGATAGACTCACTGAGGAAGAGGATGGAAGAAGATATGGAGGATTGTCAGTCACTTATCACTGATTTCATTGATTGATTGATTGATCTGTCTTTATCATGACTAGAAAACAGCAGAAACATAAAAGAAGTATGTGGCTGCTTTCCTAGCATGTACCTCAATTCTTTGATTTAAAAAGCTAAAAATGTTTTGGAAGTGATTCATTATGTTGTTTGGTTAAAATTCTGTCCAGCAGATAGAAACCAGTTGGTAGTGATGCAGTGAAAAGCTTTTCTCTGGCCCCAGTGAATGAACATGTTGCAGATCTGAGTCTTTGCTGCTTCTTAAAAAAGTGGCCCAACTTCTCTGGAAATGGGAATTGTATTTTTATGATGTTCATCACAGGATGTTCCCCACACTGAACATTGACTTTACATGTGAGCTTGTTGTGACTGACTTTCTTCACTGTGTGTCTGAGCTGCTGGTTTGTCCTCACTGGGCTAAAAGGCTGAGATCCTGCAGGAACATGTGACAGTGGAGTGAAAGGACTGTGTCAGTGGGTGTGTTTGACTCTGGCTGAGATGGACGTGAAATTTGTGAGTCTGGGCTGTGGTTTACTGCTCTCCTCCCTCACACTCACTGTCTGACATCTGTTCATCTGCTGGTTTTTGTTCAGGCTGCACACATCACTTCTCACTGTGGGAGAGAGCAGAGGCAGTAGTAAGAGGCTGAATGACGAGTTTGAACATTCTGGATCTGCAACTCACAGCCTCTCTGTGTGTTCACAGCTGAGAAATCATCTTTCTGAGGATGATCGTACCTGTGGTATACACTACAACCATTCTTTTGAAGAATAACAGCAGCTCTGAATGTTTCTGTTTCTTTCTTCTGGATCCACCACACATAGTCACCACACTGTTGAATTACTCCACATCTGATGGAGACTTGTTGGCCAGGTCTCCTGGTCAGTGTCAGGTCCTCCTGAGTCAGCTGTGCTGCCACCTCAACCAGCGCTGTAGAGGAACAGGCAGACAGGTGAAGGTGAGTGTGACAGCGTGGGTCAGAGGGAGAGTCTGCTGGCTCCTGATTGGCTGGAAACACTCACCTGAAGCCACACAGCAGAGCACAGCAGTGTGGAGGAGAAGCATGGTGAGCAGTGCTGGATCCTCTGGGGCTCCTGGGGAGAAGTGGCTGTGATGCAGCTGAGGCCAAACAAGGATGAGCTGTGAGATCCCAGCACCAGGACCAGGTGGTTGGTGGCAGCCCCTCACACCTCCCATAAGCCCCTGCGGCCCACAGATAAGGCTGTGGCTGCTGATTGGCAGCTCAGCTGAAGCTGCTGTGTGGTTTGAATCAAACAAACACACTTTGTTTCCTGTTTGTTTCCTCTGGAAAGTTCATCTGTGGCTAGAAGATGCACACGACAACACTATGAAACTGATGCTGCTAAATGAAGACTCTTCAGCAGCTGCATGAAGAGTCTTCATGCAACAGACACACAGACAGATAGAAATAAAGAGATTTCAGGTTAGGCTGGCCACCTGCTGAATTGAGGCATTTCATGTCAAAACACTGTTTATATCATCTAATCTAATGCAACTTTATCTGATGAGCACTTTTTTAACCACAGAGGATCAAAGTGTTTGACAGAATAAATCAAAGGTTCACATGAAATTGTCATGCCATTGTCCTGAGTCGCTCCGGCGGATTTTCTACATAAACACCCCCCATTACCCATTCCCTCAATAAAACTCTTGGTACGCTACGCGTTTGGTGTCCGCCCGTTCCTGTTCGCTGACAGAAATAACATAAAATGTAAATACAACTTGTTGATTCATAGAGACTAAAACACATTTTAGAGGATGAAGTGAAAGTGTTTTTGCAGAACTGCTGTCAGCTATCTGCAGCATGGACACAAATGGCAAAGAACTTTGCTCTCTTTTTAACACTTTTCGCCTCTCCCAACATGTGAAAGGGCCCACACACATTCAAGGCCACACTCTGGATCTGGCATTACATATGTTGATGTTAAGGACTTGGCTCTTTCTGATCATTTCTGTGTGTTCTTTGACTTTCAGATCGCTCCAAACACTCAGTTACCCTCTGTGTCTGTTAAGAGAGGATACATAAATGAGAATACCAGTGCTCAGTTTATGGAGGCTATAGTCTTGTCACCGTCACCTGTGAGTGCAGAGACAGTCGATGAACTTCTGGATCATTTCAACTGCAAAATCTCAAATGTCATTGATACTATTGCACCTATTAAAACTAAGATGACCTTGACCAGGCAGAGAACACCATGGAGGAACACTTTGATGATAAAGGCTCTGAAAACAGAATGCAGGAAAGCTGAACGTAAATGGAGAAAAACTAAACTTCAAATCCTCCATGACCTCTACAAACAAAGTCTTTGTAAATTTAACCATGGGTCACTCAAGGCTAGACAGCAACACTTTACTGAAATGATTAATGAGAACATCGACAATGCTCGTGCAGCAGAGAAGCCCGTCTCACAAAGGTAAGATGTCGCAAAAGGATGAAAGATGCCATTAGCCCTCTGCCCTAACAGTGGGCAGAGGGCTAGAATGTTTCCAGCTCCAAAAACATTCTGATCTGCTCTCTGAGCTCAAAAACCCAGACTTTTCCTCTTGACAGCCACCTTGCTTCACTGTGAAACAGCACAGCTTGATGTTCAGCTCCCATCTCTTCACAGATAGCAGAGAAGACTCTTGTTTTTCGTGGTCTGGTCTTAATAGACTTGACTACGCTTACAGCGTCAGTCATAACTTCACTTAAGAGGAAAGGTGCCTTGATGCCAGTGCCTCTCTGTATGCTTCTCTGTGTCCACTCAGCATAAGGCAAGACCTTCTTGAAGAGTGCCCGAAGTCCTTGTCTCATCCCTGCCATGGTCTGTGCACCATCACTGCCAACACCAATGCAGTCTCCCACTTTAGCCCATTCTCAGTCAGGAAGCTGTCCAGCATTTTGAACAGCTCTCCAGCCGTGGCTCTGAAAGTAGATCCTCGCACAGGGAGTCTGTCATGTCAAAACGTACATAAACAATAGACAAACAGTCTTTGTTGCTGTCAGTGGCTTCATCAAGTTGTAAAGCAAAACCGGGGTGATTCCTGGCAGTATTCGGCATGTTTTCAGCGTGACTGGGGTGTAATGTTTTTATGTGACATCATGATTTATTTGGCTTCAAGCTGTCTGCTGCCAACATTTTTACACCCCGATCTTTCCTCATGCCCCACCTTCGTCACATTGAAGCCGAGCGCCACATACGCTTCATCATACTTCCTTGTCATAGCTTTCGGGAGACTTTCATTGGTGTAATTATCTCTCTCTCTGCCTTTCTTGTCATCTCCTGATATTTTTCCAGGGTGTCTCTTGAGGGTTTTATCACTGCACCAGAGAATTCCTAATATTGATATCATACCATATTGCAGATGGGTTCTGACTACACTTCATATTTCCCGCTCTAATGCTCGGTGCAAAAGCTCGACACCATGTAGAGCCACACTGCCTGCACATTTTGACAATCAGAACGCCACTGCCACCTACTGTAGCAAATGTGCAATTACATTTAATTCCAGTGCCGCAAAAAAAGCATGTTCGCTGTGGTCACCCCTGGCATTGCACCATTAGAGACGGACTAATTATAGGGTTTGAATATCAGATGACTCCTCAATAACTAGAGCCTTCACTGCCTTGAGGAAACTGCATTCAACAACACTTTTTGGGCGTTTCTGATGCTGTCTTCCTCCTTCTCTTGACCCAACATGTTGTTTACTATCTGAGCACCTTTCCACCTGATACAAATCTACACTTTTTGTATGAAGCTGTGTTGGAGTAAAGAGGAGTGGAGTCAATGGAAGGAATGCAGTCTCTCTGCACTGTATGAAGGGGAAACACTGATGTTTACACATTGTCAGGTGAATGACAGTTTGTTTCTTCGTTTAAAACAGATTCAGAATTTTAAGTGAGATGAAGCTTTATTTCAGCTGATTGGTGTGGTCATTTTTCAGACTGTGAAGATGACAGCAGGGTTAATAATGATCATCCTCAGTAATGAGGTGTTGCACTGAGAAGCTGAGTGGAGGAATGGCCTCCACGTAACAAAGCAGTACAGTGAGGGAGGTTGTGGCGTGTTGCAGCAGCAGATGTGAGTGTGTTCTCAGTGGTTATCAGGGCTGCTGGTGATGAATCAACTCTTCCTCTCCTGCAGCAGACGAGCTGTGTGGCTTTCTGCTCTGCAGCTCCTCAACGTTGGCTGAGCGTCTTCACATCAACAACACGCTGACAGTTACAACATGGAGTCTGCCTCAAGAACGACTGCAGGAACTGGAGTTTGACTCCAGTGCTCAGTGCTCACTGTCTCAGCTTTGTGAGAGAAGCAGCACAAACCCTGAACTGAGAGCTGAGGAGCTGAAATAAGTTGAGCAGCGCACACAGATGTTAACAGAGCTGTCAGTCTGTGTATCGTGGCCCCACAACAAACCAACTGAGAACAGCAGCAAAACTCTGAGAAAAGTAACACAGAACTATGATGAGACATAGTCCAATGCTGTGGTACAGAGACATTCCTGTTCAGAACATGATCCTGACTCATAGCTCAGATTTTAGACACAGTCAATAACATACAAACACAAGACACACATGAATATCTAACCTTTTTAAGTTAAATATTAAGGCAAAAAAACAAAAGTAAATGTTTTCATGTTTTTATACTGTTGGTATGGTGTCTCCTAATCTACAATGATGTCATGTTGTGTCTTAAAATAGGCCATGTGTCACATTCTATATCATATCTTTATAAGTCACTCTTTCTTGTTATAAGAAGGGAAAAAAGCTGTATGTTTAGATTTAATTTTCGGTAATTTATTTAAATTTCTCCTTTGTTTTATGCAAAGGAATGTACAACTCATCTGAGTTTTTCTTTAAATACATGAATATTCTACTGTCAGTCAGGATGAACAGATGAGACAGTATTTTGTGACAACATATTATAATTAATAATAATAATGGAGAAAGAAATGATGAAAAATAATGAAAATCATAATCCTGTATATTTTTAATCTCTTGAATTACAAAGTTTGAGACATTTGACCTTTTTGCCCAGATAACATTGAAAAATATTGTTGGTTCATTTTTGATAAATTTCTCTGACTTTGGAGCCTGATATTAGTGATGTCCTGCTGTGTGATAATATCTATGAGAGACACAGACATGGTCATTCTTCACTTTATTGATAATATTGAGCTGAAAGATTTCAGGCAAGAACAGGAAAAATACCAAAACATGACAGAAGCTGCTTGTGATTCAGCTGAACATGTATTATCACAGCAGATTGAAATAAAAGCAAAACTAGGAGTTGTAAATAACAGGATTTATTGTGAGTAGCTGCTGATACACACGTGTGTTTAGGTCTTTATGTTGTTAGGATGAGTGTATCTAACCTGAGCATCAACACTCTTCATTTTCCAAACAAACACTAAAAGCCAACAGGACATTTGTGAGCACTGATCAAAGTGATGTCTGAGAAGCAGCAGCAGCAGCAGCAGCAGCAGCAGCAGCAGCAGCAGCAGCAGCAGCAGCAGCAGCAGCAGCAGCAGCAGCAGCAGCAGCAGCAGAAGTGATGGGGACAGTCAGTGGGCCTGTGTGCAGTTGGTGGACAGCCCCTTGTTTCTGAGGCTCATCAGTAGAGAGAGTCCACAGCAGAACACCAGACTCTTCACTATCAGCAGCGTGTAGAGCAGCAGGAGCAGCTTCACCCTGCACTCTGCCTGGAAGGACTCAGACACTGAGACTGAGACACACACACACACACACACACACACACACACACACACACACACAGGTCAGACCTGCTTCACTCTGTCACATCATCAAGACTACTTGGACTTTTCACAGTGTGGACAAACAACTCGAAGTGAAGACAGGGGGCGCTACAGTATGACGCAAAGATCAAACACCTGCTCAAACAACTGAGCTTCACTCTGAGTTTCATCTGATTTAACTCTCCTGTTGTCTTCATGTTCTGATCACACCTCTTGTCCTCGAGGTCAATGATTACTTACTGAAGATCTGATCAATGAAACAATTCTATTCAATTTAAAATTAAAAAAGATATCAATCAACCTGTCATTAATCAGAAACTGTGTGAATATTATAAGTGTCATGAGAATATGTGATAAAATATGGATTTATATATGACTAAAAGACTGACTTGATGTGAACTTAATAGATAAACTTGACTTAATGTAACAACATGAATTTACGTTACAGGATGTTACATGATTTAATATGATGTCACGAAAAAGAATGGGATTCATTTCCAAGTTGTGTATAGCTTCTATGGAAATATACATAAAGGTGATAATGACTTTTGTCTAATGTTTCAGTCACTCCAGGAAAATTCATCTAATTTCAGGTTAGAAAAAAAAACAGTTTTCTCTCCTGACAATACAAAGCCCTGAAGTCCTACAGCTGTACAGCCTGATACAGTGCTAAGTTGAGCTTCAGCTCTTAGAAGACTTGATGGACAGCTTACAGGGGGGTGGCTGCAGGGCTGGCAGCTCTGTGGTCTCTCTCTCTGGAGGACAGGTGGCTGCTGCAGCTGGAGGCTCTGAAACACAAGAGGAGGCAGATGTTTGGAGTTTAACGTTGCTCACATCCCTGCTCTGTGTGGGTGTGGAGCTGAAGCCCAGGTGGATGGGCTCAGCAGCCTTGGTTACCTGGGTGTGTTTGGGCCTCCACTTGGCCCCCCTGGTGGCTGACAGTGCAGCTGTAGCTGTATAGTCACTGTGTTGTGGCTTATGGAGCAGTAAGATGGAGGCACTGTGTCCAGACTCTCGGAGCTCCAGCTGCTCTGCCTCTTCAGAGGTCACCTTCTTCAGACCTCCGTCCTCCTCTCGTCTGCTCCAGGAGAAGGTCACCTCAGGAGGGAACATGTGGTGGGCCAGGCACAGCAGGGAGCTCCTCCCCTCCAGGTGGGCTCTGGGTGCTGCTGGGTACACGCTCACCACGGGCAGGGCTGGCGGCTCCTCTGAGGTTTGACAGCAGCAACAAGCAGCACGGACACACACGGACACACACATTGATGCTGGAGACCAGCTGGACTGTGTTTCCATCAGCCCCACTAATGCAAACAAAAGCCCAACATCTCAGTAGGAACTGGAGGAGACAGCTGCATGCTCGAAACCTCTCACATGTCACTGAAACACTGTTTCTCTCATGAGCTGCTTTTACCACGATGTGGTGAGATGGAAAAATTCAGTTACAAAATATGAGTTTACTTTCCTCACTTTTAGCTGAAGTTGATGTCACAGAAATTCATGTAAACAGCTTGTGTATAATACAATTACACAAGTAATTATGATAAATATGTTCAGACATTTTCAAAAGTATCTAAATAATATTAATCTAAATGTTAAATATGTGTGTGGACTGTTTCTCGGCAACTCCACTGTCGAGTGCAGCCGTACACTAACAATGACTTTCTTTTCCTTCTTTTTCCTTTCTTTTTTATATTTGTATTTATATTAAACTTTTTTTTTCCTTTAACTCAGTGAGTTTATGTATTTATAAATAACATTTACATTTATTTTCAACTCATTCATTCACATTTAATATATTATATTTTTATGAAATATATCACTTTAGATTGAACAGTTACTTTACATGGAGAAAATAGGTTAATATTCAATAGATCTGTAATTCATATTTCTATCTGTATTTAATAAGATCAATGACTAAAATCAACATAGATTATTTTGAGTTATATTGAACATTTTGTATGAAGTCTAATGCATATGTTTGCATTTAATATTTAGAATTATATTTAAAGGTTACCTATATAATTAATGTGTAGATTTACAAATTACAAAATATCATTTCGAACAACGACACATAACTAGTTCTTTTTACATGAATTTCCATGTCAAATGACAGCGAAACTAAATAAAAACCTAAATTAAAAAAGTAAATATTTTGAAACAAGATTTTTACATTAAGAACCACATAGATGAGACAATAATACAATTATGAGACAAAGGTAGATTCTTTAGGTAGAATTATTTTTAGATTCTTTTGGGAACATTTACAGCTTTTTTAACACAATGTAAACATGTTGTGATATCTAATCTAACACAGGCTGAAAATAATAAACTCTGCTGTAGAAGAGTAGAAGATTTGAGTGAAAACTCACTGATGATTTAACATCATTAACAATCTCTCGTTAATGGACAGTCCAGTGAAAATCACTGCAGGATCTGACAGAATATATTAACATAGATTTACTCTTATATAGATGAAATGACATAAATGTGGTTGTCTTCTATTTTCCTGTACGATCTCTATAAATACATCAATGAATTTTCATCACTAGTATCAGATGTAACATCATTGTCAGCCTGTCTTTGCCTTCATGTATAAATCTATGTTCCAGTAAAACACAAATGTTCCGTCATATCAAACCCAACTGTCCTGTGGTCCATTCAAAACTCTTCACTAATGATCTGAACAACGTGTTTAAAGTCACTCTTCTAAATCCCTCCACTGGCTAATATGACATGATGTTTGATGGTCTGTGGTCCTGATCTGACACTGACTATTTCTAACATTTATTCTCATATTTTCTCTGTGACGGCAGATAAAGAATAACATCAGTGGTGCAGAGACTGAAACATCTTTCCAGGAGGTTTGAGCAGCAGCTGCACAGCTGCAACAATTCTCCCCAAACTGGGAAAAACTGTTGTGTTAATCCTGGAGCAGCACAAACTCAGGAAAAGCACATTTTCAACAGCTTCATGAAACAGGAGAAGGAGATGGTGATTCTTACCTGTTACGTACAGTTTGGTTCCAGAGCCAAAGATCCACAGCGAGAAAGAGTGTGACAAAAACCTGCTGCTGTTGTTACTGAACATTAGTCACCTTCCTGGCCCCTCCCGCTCCCTCACAGCCCCCCCACATTGAGCCTGTGGAGCAGGTGTAGGTTAGTAACCAACAGAGGAAGACAGATAAGCAACATGGAGCATTCAGTGGTGAGAAGATGATTTCTATCAGGATTCACATCAGTCTAACTCAGTACCAGTGGAGGTTTCCTGCTCCTGTCTCCCTGCAGCTATGCTAGCAGTTTAGCTCATGCTCGGAAAAGAGACACATGTATCCTTCTAGTCTTTCCATGTTCACTGTTTTCAGCCTTAAGGTGCTTCCACATTGACCACAGTACCTCAGCAGCGCCAGGAGGCAAACCCATTCATTGTGTTTTATCACAGACCTCAATGCTTTGCTTTAATTGGCTAAAAATGTCTTGGAACTGATTCATTTTAACGTTCTGTCCAAATTCTGCTCAGCAGATAGAAACCAGTTGGTAGTGATGCAGTGAAAAGCTTTACTCTGGTCCCAGTGAATGAACATGTTGCAGATCTGAGTCTTTGCTGCTTCTTCAGAAAGTGACCCAACTTCTCTGGAAATGGGAATTGTATTTTGATTATGTTGATAACAGGATGTTCCTCCCACTGAAAGTTGACTTTGCATGTGAGCTTGTTGTGACTGACTTTCTTCACTGTGTGTCTGAGCTGCTGGTTTGTTCTCGCTGGGCTAAAAAGCTGAGATCCTGCAGGAACATGTGACAGTGGAGTGAAAGCACTGTGTCAGTGGGTGTGTTTGACTCTGGCTGAGATGTAGGTGAAATATGTGAGTCTGGGCTATGGTTTACTGTTCTCCTCCCTCACACTCACTGTCTGACATCTGTTCATCTGCTGGTTTTTGTTCAGGCTGCACACATCATTTCTCACTGTGGGAGACCCCACACCAGTAGTAATAGGAGGCAGAATGAAGAGTATGAACTTTCTGGATCTGCAACTCACAGCCTCTCTGTGTGTTCACAGCTGAGAAATCATCTTTCTGAGGATGATCGTACCTGTGGTATACACTACAACCATTCTTTTGAAGAATAACAGCAGCTCTGAATGTTTCTGTTTCTTTCTTCTGGAGCCAGTACACATATGTACCACACTGTTGAATTATTCCACATCTGAAGGAGACTTGTTGGCCAGGTCTCCTGGTCAGTGTCAGGTCCTCCTGAGTCAGCTGTGCTGCCACCTCAACCAGCGCTGTAGAGGAACAGGCAGACAGGTGAAGGTGAGTGTGACAGCGTGGGTCAGAGGGAGAGTCTGCTGGCTCCTGATTGGCTGGAAACACTCACCTGAAGCCAGACAGCAGAGCACAGCAGTGTGGAGGAGAAGCATGGTGAGCAGTGCTGGATCCTCTGGGACTCCTGGGGAGAAGTGGCTGTGATGCAGCTGAGGCCAAACAAGGACGAGCTGTGAGATCCCAGCACCAGGACCAGGTGGTTGGTGGCAGCCCCTCACACCTCCCATCAGCCCCTGCGGCCCACAGATAAGGCTGTGGCTGCTGATTGGCAGCTCAGCTGAGGCTGCTGTATGGTTTGAGTCAAACAAACACACTTTGTTTCCTGTTTGTTTCCTCCGGAAAGTTCATCTGTGGCTAGCAGATGCACACGACAACACTATGAAACTGATGCTGCTACATGAAGACTCTTCATACAGCAGAGAAAGAGACAGACAGATAGAAACAGATAGAAAGAGATTTCAGGTTTGGCTGGCCGCCAGGCATTTCATGTCAAACCATTGTTTAAATCATCTAATCTAACTTTACCTGTTAAGCACTTTTTAACCACAGTGGATCAAAGTGTTTGACAGAATAAATGAACGGTTCACATGAAATAACATAAAATATAAATAAAACTTGTTGTAGAGTTGTAGAGACAAAAACATATCTTAGAGGATGAAGTGAAAGTGTTTTTCTAATTATTTCAAACAATACTTTAAATAACTTTAAAGACATCTCCATCATTTATTAAGCTATACATTTAAAAAGAAACTCATTCTTCTTAAAAACACAATGAAAATGAATTATCAGTTTGAATCTAAAATACAACCAATGTTGAACAATAATAATAATAACAATGGTTACTGTTTGCATCATTATTGTTGCTATCATTGTTTTGATGATCCAGAAGCTGCATTTGTAGCTGTAGTATTGACGATATTGTAGGAAACATGATCTTTAGAAGCTCTAGCCACAATAATACCAGCTAGATATGACACCACGGGATGTCTCTGTTTCTTTGTGCTGGAAACTGAGAGGAAGGAATCATTGTGTTGTCATGGTGACCGTCTTCAGCATCACCTGGACATCCCTGCACATCCTCAGACTGAGCAGGTGGGGGGGGGGGGGTCGCAAAAGGAAGAAGGATGCCATTAACCCTCTGCCCTAACAGTGGGCAGAGGGCTAGAATGTTTCCGGCTCCAAAAACATTCTGATCTGCTCTCTGAGCTCAAAAACCCAGACTTTTCCTCTTGACAGCCACCTTGCTTGACTGTGAAACAGCACTGCTTGATGTTCATCTCCCATCTCTTCACAGATAGCAGAGAAGACTCTTGTTTTTAGTGGTCTGGTCTGAATAGAATTGACTACGCTTACAGTGTCAGTCATAACTTCACTTAATTCAGAGGAAAGGTGCCTTGATGCCAGTGCTTCTCTGTGTGCTTCTCTGTGTCCACTCAGCATAAGGCGAGACCTTCTTGAAGAGTGCCCGAAGTCCTTGTCTCATCCCTGCCATGGTCTGTGCACCATCACTGAAACACCAATGCAGTTCTCCCACTTTAGCCCTTCCTTAGTCAGTTGCTTCATCAAATTGTAAGGCAAAATGTTTTGAGTGCATCTGCCAGCTGTTCTTTAAGCTCATCAGCACTCTCACCAATATGTCTGCTTGCTGTCATTGGACAGAGGGATCGTTTTTAGTTTGGCGGCACTTGGGTCATCCAGCATGACAGAGACCACGTCTAATGCTGCAGGCAGTAACAGCTCCTCTGCCATGGTGTGGGGCATTTTGCACTGAGCTATTTGGTACTCCAGTTTATATGATGCTAGCTGTGCTCGCTGGTTTACTGTGGTTGCTTTGACAAAGCGGGGTGATTGTTGACAGCATTCGGCACGTTTTTGCTGAAAAAACTCAAGGGGCTCATCAGCGAGACTGGGATGTAATGTTTTTAAGTGACGGCATGATTTATTTGGCTTCAAGCTGTCTGCTGCCAACAGTTTTACACATAGTAAACACACCGATCTTTCCTCATCTCCCACCTTAGTCACAGTGAAGCCGCTACATACGCTTCATCATACTTCCTTGTCATAGCTTTCAGGAGACTTTCGTTGGTCTGATCATCTCCGCCTCTCTTGTCATCTCCTGATATTTTTCCATGGTTTTTCTTGAGGGTTTGATCACTGCACCAGAGAAAATGATATCATATCATATCATATCATATCATATCATATCATATCATATCATATCATATCATATCATATCATATCATATCATATATCATATCATATCATATCATATCATATCATATCATATCATATCATATCATATCATATCATATCGTAGATGGGTTCTGACTGCACTTCAAAAACTCTACACCTTGAGCTAATACTCCCTGCACACTTTGACAATCAGAACGCCACTGCCACCTACTGTAGCACATGTGTATTTACACATCATTCTGCAAAAAAAACATGTTCCCTGTGGTCACCCCTGACATCGCACCGCACTATTTGAGAAGGACTGACACAGTGTCTGGTACACGACAGATTTCTTCATTTGAAACAGATTTGGGACTTGAAGTGAGGTGAAAGTGCTTGATCTCAGCCGATTAGCGTGGTCGTTTTTCAGACTGTGATGATGACAGCAGGGTTGATGATGACCATCCTCAGTAATGAGGTGTTGCACTGAGAAGCTGAGTGGAGGAATGGCCTCCACGTAACAAAGAAGCACAGTGAGGGAGGTTGTGGCGTGTTGCAGCAGCAGATGTGAGTGTGTTCTCAGTGGTTATCAGGGCTGATGGTGGTGAATCGACTCTTCCTCTCCTGCAGCAGACGAGCTGTGTGGCTTTCTGCTCTGCAGCTCCTCAATGTTGGCACCTATACAATGAACATTCCCAAATCAGTAGAACGCCTCAGTGATGGCACCGGACATTCTAAAATCACTCCTTTCACTCCTTTATATAACAGATTTTTAACCCAAGTTGTTCATTGTTGTTATCGAGTCTTTTAATGTTGCAGTGGCATAGTTCCACCACTGGAGGGCACTGTTTAGACACATGGTTCCTCGCAGCAGCAGCTGGACTTAAGTTTTGCAGCGATTTTTAGGTGAAAGGTGTCACTCTGCGGTGTACAGGCCACTGTCAGCTACGACCATAGAAACATGCTCTCGGTCTGAACTGAATCTGTGCAGGATGGCAGATGTTTTGTTTTGTTTTGTTTTTGTTTTTTTTTAAATGTCTGTGGGTGGCACAGTTGAAGACCATCCCTGTGCCTGGGTGGAGGCAGAACTCAGGACTAGACATCCTAATTAACCCATTAATTCAGTTAGGCATTTCCTCTTCCCCAGTGTAATAATAGCCAGGCAGTCCTCACTCCGTAGCACTGCCTTAGGGTTTAATGGGACAATTTTATCTCATTCTATTGGGTAATTTTAATATCACTTCCTCTTGTGCTTGTATTGCTGTTTTATTAGTTTTAATGATGTTGCTTGAAAAACACCCCCGGGAGAGGAGTGATATTTGTTCTCCCTGTTTATGAAATCTATCTGTAATTAATGTAGTCTCTCCCTGTTGACATATTAGATGCTAAAGCACCCACATCCGTCAGGACAAACAACCTCATTCTTTTGGTGTGTGTGTGTGCGTGTGCGTGTGTGTGCGTGTGTGTGTGTGTGTGTGTTTTTCTTCCTCCACGCAGGAGTTGCAGGTTGCACACAGACAATATCTCCTGTGGAAAACCCATTATGTTGATTAAATATCTTTCCATTTGCCACAAAGCACCTGCGCATTTTTGCATGGCTATTTGTTATAGATGGCCTGACTGTTAAATCCTTGAGCAGTCCATTTTGTGGCCTCGTTTATGCACTTTGGGAGCGTGAAGTGCAACATGAAAAATGTTTGATATTTTCGGCATCTGTGAACCGCTTGGGGTGATTGTCTGAGTGCTCATGTCACAGGAATGAACTGTGCAGACTATAAATAAAAGTTAATACTTCTGTGGGAAATCCTTGACAGAGCTTCCCTTTTTTCTCCTCCAGGCTTCTACTAATCCTACACCGCCCTAAAAACCTATCAGGGGCCAGAAAATTCGTTTTAATTTGTTTTGATCTTGCTGATTGATTAAAGAGTTGGAGAAGACGGTCCAACTGATTGTTGAATTTCAGATTGAACATGAACAATGCGGGTTCCATCCAGGTTGTGGAACAATGGTCCTGCTCTTTACTGTCACAGAGATGCTGGAGTATGCCTGGTCCACATGTGCATTGTGCGTGTATGGGATATGGGGGTCACTCCTCATGACCCACCATTGTTTTTCAGCCCCAAAGCAAGTGTGAATTTGGATTTCTTGACAATGGGTGCTGGCCTCTGCCTGGGTTGTGTCTTGTCTCCGATCCTGTTTGTGATATCCCTAGACAGGATTTAGAGTAGAAGCCATTGGTGAGGAGAGGTTTCAGATCAGCGACCAGAGGATCACATCTCTGCTCTTTGTAGTCCCCATGGTATCTACAATCACCGGGTTTGGGTAAGGTTCGCAGCTGAGTGTGAAGCAGCAGGCATGAGGATCAGCAAGTCTGAATAGGCCATCGGTTCAAACCACAAGTTCGAATCACAAGTCCGGTGTGGTAAATTGGAGGCTACCAAGGTACATTTTAACAAAGAGTAATAACACAGCACCCACTCTAACTCGTGTTGATATAGCAGTGCAAGCATTTTCTTTCTTCATAGGGATCCCTATAAAAAAGGTGTGTTGTCATATATTATAGGATGCTCTTTGATGTAGTTAAAAGTTCCACATCAATCTTCTATTGGTGCATGTGTATTATGACGGCTGACATAACATGTCGGAGCCATCCAAAATTTTTGCCTGCCTGTCGAATGGCAGCTGACTGCCTGCCTGCCGTCTTCTATTCAGCTTCCAGCATGGGTCCCCTGCGCAGGAGGAACCCCTCCCCTGCCTCCTCTGGGCATGTCTACGTTTTACTGTACAGGGTATGACCAGGAGATGGCACTCCTCTCACAGTTTCAATGGAGTCCCTAAGGTACACATGCCAGGCCTGCATGTGGCGCTGCCACCCTCACAAGGACAGGCGGCAGTTCCTGAAACCAGGTGTGGTTCGTGGTTGCTGTTGGCTGCATTGAAGTGGCCAAGAAGCCTGTCATGTTGATCAATATGTGTATATATGCACACACACACATATTTGCATATTCTCTGGAAACTTTTGTTAAACCCTTGAATGAAATAGTAAAGCTGATTATGAAACAACAAAATGACGTCAGAATGGTCCTTTCAGTGCCCACACACACACACACACATACACACACACACACACACACACACACACACACACACTCAGGATGCAGCTAAATCAGGGGCCACTTAGGCCTGATCAGATTATGTGAACAACTTTCCACTGGACTGTCACGACTCCCTGTTGCTAACGAGAATCCGATTGATATTCATGTCGGTTTATTTGGCCTGGACTGACACATAACGAGTGTCAATTTGCTTATAGTTCTGTCCCCAATCCCTCTCGAGTTACGAATAAAACCTCCCAAACCGATTGGAGGAAAGTGATTCTCCTGGTCCCACTACCTTGGAGGAACACATCAAGACTACGGCATACAGGACAAGGATGATCATCTTATCCTTTTAAAAAGCTTTAAAACTGATCCAGCATCAATGTTTACGTCTTTGTTGTTTCTGTTTACAGCCCTCACAGCTCCCACGTTAAGGTCCCTCCCAGTGGCTGTTTAATACCATTCAGAGCCCTGGAATGTTTTGACAGCACATTTGTGGAAATGAAAGAATCTCGGCAGAGATTGCATCTTATCTGCAAATCTCCTGTAAATCTGTCAAAAAAACATTTGTTGAGAGCGGGTTCCGTGTTTGGCTCCTCTCAGTCATACGATCTGGCTGCATCGCTTACCATGCTACTTCTGATTATCTCGCTGTCAATCACTCCTAAAGGCCCTCACCATGGAAATGTGCGTGGACACACACACACACATACACACACACACGTGTAACCCCGCCTCCTGGCTACATGCTGCTCAGGATGTTTCCCACATATGAGAATCTTACTCCACATCAGCTCCATGCTGCGTCTGCGGCCTTAAATAGGAAGTGATCTCCCTGTCATTTGAACTGTCTTCCCTCTCTGTGGCATTTTCATTTCCTCACTGTATGACCGTGAGAGCACCTTAAAAGGAGCTCCTCTAATATACGGCGCGTTATGTAAGTGCACATCCCCGAGGCCTGTTTCGGTGACTCGTACCACTTTGCAATTATCTCCTGTGTACAGAATGGCTTTTTAAGCAAAAATTGGTTAACATGTCGGGTGGATGACGCGATGTTTCAGAAAGTAATTTTGGGGGGAAAAAAAGTGAAAAATGTTTAAGACTTAAGTCAAAGCACAACCCTGAGTTTATGTAAGTTTGTTTTCTGTTCCTTAAGTAGTCTTCGGAGATTGCAATGCTATATCTGTTTATCTCAGCAGTTGTAGATTCTCAGATTAACATTGAACACTGGGACATGCTGACCAGTGGCGGACCTTTTATTTTTTTTACGTCTTTAGTGTCTTTGTCCCCGGGGCCTGCGATAGGGAAACCACTTCCTGAATGCACAAACACATAGCGCATAAACAGTGGAAGCGCTTGTTGCTGTACATACGTGACATCGGAAGAGTGTTTTGCCTTTCTGTTTCTTCTTTTCACTTTTTTTTTTGTTTGATTCTGGCTCAGATACACAAGCCAAATGAAAGATGGGAGCTCGTGTCTTGATAGGCAAATTTAGATCCAGACATAGATATCAGTTATCATACAAAAGACTTACGTTCACAAGTCTGCCACCCTGCCAAGGAAAACACCATGTAAGCAAGGCTTGTACCCAGAGAGTAGTGAGTTGTGATTTCCAATCATGAATGACGGTGTGACCACAAAATGAATCAACTGTATCCAACAGGGAAGTACAAATTCTTATTAGGGCAAATGATTTTGCACATTCTCTTTGAATCCATGTGTTTTCGCAGTAAAACCTCGATGGCTATTCTTTTTACGGCTGCTATTTACTCATTGTCTTCCTGCGTTGATTGGTTTGCACCGAAATGTCAAGCCAAATTCCTTGCCGTGGATTTCACAATAATAGAGCAGCCCCTGAGTCAGAGTCATCGTTTGTTTGAACAGGTGCAAACAGAAGCCCAAGACAAACCATTCAAAATTACAAGTCAGTCAGTAAAGGGAAGAAGGAAAAGATATAAGTAAAGAATGTGGCGGTCATGTGGGAATTTCCAGAGCTGGACAGGCAGACTGAATGTAAATGAAGGACGAGGGGGTTGGAGTGATATATAGAAAGATAGTAGCCACTTAAATCCCTGGCACAGGATGCGGCTCCACCCGAGGTTGCTAATGATGAAAGCCGCTCCATTTTAAAGCCACATTCATCTACACTTCCTGTTTTAAACAATGCATTTCCTTTTCCAGATTTCCTGCATTAAGCTCCTTGACAAAAACCTGTCCCTGTGGACAATGTGATTGATTCTTAATTGAAATTCTTCCAAAGCAGACCGGAGGTTTTTGTTCCTGCGGCCTGCAGAATTTCTTGGTTCAAACTGAAACTACGGTACAACCATATGGATAAATCCCCTATGCATTTACATTGAGGAAAAATGTATGCCCACTAGTCAACTCTGTAGCTGATGCTTTCACATATATTACATTATGTGTATGTGTGTGTGTGTGTATATATGTATATGTAGGTGTTATATTATATCATATATTTAGAGCCTACTGACAACCAAAGCTGGGAACATGTAGGTTTGTAGGTAAAACCTACGATATGGTGATGGTTAGTGTTACGTTCCTGCTCTCTTGTCCTTACTTCCTGTTCTATCGTCTCGTCTTGTCACCCACTTCCTGTCTACCTCCTGAATGACTTCCAGCTCTCTCCGGTGTGTCACACCTGAGTCTCGTCTCCCAATTACTGCTGCTTAGAGTCTGTCTCTCCTGTGTTCTCGATCTAGGGCCAGTTCATCTTGTTTTTGTGTTAGAACTACCAGTGCTGCCTTTCCATGTTTTCTCATGTTGTCATGTTCCTGGGTTCGTGTCTCCTTGATCCTCTCGTCTTCCCTGTGTGTGGTTTTTGGTCTTCCCCTTGCCTGCCACTTTTTGTCCCACTGCTCGCCTGGACCGCCTACCCGTGTACCATCCCAGAATGAACCTCAACACTTAAGTTCCCAAATAGTATCAGTTGAAACCCTAATGAAACCCTATCATTGGCCTGCAAGATGTCAAAAAAGCATTTTATTTAGTTAAAACAAAAAAAAAACATGGTTCTCATAATCTCTATGGATGCATTATAAGTCACTGCAGACAGAGCATGTACCCACCATCTGGAAAGACACAGTAGTAAATGGACTGGTTTTTATATACCACATTTCTAAGCTGCCACCATAGAAGTGGACAAGCTGTTATTAGACATTGTGCACATTTGTCTTTGTAACCTTTTTTGAAAATGAGTTTTTTCTTGTCAGCCTGTGCTTAAGGAGACCTGTGTCTGTTGGTGGAGCCTTGATCTATGGAGCGCTTTTAGCAACCTGAACCTGAACAAAAGACCACTGAATATTAGTTTGGGATAGGTATGTCGTTTCTGTTTTCCCCCTTAAATCTTTTTAAGCCTCTGTTTACATTTGAGCAGTCGAAGTGAACTGAATTAGCCCTCCTCTCAACCTTGGCATATTCATGAATGTACGCGCATCTGTCATGACAGGGCCAGCCCGAGCCTTTATGGGGCCCTAAGCAAAATTTCATTTGGGGCCCCCCATCACCCCTATCACCATATATTTTATCATCAACTTTTGTGTTCTCGGGGCCCCCTGGTGACACGGGGGCCCTAAGCAACCATGCATTTTACCTATGCCTTGTGTCATAGTATTACATTGCCTTGATATCTTGATCAGTCAGGGAAGTCCTAAATCACCTTTAAGGTGGAACATCCCCCAAATAACAAAATGGGAGGTGCTGAATAATGTGCGAATTATTTTACCTTGAGAAACAAATATCTGAGTGTTTATTTTCATTCTTACTCGTTAATCTTGTTTTTAAATGTCCTACAATTGAATCATTTGAGTTTTTCAGCATTTCACCTCCACAGTGGGAGTTCAGTCTTGTTTTCTGATCACAGCTTTTTCACGTTTCTCTTTCTTTTTTTTCAAATCACTCAATCTGTGCTTGTTCATGTATGGGAGTCGAGCGCCGCAGGGATCTGGACTGAGTGATATTAATGTGTACAGATGAGCATTTTTGTTTAGCTTCCCTGCTTGCTCAGCTGTTTCACATCAGCGCCGTAGTTACCTGAGTCAGCCTGAAAGTCCTCCAGGACCTGAGCAATCTGCAGTGCGAGCCAATGTGAGCCAGGTGTTTTTCTGTTCATGCTCACACCAAATAAAACCAGACCGAAAACACGTCCTGCTCCATGTTCTGAGCCTGGCGTCATAGGGTTAAACCGGTTCACCCCAAACCTGGTGAACTTTCCAGCGCGCAGGCTCTGCAGGTGGCCCCGAGACCACTTCATCAGAGGTGGAAAAATCTGGCAAGCTACAGTACAGTAAGTGTTGTGGCAAGAAAGACTCTTTAATTTTGTGTTATATGCTATTAGGTCTATTGCGGTGTTTTCAATGTCATCGACCTCTCACTGTGTCAGATGCACTGATCGATTCCCTTCATTTCACAGAATCGGTGATCGGTCAGTTTTTTTACATGAAACCAGTCGTACCTACCAATCTCATGGTTCATGATTTTGTAGCATTCAAGGCAAGTTACACCAAACTGATCTGGCAGTTTTCATTCAGCTCCACTCTCTCTCTCTCAAAAACACACACACACAACAATATATACCATGTATGTTATAATATCGGTACCGGCCGAAATCAACAGGTCAGGCTTTTAAAAATCAGTGAGGAGTGAAACTGCGTAAGTCGACTTTCAGTTTTAAAATCTGGTCTGGGAATCTTTGTTGAACTTTTTGACAATAGAGTGAAACAGTGAGGCAAAGTATGACTGTTAGAGAAGCCAAACTCTAGGTAATCATGCAATATACATATGACTATATTTACACTGACAGAAATATTATGAACACTAATTTGTGTTATGACACCAATTTCATTATCGTGCTAACATGTGAATATTCCATACACAGGAAGCACAGGAAATTATAGTTCTCCTCAACACAGCCTGCAGGTGCAGCATGGGGTTCTCTTCAACCTCACTGCTTTCATTTAAAGAGCTGCATCTGGTTTGCAGTGGGTGGAGAAAACATAGAAGAGACCAGATGTGGCGACAGTCAGTGTAATGTGGAAGCTTCTCTTATAGGTGTTGCTTATAGTTATTTACCACTGTTGGAAAAGGTCACGTTTGGACTTGTAGACCACTCCATAGGATTTCACTCAACATGCTCCACCTGCCTTGAGCTATCTTTGTCTTCTTCTTCACTAACCAAAAAGCTGTTATCATGTCACCTAGAAACCTCCTGGTACCTAAGATGGCTATCTGCAAACACAGGGATGAACAATCCGGAGCAGAAAAACAGCCATGCATTGTGTAATCACATTTATCTGTATCTACAACACAACAGCAAATACAAACAAATACAACAACATACTGTACGTCTCTAAAGAGGCGTAACCAGCCTAAAAAGGTGTAACATTACGCTGAGCAGAGTGTTCTAGATCGTTGCCTTCTATTTCACGACAAAAGCGCTTATGATATGACACTCTAGGAATCTCACATTAGCTGCAACATGGCATGACCTGACACTCAAATCTGACATGACGCTGTGAATACACGGGTGAGTGTTCAATTAAGACATGCAGTTTTTACAGCTTCCACAAGTAGGTGACAACAGTTGTAAGGGTTAGAGATTTTTAGCCGTTGAACTGTTTAACGTTATTTCTTCCAGAAATACGGCCTCAAGTTGTCCTTTACTGTGCAACAGGAAACAGGGATTGGTCACAATTAATGATTCAAGTCTGTAAACATGCATGCAGGCATTTTCACCATGCACTGACTTTTAATCAACAGCGTGATTAGTCATTACACATGAAAGGAAAATAGATTAAGTAAAGAACGTAAAGAAAACAGTTATTGGTACCATTGAGAAGTGATATAATACATTTACATCCACACTCCAGGAAACGTACTTTGGTTCGACGTGATGGAAACACCAGATACCATCAACTTTACAACAGTGCATGTGTACACATCTGTCGGGCGCTGGATCAGAAGGCTTCGTACTCCCCAATACCAAACACCACATGTTCTTATCTGCCAGCTGTCAGCACCAGCACTCCCGGCCTGGATCAGAGCTGGCCCAGCTTGATCCCATTATTCCACTCCACAGCGTGGATTCATCATCAGTTCAGCGATCTTTGCGTCCTCACCACCAAGTCCATGAAGTAGCAGCTTTTGGGTGCGAAGACAAGCATATGACAGACAGTGATTTCTTCATGCGGTGTAGACAGTTGCTCATATTCAGCCACTTTCAGCGGCTGAATTACAAAGCGCGCGGTTGAGATGCTACCACCTCTTCGTATCCTGTCTGACTTGGCAGACTGAGATAACTCATGAGACGCTCATTTTCTAACTGCCAGGCGAGTCTGCACTGCCCCTGCCCCTCTGGTATGTGGTACCCCGGGGTCAGGACGTGGAGGGACACTGGGGGCAGTTTTTGGGGGCAGGGCTGTTGAGGTCCCTGAAAGGCTCAGAGAGGCGGGGACCGTGGAGGCGCGACTGCAGCGTGGTGCGGCGGATGCTGCTGTCCGAGTCGTGATGGGCGAACTTGTGGCTCAGCGAGCGGCAGCACGGCAGGCTGCCGGCGAAGTCTGACAGCAGGTGCCCGCTGAAGATCATGTAGATCCAGGGATTGCAGCAGCTGTTGAGGCTGGCCAGCAGAGCTGAGAGCGTGACGGTGGCATTCTCTGAGTCTGCGGGGAGAACAGAGAGAAACGGTCTCACGAATCACTGCACTCAAAGATGACAGACAGGTCTGAGGCGTTCCTTCAGACAGCAACTCTCTGGTCTTTTCTGATCCACTGTGTTATATAACCATAAGACAACTTTCAGGAATAAGTTGACCATGATAGGAATACAAAATATGGTTGAAACTAGCATACCTGAAATACCATAACTGATGTTAAGTTAACTGAACATGACCTATCCGGTTCCTTTCTGTCCAGCCAATCGGAGACTATCTGCTGTCATCAGCAGGATATTTGAGCTCACCTGGGGCTTGCAATCCTTGCCAGATTGTCTTCAATTGCTCGCATGAGTCTCCAGCACTTCTCTTGTTTCCTGATTGCCCAGGTCCGACCCTTTCTGCTCCTCACCTCTCCTCGTGTCTCCTGCCCGCCTTGTCGACCCTGCTTTGACCTGCTGACTGTTCCACATCTCAAGCTCCTCGTGCTCTACCTGTCTTTGTCCTCGACACTGTTGGCTCCACTTCCCCGGTAGCTACTCCTGCGCTAGACCTCCGACTCTCCCAGCTCTTCTGACCTCCCCGCTCGACTCACACTCTGGACCTGACCCCCCTCTGTCTGTGCCCCGGCTGATTGACCTAAATTCTGTCCCTCGACTCTGCTCTTTGCCTGGAGTTTACTTGTGTTCCAGAAGGTGGTTAGCTGCACTGATAGCAGGCCTGCTCGCAACCAGACTCCACCAGGATAACCACCTCCAAACTCTCCTGTTTTTTCAGTAAATAACACCTTTTCCCAACCTCTAGTTCAAATCCATGTTGCATTTGGGTCCTGGCTACAGAAAGTCATAACAATAGAATGTAAAAATGCTGTCACTCCAGTCTAAGCACCTCTCTGCCTGTTACAGTCACCAACAAACAATATAGAATGAAACAATCACGAATAAGAGTAAGGTCTAAGATTTATATTTCATTTTCTGAACAAATTGAGTTTTACACTTAGGCTCTATACAAAAGACGGACGTAGTCTCCTGGTACAAAAGATGAAGCCAGTGCGGAACTGACTTTACTTGCAATACCACGAGATCCGCAAGGCCTGGCTCGAAAAAACGCTTTCTTCATGATTGAAAATTCCAATCAATCATGAAAATTTTCAATCATAAAATATTCTTTTTTTTTTTCCACAGGTCACACACCGGCTTCAGCAGCTAAAGATTCCCATGCCAGTGTGTAATCTGGTGGCCAGTTTGCGAATAATCCCATGATTAATAGAATATAAGGTCTTAATGAATATGGGCGTGACCATTTGGCTGACAGGGAAGCCTCAAAGAGGCGAGAGCACGAGTCTGGATTGTGTTCACCTCGTTCATTCTGCCAGGTTAGTTTTCAGCCAGTACGGATCGTAAGGATCCATACTGGCTACGGATCCATAGCTGATCCATCCCCCACGTCGTTGAGGATGACGGAGATGAAAAGTTCTGTCCGTCGGAGTCAAGATGGCAGCCCCGTGCGAATCAAACTCTTGGCTTCATGAATGGCCCTTCGCAAACCAACGGGTGACGTCATAGAGGGTTGGGGCTTGGTTTTGTACAAAGTATCGTAATCATTAGCATTGGGAACCAAAACTCGGTTCCAAAATCAGAACCGATGCGTTAATGTCTGGTTCTGGGTACCTGAAAGCTGTAATTTCGAGGGCTGCTGATTGGTTCCATCTGTCAATTTTACTATCCTCCAAGGTCGAAGCATACGCTGCCTAATCATCATTGGTGTTTTGCTATGTTTTTATTAATGTTTTTGTCATTTTGCACCATGAAAAGTTGAGACTAGCTGGCTCTGTGAAACAGAAACTACTCTCTCGTCTCCCTGGACAAGGGATGGTGGTAGGAGGTGGTACTTTCCTGCTGATCTTTCTCAAAAAGGAATGTTAATGTATATAAATCTAGAGCCTCTGTTGCAGTTTTGGTTATATTTGATTAGTTATGGGCAGGTTTTGCACTACACTGAATACACTAGAATTTGCCTCCTTTTTTTACTTCTATGGAATGTCCAGAATAAACACATTTTTGGTTACCTTAACATTGGTCCCTCCTTTTCACTTTTTTTTACCACTTTTTTCCACCTGAATGGAATCAAAATTAGGAATTGAAAACACTGAATCGAAAAGCAAAATCAAAATCGGAATCCAAATCGATAGAAATTCAAACAATATTCTATCCTGGTGACCATATCGAGGATGCCACCATATAACCAATTAATCCATGTCAGGTTAGATTGATGCTTAAAGCACAGTATTCAGCAGATACTGCAGGACACCTGCTGATGTCATGGCCACCGAAGCTGTGCATGCACATATCCAGATAACAATGAAAGTTAATATAATGAGGGTAACAGGATTACCTAAGTACAGAGGATCCTCAAATGGACAAAGTGAAACACTGAAAAAAGGAGGTTCTGGAGGATATGCTTTCCCACTGACTGACTTAAATGAGGAAAGTTTCATTTGTTCTGTATTTCAAATGAAAAGGATATCATATATCATATGGATATGGATATATATCTACGACATGGATAGATTTGAGAGTCACTAGATCCAATATTTTTCCAATGTCCGGATCCCTGTATCTCAAAGTCATAATCCATCTATCACTGCTTTTGGAGAGGCTGGTTACATTTTTATTTCATTGCACACTGCAGGTAATGCTTCTGAGCATGAAACACATTGTAGTCAATCCTTCTTGGCCACCAGCTGCTGGTGCAGATGTCCACCCTGACCAGGTTCGACTGTTTCAGTGCCAACGAGGATGAGCAGTCCAAACGTTATTCCAGTCATGTTCATAGAGCCTAAGAAATTCGATCTTGGGCTTTCGTGAGTCAGTCAAACGCTCTTTGGAAGTCATAATGAAATTCTACAGGTGGGTGAGCAGCTCCTTCAGGCTTTAAACACTGCAAAATAAGGGTTACTCATATCCTCACCTCCATCATATGAACTTTGTGCTACACTGACTGCACATGTCTGAGTTTTAATAAAATGCCACATTCTCACCTGTCCTAATTTTCACTGTGGAGCCGTTTGACCATGGCAAAGTTTCCACCTGAGGTACTCTCACTTAAATGTTTCATTGTTGTATTTTTGCATTTTAACTGGTAGAAAGTTTTAAATATTTCAACTGCTGCACAGGCAAGATGGGGACATACGCCTTAAACGTGAAACGTGATGAAAGATTGTGTTCTGACATGCATGATGTAAATGCACTTCTGCATGCGAACCACTTGTTTTTACATTTGTAGTTTGAAAAGATGGATGCATATCTTTCTTGGAAACTTTGCATGTAGAATATCTAATCCAAAGAAGCATTTTACTCATTACATATATGATGATGAAGAACTGATTTCATGTTTTGTGTTACAGTTCATAAATGAGAAAAAATAGATATTTCGGTTTGTCCCCCTGGTGCCAGTTGTCCAAATAAGGAAAAATGAATGTAGTAACTTATTTAGTAATTTATTTAGTAATTTTCATTTTTTTGCAGAATAAGTTGAAATCACAAAGTTGAAATCACTCTCTGTAAAACCATTAACTTGGAGATATAGATTGCTGGATGGATGGATGTATGGATGGATAGTAGATAAGAGATAGTATAAAATAATACATAGACAGACGGACGGACAGACGGACGGACGGACAGACGGACAGACGGACAGACAGACAGACAGACAGACAGACAGACAGACAGACAGACAGACAGACAGACAGACAGACAGACAGAATATATTGATAAGTTAAGTAAATTCTGATTCACTACGGTAGTTTCTTTAGTTTGAGGAGTACCTACATTCAAAATGGCCACATCTTCTTCACACATTCTATACATTTATAGATTTCCATGTGTTAGTCATCATTGGAAGGTAAGATACTGCACCTTCAGAATGTGTAAATGACTCAAAATGCCCCTCAGGAGACTAATTCCTGTTTTTTAATGGCTGGTCATATTTTTTAGCCCTCTAAGACCAGAAACTGAGTCTCTGATCTCTGAGATACTCAGTTACTCAACATGTTTTTCACCATCTTATTGACTGTAGGGACTGCTCAGTTTCTCAACCATCCCTGAAACCCAGATGCTGGATTCTCAAAACATCTCTCATCTCCTGAAGTGGATAACAAGCAACCAGCTGTAGTGATATGCCTCATGTACACTGTCAGCATATTAAGATGATCTTATATTGTGGACTTTTCTATTTCTGATGGAAACTGAACAACTGTTCCTATATCAATTTTACTTTGTACCACGAATACAAAGAACAGACCAAAACCAAGATAATACCCGATAATACTTCTCAAGGACCGTCAATTATTCCAAACATGTTTTGATCAACTTCCAATACTTCTAGAGAGCCAGCAGAGACTTCTCAGCAGGACTCACCGTCCCAGGAGAAGGTCTGGTCCCACACGGACCACATCTGCACGGTGAAGAAGGGCGCCCAGCAAACCACGTAGGCCAGCACGATGACGAAGGTCATCTTGACGGTGCGCAGCTTGGCCCTGGAGATGGAGCTGACGCTGCTGACCGAGCTGCGGCCCAGCATCCCGCCCTGCGCCGCCTCCGACACCGCGCTCCTCCTGCAGGTCTTGTACTTGAGGTTCCTCCAGATGGTCCTGCTGATGAAGCCGTAGCAGAAGAGCAGCACGGCCACGGGCACCACGAAGATCCCGGCCGTGATCCACGTGATGTAGGCGCGCAGCCCCCACGGCTCCACGAAGTGTCCCCAGCAGTCGTAGACGGCCGAGCCGGGGTGCACCTCGCTCAGGGAGAAGATGAAATACTGCGGGCTGCTCAGCACCAGGCTGCACGCCCAGGTGGAGCCGATCATGATGTGCGCCCTCTGCGTGGGATGCTGCAGGGTCTGCAGCGGGTGGCAGATGGCACTGTAGCGGTCCAGGGTCATCATCACCATCATGTAGGCCGAGGCGAACATGCCCAGCACCTGCAGGTGTTTCACGATCCTGCACAAGAAGTCGGGCCCGTAGAAGCGGAAGGTGATCTTCCAGCAGAGCTGCGGCAGCACCTGGAAGAAGGCCACCACCAGGTCGGCCAGGCTCAGGTGCTTCATGAACAGGTGCATGCGGGACGGCTTCCTGCGGCTGTTGTGCACGGCCAGCAGCACGCTCAGGTTGCCCACCACGGCGGCCACGAAGGTCAGGCTCAGCACCGCGATCTCCACTTTGGCCACGTCCTCGTTACGCCCGAACGGGTCGGTGTCGTTGTGCCTGGCGCTCCGGTTCCCTGCCGCGGCGGCGTCCATCTCCATCTCCAGCCCCTCCGACCCTTGCTCCCCGGTGCCGTTGGAGAGCGTGGCGTTGACGCAGCTCGGGCAGGAGAAGAGCATGGTGTTCCTGCCGGGGGTGGCGGGGGGGCTCCCGGCTGAGGCGCACCGAGCCGCCGGCCGCGCCTCCGTGCGTAACCGTGACCGGATGAGACCGTGGATGGACCGAGCCGCAGAACCCCTGTTACTGCAACGTGTAACAGGGGTGGAAGATCTGGGTCTGAGCCTCGACACTCGAGGAGTCGCCAAAAAGAGGGGAATAAAAAGACTACTTGGAGTTACTTTGGCACCTGTGGCGCATCACACACTGGGTTGAATCCAGCGGAAACCCAGCCTTTTAAAGGCTGCTACACACACACGCCCCCCCCACACACACACACACACACACATATATATACACACACACACCACACACGCACGCACTCGCACACAGTTCCCACCCACTAAATCAGCAGCACTCGAGATAAAGTAGAGGCTGCAGGGAGGAATCTCTGGGGTGTGAGGACGTGAGATAGTGAGAAGCAGAAGGAGGCAAACGGTCAGGTTAAACTGTTTTTATCTTTACCATCAGGGCTGCGGCCGATGACTTATTTTCTAAATGTAATTTGTAGTGATAAATAGGGGGGGAAAGAGGTAGGAAGGTTTTTTTTAGACTCCCTCACTCATCCATGTTTTTTTTCTGATTTCATTTCAGGGCTTTACCTTCCTCTCTTTCTTTCCAGATTACTACTTGAAGACATCCTCCAACTCAGGAAAACAGCCCGATTGTTCATCCCAAACCCCAGGCATTCGCATGTGTGAATAGCTGAATGATAATTACGGTCGTCTTATGTGTTTTTTTTTCTCTCGCAGTGACCTTTTAGATAAACCATTTCCAGTCAGAAGGACAACGGTGGTGGGGAATTAGAGAAAAGCCTGAAAGTGACGCTTTACGCCCTTGTAATTGTCACAAATTGTGTTTTATTTCATTTTTTTTTTTGCTTTTTGTTTGAAATATTAGCATGCATACAGCACGAATGGATGAATCAACCGATTGATGTGTAAACCAATCAGGTCCACGTCAGTTGCTTGCGCGATTCCTGGAATGACTTTATAATTAGTATCTTGGAAACGTGGACCGGCTCCCTCCCTTGAATGTTGATGTAGCCTTGCCTGGAGTCTGACCGTGGCACATGTGTGTGTGCGTGGGTGTGTGTGTGTGTGTGTGTGTGTGTGTGTGTGTGTGTGTCTGTGTGGAGGAAGGGCGTGAGTGCAGGTCCGTGTGTTTATGTGGTGATAACCTGCTCACCCCACGGACCGCGCTTGTTTTCTGAGCATTGAGCGAGAAGTCAAATAGCTGCAGAGGCTGGAAAACTCCTGCCGGGCTTCCCCTCAAAACTCCACACTGTTTTCCAATAACTTTGTTTTGTTTTCTCCGACGTTGATGCTGCACATGTTTATCTTTTCAACAGTGGCCGAAGTGTGGCCACTGTTGCTTAATGAAACTGTCGACCCTTTCAGATGGTAATTATTGCTATTCTGTAACCTGGGACCAGTGATTGAGAAAGCTGTGTCACTTTTTGTTTTTATCTTAGTAAGTGGGATGAAGAGCAATGGCTTGTCAGTGGATTTAAGAGGACAAGGTGGAGTAGGAAGGGAGGGGCTCTGAAATGTAGTCTGGTACAAATAAAAGTATTTTGAAATCAGTCCTTTGCTTAACACTTCAACCAGTGACGTGTGGCTGGATGTGACTTTTTTCTGGCACCAGTAATGAGTCTTACTGCTGCGTTTTGGATTACCTGTTCGCACAATACGTCTGATAAGGTGATTCCAGTGTGGCAAGAATAACAATAGTCTTGTTAGGAGGAAATGAAAACAATCTGATGAAGCCCTATACATAGATCATTTTACTAGATACTAACACTGGCTATACATTTACATGGATGTGATACGCAATCAGATTAAGATTATATTTTAATCTATATCTATCCACGCATCTGTCCAGCTATTTATGTGTTTTGTAGCATTCTGTCACACTTTTGGGGTGCGGGTGAAACGCTGAAATATACAAAGGCTGATGACTACAAGCACGGGAACCTGCAACTTGCCTGGACAAGTTGAAAACTACACTAAAAGTTTTCTGAAACGCAGTTGTTACGCTGCTGAAGAACCGGACAACGTGAGTGGCCGCGCTCCTCCTACTTGCCGTATTTCCGCATCATCAAGGTTATGATAATGAGTGATTTGTGTGCAGTAAGGGAAGCAAAGGCATGAGGCATTCCTCCTAATATGGTCTGCGGCATATGAACAGCAACATGAATGGGATAGCCTATAGGTCATGTGAACGCCATAATCCACTTATCATCTTTTCCGACATGAAGTCGATACATAGAAAGGTGTGTACCCATCCAAATGGTAAACAAATGATAAGAGCAGCAGTGAACATTTTGCACTCTTTTCCCGCTCCTCCTGCAAGACCTTGTGCCTTCCTCCTCCTCAGCGGTGCTTGCCTTCGCACCGTCCTCTGACAGTGAACGGCCTGGCAGCACTTCCCGCGCCCGCTGCGTCGCAGGAAAGCAACTGCGTATCTTAATGTTCAATCTATATGCAAGCAGCGTTAGAGAAGGGAAGGGAAGGTGAGGAGGGGGGGTGGGGGGGGCTTTAAAAGTCACCGAGGCCGACTGTGTTTTTCATGTCAAGTGTTTGAGCGTGGGCCCAGCCAGCTGCCGTGGCAGACCATTACATAATGTGTTGTGGTTAAACAATGGTGGGTAATGGTCGGGCCTGTCAGCACCTCCAGATTTATGATGTTGCCATTATGAAACCTGTCACGCTGGCATAATCGTGATGCATAACCCGCACCGCTGTACGCGCTGATAAGAGCGCAGACACTGGGGCAAAAAAGGAAAAAAAAAAAAAAAAGTTAGGTAAACGACACGTGATCACAAACAACTTGCAGTTTGTGCTTTTCCGAACAGTGCTCCCAGCAGAATTGCAAATAAGTGTTCTGGGTTTTTTTTTTCAATAAACCAAAGCACGTGTAATGCACTCAGTTTCACTCACAGACTCAGGCTCAGGGGCTGTTTCAAGTTACAAGGTCCATTCGTATCTCATCAAACATTTTGAAGAATTTTCAATTCAAATTTGACAATCTCAAGGAGAAGAGAATGTGTTTATCTCTTTTGTCTTCTTTGTCTTTCTCTCTTCCACAGGAGAGGAAAGACTCCACCTTACTCACCGCACAATCTTCTCCCTCCCAATATGGGGAGGAACACAAAAGAGGTAAGCGGGAGTTCAAATTAGTTACTGTTAATGAGACTTACTAAACTGTTCATCTTGCGGCGTCTCGAGTCTGAGCTAGTCTGAAGTAACCGGTCCTCCACTGGCTTGTTAATGTGTTTCTCCGACAGTTAAAAGAAAAGAGGAGCTGTTCCTTTCCCCTTCTGTAATCTTACAGTAGGTTTATGAACAACTGCAAACATTTCAGATCATCATTTCCGACTTTGGGAAACATTTGTTTCCTGTTTTATGTTTTACTTGCTGTGACAGGTTGATAGACTATGATAGGCAGACTGATGTAGCATGAAAGTAATTATCATTTGCCACCATAATAACTAAGGTACTGTACAAAGAGAGGCATGAAAACTAGTTGACCAGACCATCATCCTCAGGTTGAAACCAGCAATCGAGCAAATAGAAACATCACTACGCTGACACTGACGGTACTCTGCTTCCATTGCTGCTCTGAAGAGAATCAGACAATTTCATTGATTCGGGGATTCAGTGACAGACTGATGCTGAAGGCTGTAACGCTGCATTTTCTCATGGTGGTGTGGTTCAACTGTTATTTCAGCAAATGATCTGTGTATTTCCTCCACTGCAAGCAGGACCGTGTGGAGGACTTGAAGTTTTGAAGAGTTCGGCTTGTGGTTTATGACCTGGGGGTTTTGCAGAAAGTTATACACACAAGTCGGATTACTTGTACTTTCAAACTTGTTCAAGTTCCCCTAGACGATTGCCAAGGAAATATCAGCCATTCATTCTCATATCATCGCCTCCAACAATGATCCACGATGACCAGCGTGCCTCAGCTCTAGCGGGTGTGTTAGAGATAATGCCAGCACGGTAAGTCTGTAATCACCGCGCTGACTGTGTTTGGCTGGAGAACAGACGCTTCTCTGAAAAGCCATTGCAGCGAATTCACATTTGACTGACCAACACGTGACCCATGGACCCTGGGTATTTATTGCGCTGTATTTATTGATCAAGCAGGTGATGAGAACGACCGTTGGGTGAGTTAGAGACAGCCACATTACCGTCGATTATCTACGTTTTCCCAAGCCAGACACATCCACATCTGCTCCTGCTGCATCAATGTGGCCATTTCCTGGCGGTGAGACTGTAAATAAATTCCTCTTATTGCCCCTGTGAGTTCACTTCTTACTGTTCTTTAATTAACTATACATTATCCCAGTCCGTCTGCTGGGCTTCTCTATTATCTCCCCGGGTCCTGTTTGGACAGTTCAATACTACAGTAATTCAATACTGAGTCAACAATTGTCCTTGGGGCAAAATGGGAGGAAGGATATGAGCTGAGCTCCAGTAAGAGTAAAAGCCACAGAGGGAAAATGGTCCCTGATGGTTTAAAGTTCTGCAGATAAAATCTGAAGTCAAATGAAAGGAGTATTAGCAGTAAAGTTCACTAAGTGTCTAATGTGAACAAAAAAAAAGCTCGCTTTATGAAGATGAGCCCCCATTTCAGCCATGCATTAACAAGTCAAAGCAATAAGAGGAAACACATGTATTCATGTCTTTACCTTCTTGGGTGGCTTTTGCACATATTCCTACAAATCCAGACTGATGCTGTTTTTCTACCTTCAACAAAGACGTGACACTGTGACCTCACAGAGTGGAGCATGGAGGAGTGCATTCAAAGCTGCAAAAACATACGACATATATATGCCCTATATATATATGAGCTGGAGGGTCGGCACGGAATTGGATTTCAAACTTTTTTAATAAAACCTTGCAAATATTTGTCAGAAATAACCAGAGCATGTGCAGCAGACTGTTCTCCGTTGGTGGGAATGCTCCGGGTACCATATTCGGCCATGAGCAGCCTTGTACGGGGGACATGTGATCCACACCCACACAGAGTCCCGCTGGTTTGTTGTGAGGTACATGAGGTGGAGGCTCCTGCCCCAGTGTTTGGTGATATAGCACTGTTGCCTCACAGTGAGAAGGGTCAAATGACCAGGGTTGAATGCAAAGTCAGACTTTCACAGGTTTCCTGCACCATTTTAAAACATGCACGTTTAGCTTGATCATTGTCCCAGTGGTGTGTGTGTGTGTGTGTGTGTGTGTATGTGTGTGTGTGTGTGTGTGTGTGTGTGTGTGTGTGTGTGTGTGTGTGTGTGTGTGTGTGTGTTTGTGTGTGTGTTTGTGTGCGTGTGTGTGAGGGCTCCGGTTAGAGCTGGGGGGAGTGTGCGAGCCCTGTAGCAGGCCCCAACGACACCATTTATAAGTAGAAAGCAGGCAATCCTGTTTGTTCCATCCATTCTGTCCATTCTGATGGATGTTAGTTGAAGTTTTTTTGTGTTCTTTTCCCAGTGGATACAAACAGAAACATCTTCCCTCTTCCCGTATTACTTACCATGAAGACTGTTTCACGGAAACTGTGCAAATTACGCAACAAAGTTATTGTGCTAGCATCCCTAATGTTGACTATTCATCTTGTTTTTTCGCTCTTTTCTCTTTGTATAGCTGTGGCGATATCAGTGGGATGAGGAGAGATTTGTCGGTCTGCACTGATCTTTTGTTGCGTTTAATGGAGCCCCAGCTGCCACTTAAATGCAGCGGAACAAAGGAAAACTTCTCCCCCCGATCACTAACAAGCGCAGATGAAATATCGACTCCCAAAAAGGAAGCAAAGTGTCAAGGCGTCATGGCAGCACATCCGAGTGGCGCCTAATGCTGTGTGGAAATGGCCCTGTCATTAAATGTGCATTTGCCATGCGTGATTCCGTTCACCCGCTGAAACGCCAATTAATCATCTGTTTCAGGTTTGAGCTACTCACCCACTGCTTTTCTTTTCCTACTTTCAGGAGGAAAGAATTGAATTGAATTGAATTGAATTGAATTGAATTGCCTTTATTGTCATTATGCAGGGACAGAGGTACATGCGGCACCAAATTGCAAAGGCTTCTTTGCAGTTTTATTGCGAAATGAAATGAAAATAAATATGTTTGCTTGGGAAACAATCTATAAAGAATTAAAGAATATTGCACGATGAGGGAATTGCACGAGGAGCGCACCAAGAGCTGCAGTCCGACATGTAGAGCTTGTAGAGGAGGGGTCTCAGCACACACCCTCATCATGAGCCTGTGGTCAACATAAAGTATGGGCGGAGGTGGGGAAGTCCTTGACCCAGGAACAGCAGTCACAAACGAAAAGCAGAAGAAGAAGAGGGAGGGAGGCAGTCCTTCATGGGCATCAGGATCAGCTGTGCAGACCCTTGGTGATGACCGGTGTGAGGGCAGCCTGAAGTCAGGCTGTATGTGGCAGGCTGGTGTCTTGGGTATGGGGATGATGGTGGCAGACCTCCGGCAGGGTGAGATGGAGGCATGTGCCAGGAACAGGAACAGCCGGTGGGCACATCCTTTGAGGACCTTCACAGGTACAGTACATCGTCAGGTTCCACCTCATTCCTTGCTGAGCACCTCTTCTACCTCCTGTGCCCTTACAGTCAGTGGCTGTGAGCTGGGCCCACGTGGAGCTGGGTTAGTGTGGCTGCAGACTTGTGAGTGCCAGAGTGGCACTCATGTTCTTGGTTATGGTGTTTTCAGCCCCTTCATCCCTAGCAGATCATCTGTTGTATCCCCTGCCACACCTGCAGTGGGTTACTAGTGGTGAGATGGTTGTCAACCTTCCTCTTGTAGTCCATCTTGGCCTCCCTGATGCTTCTCCTCAGGTCAGCTCTGGCTGTGGTGTGCTCTGTCTCCTGATCTGGTTGTTTGGTCATCCAGCGCTTCTGATTGGGGAAAACCTGGATGCACTTCTCCATGCAGAACTTGATTTAGGATAGTAAACAACTTCAAGGAGCTATTTTCTCTATTCACAGTGTTCCGCCCCGCCATTCCAACGGTGTATTTCGTATTGTTTTGTGTTTGAACTTCCGGTCAGCTAGTTCCGATTAGCTTTTCTAGATGATATCAGGATGGATGTTAGCTGGGTAGGGACGACTAAAGCTGTTAAAAGTAGTGATGGAAAAGTATTACAACACCCTAGACTCATAACAGAGTGGATTGATATTCATATAACGTCGCACCAGAGCTTCGCAGTGAAGCCATTTCTCGGGATAGGGGTGTTGGGTTGTCGGTTTCCCATCCACAAAATGAAAGGAACAGACACGGGGCTTTTTAGGAGGACTTTTTAAGCGTCCATTCAAACCTGGGATGACCTCACTCCATGGTTCCTCCCTCATAACTTTCTGCCTCTGGCGGAGTGCTGAATGTTAAAACGATATCAGAACATTTAAAAAAAAAAGGGCTTGATTTGCACTTAAATCACAGCACAGCTCTTAGAAGCATCTGCTTGTGTCATTCATTTTATATTTACTTCACATTTATAACAACAGGAATTGAATCATAAAATGGAGTTTTTCAGTTGCAGCTGCAGCTCAGGTGTTCTTTTGCACCAGCTACATTGATCGACTGATTGCTAAAAGTAGTCCAAACTTTTGGGGACTGCTTATAGCATGATAGCCAAACAATAATTACGACGATTTTTGGCATTTGAGATGAGAAAATTCTACTGAATAAAACTATTGCAGTGTAACAAAACATAAATATGCCGCTTAAGCTTGTTTGAAATGAATATATGAATAAATCAGTCCGCATCAGCCCTGGTTAATTGGCCAGTGTCACTGAATATTACTGCACTGTGAAGTACAATTTCAAGGTACCTGGCCATATTCATTTTTAGTACATCTTTAAAGAAACTAATTGCTCTGAGCTCTGCATGCTGCTGCAACACTGTAGAAGCCTGCGCACATTTCCTGTCTCATGTTTCAGCTCTCGTGATATTTTGGAAACGGCAGACATCCGCTTTAGTTAAATCTGGAGCGGCGTACGCCACATATGTGCACGGTTCTTCTCATGCGAAGACTCCGATGGCGCTGGCGCTCTTCCGTACGGCCCCCGTCTTTATCTTGACCTCTTTGCCCGACTGAGAGGTTAAACCCGGCAGCTCCCCGTCTAGCGCCCCAAGAACGTTCGTCTACATGGTGGGATAATCAGTCTGCCAAGAACATGTTTAGCTTACGGTGCAAATCGTTTACCCATTAACACATTTATTCTTTGCTTTTCACTAACAGCTGCAACTCTTACATTTTATGTATTGTCTGGAACTACCTCTCTTGTTAAGCTCTCTTATTCTTACTTTATTTACTTTCTAACTTTATTATTATCTCTCCAACTGTTCTTTGTAGTCTTCATAGTACTTATTTTACATGTATTTGCTTTAGTTGTCTGCTTTAGCTGGGCTGTTTTTGTGTTCCATCACAGCTATCTAAATCTCTGCAATCTACCCTTTGATATTACTTGTAGCTTTAAGCTAGCGGGTTTAGTCATTCATCCATCACTTTTGGACATTAAATATGATTTCGGTGCCAACTCTGCTTTCATTTATGCGATGATTTGAGCTTCTTCACAGTCACGCCACACCCCTGCTGGAAATTCCAGGAGGGGGCCTGATTTCTTCGCCTGGTGTTAATCACTTGTTTATCATTCTGGGAGGTTGGAAGCCCAGTCACAGCGGATCAGTGTGTATTATTAGTGTGGATAGGCCTGTGCCTGTGTGCGTGTGTGTGTGTATTCTATATAAACTTACCCTCAAATTATGTTTCCATAACTTGCTTAACGTGCTTGTGTATATTTTGGAGCATTCTTTCCTGCAATCACCAGACAAGGTTAATGACTCAATCACGGCTGGTATGTGTGCTATGTCACTCAGGCATAGAGGGATTTACACCTTACCACACAATCTCTAGGAGTTGTTAGATTATACCAATCTCAGGGTAGTGGACACCCAGTCCTGTGAGCGCCACATGTCTGTGTGTGTGTGTGTGTGTGTGTGTGTGTGTGTGTGTGTGTGTGTGCAACGCCCAGTGTGTTGACTGTAGAGACAGAAGAGGACATGAGACGTGTGTGCAGTCGGCCATGCTGACAGGATGATAAGGGGTTAGTCTGATGAGCTGTTTAACAGTGAAATCTGTCCAAACTGATACACTCCACCATCAGCCTGAAAGTTGAACGGGGCTCATGTTTTGCCACAGAGCAGTCCAGTATCAGCAGAAAATGATTTGGCCAATTAAGTACATGCAGACTGACGTGCCAGGAAGGCTGGCATGTAGTGACGGGCTCACGTTTTATTCAAAAAGTCACACGTGTTCATTTGTTGTCCCATAGGACATTGAATCCTGAAATGGCAGATTAACTGTTCTTTTCGGCTTAAAAACTATATTCTCAAGATTTGTGACTAGGCTTGACTTAATTTACACTGTGTTAGGCAGGTGGGAAATAAACTCTTGAAACCTTTTGTTTTTGACCCGACTCAAGCCACCCAGCAGTCATGTCCAGGTCAATTTATTTTTGAGAATTAGAGAATAATTCTGCTTGGTTTATTGTAACATGAAAGGAAGTGCATGTTGATGAGGGTGCTTTCTTTTGGTACCAAGGATGAAGCAGGGTTCAGTTTGTCTAACAGGAGTGGAATGCGGGTGTTTTGAAACCCAAAGCACAACACCACGAGAACTCACTTCAACAGAAGCTGTTTTCTCCAGTTATGCTGGTAAAAGAAATTAATGAATAAACAGAGCCCTAAATGCATTAAACAAATGGAGCAAAGATGGCTCAGGAGAGATCTACAAACAGCCTCAATTAACACCAGCACTACAACCACATATGTTATGTCCAATCTGCAATAGACCCTGTTGGTCCAGAATAGGACTGCTCAGCCATCAATAGACTCACTGCTAAAAGATTTGATGGACAACCACAAGCAAGCAAGCTAGGACCACTCGAGGGGGACCTAGAATGCTTGGATGGAGGTTTCATCCTTGTTCTCCTGTGGAACAAGAGCAAAGGAACATTGGTTTCATCAGCAGTGCTTCAGATGCTATCTTACGGCTCTCTGACCGTCCAAGTTTTATTTCAGCCCACTTCTACACAGAAGTAGCACCCTTTTATGCTTTTCTGGCAACCACACATAGAATTTGGCCTAATTGGCTTACTTAAAATAGTCTGTTATTCATGAAGACAAGGTAAAGGTTGTTTTTGTTCTGCTTTTTTGCATTCTAGGTTTCCTTTAATAAAGAAAAACAACGAATGAAGATTCCAGATTGGTCCTGGCTCATTACAATTATAACAAGTCACACAAAGGGTGGATTTGTTGTGGTATAGATGAAAATATGTCTTGATGCCAAGACAATGGCATCAATCATTTTGATGACACTGACAGTTTCATTGACATGAATACTAGCTTCTGAGGGGTGAACTATCCATTTCGAGCAAGTGATTGCAGCACTTTAGCAGGTTATCCACTCGGTTCTGCAATTTACACTTATAGTTTTGAGAATGGCACCAACTGTCGTGCAGATGTTGTTAGTGTTGCAAGAAAAGCAACAAAACGATCGAGAAAAACTGTAAAAATGAACGAAGATCACGTGTACGTAGTGCAAATGTATCAATGTTCAGTGATCAATGAATAGAGCAAAACAATAAGGAACTATAATATAAGACTGACGGATCAGGTTATGACAACTGAACGGCATGAGTTTCCAACCAGGCTGTAAAACACTGCAGTTACTGTGTGTGTGTGTGTGTGTGTGTGTGTGTGTGTGTGTGTATGTGTGTGTGTGTGTGTGTGTGTGTGTGTGTGTGTGTGTGCGTGTCTCTGCCTGTCTGTCTGTCTACCTGTCTTTCTGTCTGTCTGTCTGTGTGTGTGCCCATGCCCACCTGTCTGTTTTTTTTCCTACTCCAGCCTCATTCAGTTAGGCTGAGAAAATGAAATTAGGATCAAATTATTCCACGGATGAGGGCTAATAATGAGCCAGGGCCAATTGTGCCAATTTGATTTGAAGAAACCAGGGAGGCGATGGGGGAGAAAGGCTAAGACTCTGACGCAGGGAAGATGTTGGACTTCCACTGTGTGAAAGAGGGCATGAAGAAGGAGAGGCATGCATGGCAGCGTGAGATTTGATGATACAGTCCGACGCCTCCAAATTGTACAAGAGCTGGAGAATTTTTCTACCGACTTTGTACTTAGACTTCACATTTTTCAGGTTGAAATCCGAGTGTCATATGCTGTTAAACTTCATTAGGACTCCAGAAAAACAAAAAAAAAGGAATTTCTTGGTTTTAAACTCTGGGCAGTAGGTGGGTAGTCTCTTACCATTAATACATATAAAAAAAAAATTATAAAATACATTCTCTAAAATACATTTCTGCCTCAGTGTGAGTAACATTCTTGATGTTAAAGTGAATCTTAAACTGACGTTTTCCATAGCTTTAGTATGTACATTTGCATATCTGGAGTACCTCCTGAAACCTTAAGTAGTCAAAGCCATAGGCTGAAAATGGACGAGCCATTTCGATTTCAGTGCCCTTGTTACATAACAAGCGGGATGATTTGCAAAGTCCCGCCCTCGCTCCCTGGACCTCAGGACCGTCTCCAAAGTGTAGCGCAATGCCGTTAGCTCAGTTGGTAGAGCAGGTGTTTGCATGTGTAGAAACAGCAGCGATTCTGGTTTGGATCACAGCCAATTCTGTTTTTTGTTTTTTTTACTGAATTCTGATAGCTCCCACCTGGCTCCGCTCACCCTCTGACAATCACGTTTCTTCTGTTGCGGAGGAAAAGTGATGAGTGACAAGTGATGAGTGAAAAGATTCAAACCTGATCGCAATCCAGGCGGGCGGGTCATGCGCAAGCTCATGAGCATTTAAAGGGACAGGCACTAAAATGTACGGCTGTGTAGCTGCTGTTCTCAATCTTTCCGTTTTTCTGACCAAGGCATGTTACTACCACGATTTTCAGACATCAGAGAATCATGTCAAAGAATCAGAGACTGGCACACAACACCGCTCCTTTAAGAATACTTCATTAGTGCTCCGGGAAGGAAAAAGTGCTCCAAAAGAGCAAAAAATCCCATAAGACAAGAATGGGAAAAACAAGCAAATTCAAAAAATCACCCTCAAACAAATGTTTGCCGTAAAGCCATACTTTGACATAGAAACTTCATTCAAACTTCAAAACGCAGAAAAACTTGTCTTCTCTGGCTGGACCCGCCAGCATGTTGATACCTTGTATTGTTTTTCATCCAGGCCCTCTCAAAAACATGTGCGTTTGGCATTTTCGATGCAGCTGCAGTGGGGAGAGAGCAACTGTCAGTGTGGGATCGCTGAGAAATCAGCTCTCATTTTTCCCTTTTCACGCTGCTCCCAGCCACACCGTAAGCACTAGGCAAATTCTTTTTTCTACATTTGTAGGCAAATTTGTGCTCTCTCGTGCGATGCCAGCCATAAACCTGCGCGCCTTATAAAATTTAAACGGCGAGCCTCAGAGTCAGCCCAGTGCAGCCTCTTCTCTTCATAAGCCACCATCAATTTTCCCACCACAGCAATCAAAGTTAAAATTTACATTTCTACTTGCGACTGTGGCCTCAGTCTTCGTAGTACACACACCAAATCGCATCACGGCATTCTTGAAACTCTCTCCTGCATGACGGTGTGCTTGTATTCCAGATAGGTGCAAGCGTTGTCTCCGTAGAGCCAAATATGTAGCACTTTGTCAATTTTGTTTTTTTCCCATAAGAATGAATGGTAAAAACAGCACTCCTCATACAAGCATCTGCTTCTTTGTCATAATTTGACTTAGAAACTTTAGAATACTTTGTATTCTAAATGAATAACTCTATTGCAGGTGTGCCACTACTCTGGTAATGTTGTGGTAATGCGGTAATGTTGATTTAGCTTCAAAATCTGTTCATCATGCTCATCATGGACAGATATTACTCCTCCAGCATGCCTCGTTGACTTATTTTCCATTTCACCTTTAATTATTATTATGAGTACTACTATCTCTGACAAATTCAGATCTACACAGAAGGTAGGCAAGCATGAATAAGAACTAGTTGCACCTGCATTCACAGAGGATACTGCATGTGATCGTGCTGCCACACACTGAACTCTCAAAACAGATAATGCAGCCAATCAACCTCTCCATCTACACCTCGCATCGGTGCCATCTGGTCGCAGATCCATAACAATACTGTGGGGAAGAGCTCGCTCGGCACAACTTTATCTCCCGTCTGTTGGTGTGCTGCTAAACAATCAGCATCTTTGTCACTGAGGCAGAAATCGCAGAATGTAAGTGAGCTGAGAAACAAGCGTAGCGATGTATATGTGTACACGTTACTATGTGTATATCTGCATTGGGTGCGTGGAATGCACTGGCTGTGAAAACAAATTTCCCTCTGGAAACATAAAACTGTCATATTACAAATCATGCAATTTGTGATGTTTCGGGGACTTCCTGTTTACAAGGCTAATTGCTCTGATTGGACAGTGCTATAGGAGGTCCTGGGCAGGCCTCTGAGGCCAGGAACTGGGGGCCATTCAGCAACTAAAGCACTCGCTAGGAACTTTAAAAGCACTGCTTTAAAAGCACTTACCCGGGTTAGGGGTTATGATCATGCGGAGACTTAGTAGTAGCACTAGTGGTAATAGATATGAACAACTACCACAGGTATCTGTCCGTTTCCCTACATGTTCACTGTGGAAATAACCATTCAAGGAATTTTAATCACTCCTGGATGTGTATTTCCATTATGAAATGTGAGGCTTGTTTGTTTTGTGGAGTGTGACCTGATTTCAGAAAACGCTCTCCTCTCTGACCCAGAAACAGTTCTGGCTGCTGTGGTTTGGTTGTTAAGATTTCACGCTGACATCCCCACTCTGCCCCTGTGCAATCCCTGCTGTGGGAATACTGGAATGCTGCAAAAGGCCTGTTTATTTTCAAGACGTGTGGCAGTGCAGAGTGCAGGGTTGGGGGTTGGGGAGGAGTTTTGGTGTCGTGATAGGGCCGACAAAACAACATTTCTCATCAAATGCCAGACTCCAGACTGCCAGCGTGATAAGTGGGTGCAGAAACAGATGGAGGGATGAAAACAATCTGTTCAGCGTTTGTGTAAAACATTAATATTGTGGACCCTGCTCTACTTCACCTCTCTAGTTCATCCGTTCCCCTCAACAAACGCCAATTACTCTGCTAAACCTCAACGACATTGTGTTTTTAAAATGATTGGTCTGCCCTGAAAAAATGCAGAGATGCCTATATGCAAAATGTCCCATTTCACTGTAGGAAAATCTAAGCTCAGTCTTGGTCATTTTTCTCAATCCAATTCATCGCAAAGAAAGATGGCATCAGAAGACTTAGATTTCAAAAGAACAATGATAGACACATGGCTCATGTGTAAATGTTGGTCAGATTCAGGCCATAAAATGAATTATTAATTTGGTTAACATTTTGAAAAAAATGCTGTAAAATGCGAAACAATACTAAACAGTGCGAAACAATACTAAACAATACTAACTAATAATAATATTAGTAGTAATCGTTATAAATTGACTGATGCAGCTCATCCACCACTGAGACCCACCCTGTGAACATAGGTCACATTTACGAGCACAGGAATCTTTTTTTTGCGTGTTTCGAAATGGAAAAACATCACCCGGTTCCTGCGAACAAACCTCATGTGATCCTGTAAAGTTTTTTTTCCTCTACCTTTCCAACAGTACCTGACGGTTTGGGGAAAGCTAACAGGTTTACATCGGGTTGAAATGTGAACGCTCTTTTAAGGGCTTCACTCAACCTTGCTATGTGACATAAATCTTTCACATTCAAGCCCACGAGTGACATGTTGTTTTCCCCAGCCTGCCTTGGATCTAGTCCAATGACTTCCAAGTTTTCACTGCTGTGTGTGTTTGCATGAATGTGTGTTTGTGCATCTGTGTATTTGTGCTTTGTTGCGTGTTTATGATATAGAAACCAGTGTGTCAGCGGCACTGTGGCATGGGATATTTACATCTGCTATGTGCAGGGGTCTGATATGGGTCAGGGGGTCATGTGGTCACATCCTGTTCCTTAGGTCCAAAATGCTCTCCCACCCTCTCAGTGAAAAACTGCCCCCACCCCATATAATTAACTCTAACCCCGATCATCTGATCCCACTTTCGTGGCTGGTTCTCATTGGGATGTACTGTTCCCCTTCATGATGGATGTAGGTTAAAGCGTAGAACATGTGACTGACGTGCTTTCATCTCTAATTCAGAGATTAAACAGACGTTTCAGTTCCCCACCCAGCTTCACACTCTCCGCATGGGAAACATATCTAGCTTGCATCTCATTTCCCTTTAAAGGAGAAAGGTCTGGACATTGTTTTTCATTTTTTGCAATACTACTGTTTCCTTTTGTCTATTTGCGCTTGCGTGAACTTGTCAGATCTGAGGCCCTCGGCGCCACAGGGTGCTGAATACAGAAGGTAAATGACAAAGCTAATCCAGAGACTAATAGGAAATTGTAATGAACTTGGGAAAAGACATTACCATTTTAAATGTCTGATTAATTCAGTCCTTAAATCATCCAGCTATTAATTTCTCTTTTTCAAATTGATAGTTGAACTAAATTCCTTTTTCGTGAATTAATCTCATTTGTCTGCGACTTGTGAACCATCTAATGTTGTTTTTCAGTTCCTATTCAATTTGAACTATTTATTGTATTTATTGATGATTCATCTTCTTTCTGGAATGGAAAATTTTCATTGTGGATTATGGACGGATGAAGACGTTCATTTATCAGCACATTTATGTACGCCTGTTTTTCTTCTATTTTAGTGAATTGCTGACTCTTTGGTGACTCTAGTTGTCATAGTTCTCTGATTAAATCAACTTTATCAAGTACATGAATTGCATCTCCTCAGACTTTATCTTATTTTAAGTGAACTTTTCTCCTTTTAAGGGTATTTATCGCAACAAACCATTTCTCTTTTTCGGAACAGAATGCGTGCGGCTCTTTCTCACAGCAATGCATGATTCAGACAGCAACAACAACAGCAGCAAGATGAACAAGTGTCACTCAGTTTCCTCTGTTGGCTCATTAAGCCTGGTTTAAGCCCAGGTTAAGCCGCGGGTCATGCGCTTCGGAGTCACAGTTGAAGTGAAAAGACGCTTTGAAGTTGGCTCGTGCGTCAGGGCCTTTGCAGTTTGGAGCAGCTGCTCAGTTTTCCTCTCAGACATGTTTTCCCTCCACTGTACAAACACATTTAGGACAGTAAAGCCCTCAGGAAATAGAATCTCATGGGAATCTGCTTCAATAAAAAAGGGGGCGTCTCGAACTTCTCACCTGAAAGTCAAATACAAACACCCACACTATGTTACACTATGTTTTGCACCTGTGATTGCTTTATCCCGTGGCTTTTACGGCTCATTTTTGGAATTTTGTATTTGTTTTGCATTTGGTCTCCTTACCAGTTCAGCACCACAGCACACTGAGGTCAGAAGACGTTGGGGCAACTGTAGCCCAGGGCCAGCGTGATGGTCAGTAGGTCAGTGATTTCAGCTCCTCGTGTCCTCCAGACAGACCATGTAGGGAAGCTTCTGACTCCAATCAGTGCATGAATGAAGTAGGAGAAAGAGCTTAGAGTGGTGACAAAGACGAGAAAAGGTGGCAAGAACCAATCTGATGACTTTTTGGAATATCTTGTTTGTTCTCCGTTAAAGGTTGTTAATTAGTGATTATCTCATACTTGCCTTGCAGCCAAAACTTCAGTATTTAGTTCACACCGGAGGTGGAAAGGAGGCGGAGGAGCATCCTGCCCATTGTCTAGACACCGATCACTATTAAAACAGAAAATATATCAGATTCTTAAAGCAGAGTTCCTCTAATCCTCCAATTTAAAGCAACCTCTTCACATCCTCAGTGTTGAGCGGCTCTAAAACGGAGGGTAAAACAAACATGGGATTGGATTTGTTACACAGACACTCAATATTAAAAGATTCCAATCAGGATCACCGACTAAATATTTTTACCGTCAGATACTTCCTAGAGCTCTGTGTCTCCAAAAATGAACAGGCCCTGGCCAAGGTGTAGCCACGGACAAAATGTTGGGGCTACACCAATACACTCTCTAACCATAGTGCTCTCTGCACCGATATCCATACATACCCATACATTGTGCAGGCCAGATGCCAAAGAAGTAGCCCTCAGTTGCTACAGTTGCTACTGCTCAGGGTGGCCTGTCATAGTGGCGTGCATATCATTTGAACAGGACAAGATGGAGCAGAGACGACAGGAAGAAGGGACAAAATTATGTTCCTCAGCAACAAGAGCACCCGTACTAGAGTGAACAAGTAAAGCTTTAGTCCCACGTGTGTGTGTGTGTGTGTGTGTGTGTGTGTGTGTGTGTGTGTGTGTGTGTGTGTGTGTGTGTGTGTGTGTGTGTGTGTGTGTGTGTGTGTGTGTGCACGTGTTACTGTGTATCTACTAATAGCATTGGGTGCACACCCCCACCGTAGCAGCGTTGTAACGAAGGGAGCCAAAAAAAGAAAAGAAAACACAGGGTCTTTGAGAAATCATGGATGGAAAAACTCCGCAACTTAGCAACATGTTGAAACAAACATAAGAAGGCAAGTTTGTCTAAGTTTTAAAGTTTAAAAAGTTAAAGTTTCTACAGTAGTTTCTAGTATTATGATTTATTGATTGACTGATTGAACGTATAGATTCGCTGTTGATGGTTGTTTGAGAGTGTAAAATGTGTGTGTGTGTGTGTGTGTGTGTGTGTGTGTGTGTGTGTGTGTGGGGGGGGGGGGGGGGGGGGGGTTGTTCTGCTCTTCCCTTTTATCCATATGGTAAATTTGGCCAGTTTTGGGGAGAAACTGGCCGAAGAGAGGGGGATCAATCCTGATTAAGCGGCAGGTTTTGATATGTAATTTGTCTGAGTGCTCACAAAATGGAAGGAGGAGATGCAAATCAAATTGAAGCTGAAAAAGGAATTATAAAGAAGATATGTAGAAGAAACTGGTCCCCAGGTCCAGTGGCACTAAAAATGTGAGTCTCCTCGGGGTCGTTTGTGGATTTTTACATGTTGTATTTTTATGTAAGGTGCAGCGCCCGAATTTCCTGAAGGGAGCCTCTCTAGGGGATGAATCATGCCAATGGGATGCATTAAGTATTGTCATTATCTCTCTGCACTGCTGTTGAGTCTGTACTCACATCAGGGCTACTGCACAGTACATCTGTGGTTAATGGTACCGGAGTGATGCGTCAGTGTTCCGCCCGCGGCGTGTCAGACGGTGCAAGGCCATCGGAGGATAATAAAGCAGGCAGATAGATTTAAAGCCGTGCTCTCCTTTTGAACGCATCCAATCTTTGTGTGGTAGAGAGAGAGAGAGAGAGAGAGAGAGAGAGAGAGAGAGAGAGAGAGAGAGAGAGAGAGAGAGAGAGAGGAGTGGAAGCCTTTGGCTTCTCACCAGCTCCTCTGTGGAAACTGTGGAGCTCAGCTATACAACATTGCGTATCGCTGAGCTGCTGTGCTCGTGATGAATGACTCTAATGGAGCATTTAGATATCAGGCCTCCGGCAGATTTGTCCCAGACAAATAAGATAATATACCACCGACATCCAAAATCCCTCTCATTACTGGTCTTGAAGTTGTATTGTATGTTTGTGTGTACGTGGGTGTGTGTGTGTACATCTTCCCTCAGGCCCAATCCATTCTGGTGGGCTTGTTTGAGCAGAGCCGCACTAATCTCTTAAGGTCTAGATTTGTTTGCAATGTGCGCTTGATAAATGATAAGCGGCGCTTCCATCATCCCAGGGCTGCTTCGATGCTGTGCTAGATAGAGGTCCATCCCTGACCTCCTGGATGGTTCCGCCATCTGACCATTAAAGGGAGTTTTTCCCTTCCAACCCTCGCTTTCAGGTTGCACATGGGGTTTTGTTTTGTTTGGTTGGGCTCTGCTTTAAGCCCAATGAGAGTAAGTTAAACTGAAGTTAGTTGTTTAAAATTACTTCATATTTTGTACGTGTGTGTGTGTGTGTGTGTGTGTGTGTGTGTGTGTGTGTGTGTGTGTGTGTGTGTGTGTGTCACCTGCCTTCTGCCCATGTCTCCAGTCTAAAACAAGTAAGTACATTCACACCTAGGGACAATTTGTAGTCTCTAATCAACCTTAGTGCATGGTTTTGGACTTGGGGAGGAAACCGGAGTGCATGTACTGTACTAGAGGGAACTCTTCATAAGAAAGGCCCGGGTTTCAAACCTTGTGTTGCAAGGTGAGCCGCAAGGCACTCTTTTTTTTCTGTGAAAATAGATACGACTCACCTATTTGCACAGTAAACTGCAACGTGAACTTTTTCCGCTCTTAACCAGAGTGAGACGACAGTCTTGAGCAAGGCTGCCGCTGTTTATGAGTTTATTACCTGCTCAATGTTAGAGTACTGGGGGTGCTCCAGTTGAAGCATTACCTGGCTCTGTGTTTTTTGAAGCCAATGTCTGAAGAAAGCGGGCTTCATCACATCAACAGGCTTTCATTCTGCCCCATCTCCCTGCGGCACCCCACTCTCTTTGCAGCCATTATCTCTGTGAGCAGGTAGCTAGTTTATAGCGAAGGTGGCCGTAGTCATACACATACATTCTCACTCTCTCCCTCTCTCTCTCTCTCCTCTCTCGCTCTCACACACACACACAGACCAGTGCTCGTGGCCCCAGTCCAAAGCCTCAGATGGTGATTAAGTGTTTAACGTCTGCTTCGGAGGAACTGCCGGATTTCTGTGACGGATCAGCACAAATGCTCATAACCCCCCTCACTCGCGATGCCAGATTACCTGATCTGACGTGATCTGCGTTTGATCCCCGTTTTATTACAACCGCTCAGCGTCAGCGGACAGACAGGCGCAGCCCCGGGGGAGGTTCTGTAAACTGCAACGCACGCCACGGCCGGAGACGATGCACCTCACCTGCAGCCATCAACTCAGCGGCTGAAGTTCGACTGTTCAAGCTTCCCCCGTGGGAGTCGCTGAAATGGAAAGATTGCGAAGCCCCTCCATACGTCCCGAGGCAAATCCTGCCAAGTGAACCGAGGCGGCCCAGCACAAGCACCGGAGACACTGCGAGGACGGCCTCTTCAGAAGACCTCGAATCGCATCGTTTTTTTTACACAGTCACAGAAAACCAATACAAAACAAGCCAATTTGGCTTGATTAAAAACAAAACGGAACTACCGCTACAAATCAATTCATTAGCGCATTCATTGTGTTACACAATTTGCTCATTATGATGATCAGCGCGCAGTCATAATGGGCTTATGTCTAATTGTATTTCTGTCTCTCCGTGTCTGCCGCTCCTCTCCCACCATCAGTCACCTCCGTCTTATGGAATCAGCGCGATCGTGGCTCATTCTAATGGCCTAAAGACACTGGAACATGTCCATCCGTTAAAATGATGATCTGTTTACATGGCTTCATTATTGCACCACATGTGTATCGCTGCGTCACTAACGACTCGTATCATTTGTTAGGAAGACTCCATTTGCTCTTCCCGTCTATTAGCTCCCATCGGCAAAAAAAAGCAAAAAAAAAGATTCTGGTAAATTTTTAAGAGTGCGTGTTTGTCTGTGCGTGTCTGTGAGTGTGTGTGTGTGTGAGAGAGAGAGAGAGAGAGAGACTGTTGTCCAATCACCAGAGCAAAAACAACATTTGGCTTCTGAAGTGGTTTTCTTGAAGGTCCCGTCATTATGAGAGCGGTGCCATGCGAAGGAGTGTGTTTGTCGGAGGTCTTTGAAGAACATCAACATGTCGGAGGGCGAAAAGACGAGTGTGGACGTTCTGCTGCCAAAACATCCCTCGGCCGCGCCGCGTCCGCGCAAAACATTTTCAAAATGGCCCTAAAAGAAATATATTTTCGGACTCCGTGATCTCGTTAGCGCCCACGGGCCCCGGGCGTGTGTTGACTGTTTGCGAGCGGAGATCATCGTCGCTGCAGGAAACGCATCTCCCGCGCCCCAGAGAGCTCGAGGCTGATTTTTCACTCGCTCCGGCACTCCCCTTGAGATGCTCGGCATGATACCCTAGCAGTCAGCTACGAAAAAACAATGCAAGCCCCCCCCCCAGTGAAACTGTCTTCGCGGAGTTCCTCTTCAGCCCTCAGTATTTGGCGGACGCGCGTCCTGGATTTGGAGCGTCGCTGACTCTGGGTTTAAGACTGTTTCGCAAAAGAAAAGGTAAACGCTGACCAGCTGTAAATCCCTTAACAGTAAAGAGACATGAACGAGGTGGTCGGTCTCCCATCGCGGTCATTTAACTCTCAGAAGCACAGATTTTAAGACGGAGGGTGCAGGCATGACTCCCTCCACACAACTCCCACACACACACGTGCGCGCAGCACATCCATATCGTTTCCACCTGTGGAGGACTGTGAGATCACCGTACATTCCTGCGCCTGACCTCCATGTCAGATTCCTCCATGAAGGGGGAGAAGTGGGAGGGAGTGGACGGCCCACGGAGACACGACCAATAAACAGGAAAATAAAGCCGCTGTGATTCGTTTCTGTCCCGCAAATTACAGGTGAAATACAACTGGGATGTTCCGGGACAGTACATCTAAACACATTCCAAACTCATTAGCACACACACGCGCACGCACACACATTCGCTGAGATCCTGCAGCAAATGATCTCTGGTACAGATTAGATTAACAAAAGCAGGTTGAAAGAGATTTACTCTGCTTTCCGTTTCTTATTTCCTGGGATGGAAACTATGGAAGGAGACAAAAGAATACAGCCACTTTCTGGAAATTCTCTATATATAGTAGTCTATAGTCTAGTCTACAGTAGCCGTGTATCAGAGATAGGCAATGTACAGTTGGGGACATTAAGTGCTGGTATTCAACCTGCAGGCCCGAGATGAATCTTTAAGTGTTTTACATTTCTACTACACAAATCAAATCAAAATCAATAGATCCTCTAATCCTTGTGCTCTCAGATTCAGTTCCTTCCACTCTGTGAATAACTTATACACAACACAAGAAGATGGTTGAAGATGGTTGATCATATTCACTGGACATGGACCTGGAGAACCCCCTGTGAGTGACAGTCTTGCACTCACACATTACATCAGGTTGCACAGGATACATCATGGTCAGGTGGTTTAGTCTTGAGGGAAACACACAATGAACCCATCTAAACTAGCAAAGGCATACGTTTATTTTGAAATGTTGACCATTTGTCCCAATCCGTTAAAACGACTCAGTAGAGTTTAATGAATGCAAAGACAGTCTGGGGGCCACTGCTCGAATAGCTTGGTCCCCTCTGGGCGTGTGGGACGGCCAGTAAACACTAAATATCCACTTGGCCATGTAGGGCTCTAAGAATGAGAACCAGGATTCTGAAACGTATCCTAAAGTGAACCGGGAGCCTGTAAAGGGCAGCTAAAACGGGTGTGACGCGTGCTCCTAATGTTGTGGGTTCATAGTCTCGCCCGCCCTCACAGCCTGGAGGCAGTGAAGTTATTTCTGCTTCAGACATGTAAAAAGGACTATTACAGTAATCCACACGAAAAGAAAATGTCGCGAGTGATTATTTCAAGCGCCACCTTTGACACAAGTTGTTTCTAAGTGCTCCATGTAAGGTTCGAGAGAAACTGCTGAGTCAAAGACAAGAACACAGGTTCTGAAGGCTCGACTGGACAGACGAGCCTACAGCACCTCTGTAGCGCTTAGTGGTAGGGACCCTGTGTTCTGGAGCATAAATGAATGTGTCCATCTTTTCTGAGATTATCGTAAAACAGCTGATTGGGAAAGACAGCTAGCGTTTCTCGGAGCAGTACAGCTGAGTATCATCTGCATAAAAGACGATAAGAAGGATCATTGAACCGGCTAATTTTCGGCCATAGAGGAAGAGTGCCGGCCGCCATCATAATGGCACAAGAGACCCCTGATCGAAGCACTTTGTGTGGAATGGTTTTAGCAAAAACCAGCATACAGCACCATTGCTGAGTCAAAGAACAACGAGTTTATGAAGGCTTGACTGCGTCTAATAGTAGGGAAGCTGTTTTCTGGACAGTAAATGAATGTCTCAGCCGTTTTTGAGTTTATTGTGAGACGTTTGCACTTTTCCATTTTTTGATTCTAGTCAGACCGCTAATGGTACTTAGCTCAGTACAGAGCGTGGAGATGATAAGAAGCATCACTGAGCTGACAAATTTTCTGTCCTGGAGGAAGAGTGTCAGCTGCCGTCACACAGTAGTGTCACTAGAGTCTGATCAAAACAGTCTATGTAGGATTATGTCGAGAATTTCTCCAACTCCAAAAATCCTGTAAGTTGTTCTGCCACCACTCTTTGCCATTTTTTTAAATGGAGGGAAGTTTGGAAATCCTCCAAACTTTTTTAGGCTGCAATGGGTCCAGACCCAGCATTTTTAAATGATGGTTCAGCCACTGCATATTTGAAGAGACTGGGAACAACACCAGTTGAAAGTGAAGCATTCATCAGTTCAACAACAGAGGGGCCAATTGAATCAAGAACTACTCTAAACGGCTTTAAAGGGAGAACATCAGAGGGCTTTGCAGTTCTGCAGCAGAGCAGTGATGTCCTGGAGGGCCACAGGGATAAAAGACGACCAAATAGAAGTGGAAATAACACCAAAAGATTTGACGATGATGGAGATGATGGAGAAATGTTTTACCTCAGATCCTGTCAACGGTGAAATGAAGGAATCCATCAAAGTCTGCCCCACAGTGTACAGGAATCTGAGGAACAGCAGGTGAAGCAAGAGAGTTGATAAAGAGGGCTGTCAAATAAAACTCTTGGATTCATTTCATGCGAAGTAATTATTTATAAGAAAAATTGGGTCCTTCCACTCCTCTGTGTATCATTTAAAAACATCCGGTTTTCTTAGATGGAGTCTATGAACCTCCAGCTCTGCTGATTTCCACAGATGTTCAACCTTCTGACTATTTCTCCTAAAGAGCCAAAGGGAGTTTGACCACAAGGGGCAGCACTTTGGGACAAAAATGACATTTGTGCTTGTAGTTCCAGAGGCATGAGGCCGACTGATGTCAAACTCGATGCAAATGAAGCAACACAGATCGTTCAATCGTGGCTCGGGGCATTCGGGCGATATATCCATTGCATTCGGTGCCGAATGCACAGGTCTAGTTTAAACAAGCAGGAGAGTTAAGGGGTTAAAGCCCATGCAAAAATAATCAGTTTAGTGATGAAATATATCTTTACTTCAACAGTATTTTTTGTTGTGTGGCTGTAGTGGTGGGGGGAGATCCAGAGACAGACCCAGGACACCTAGGGGAGATTATATCCTCGGTTTAGGAACACACTGGCGTCCCCTCAGAGGAGTTGGTGAATCTGCACGCTCAATCTGCTGCCCCCCTGATCCGGACGCTGGTAAGTAGCTGGAAATTAGACAAAACAAAATAAAACAGAAGCTGTCGAGGTGTTAAATCAGAGAACGACACAGTCATTCATTTTTGTGGAAGCTTATACCTAAATTATTTTCGTCAACTCCATTTTGTTGCAGAAGTGAAACTTTTACATTCATGATTAAATTCATACAAAAACGTTTAACTTAACTTAACGTTAAGTTACTGTTTCATAGTGAGTTTACACGCTGCCCAGAGTCATAGGATGGCCAACATATGTCCCACTTTCCAGTTCCTGACAGTTCAGATACTTTTCCACTAGGTGGAGGCAAATAGTCATGGATGGAAATTGGTTTCATCTTGGTCAAAAGATCTCGGAGGCTAAAGGATAAAATGTTGAGTTCGCAGTGGAAGGCTGTGTGACTCAGATGTTAATGTGAGTGGTGAATTAGTGTCGCAGGTATCGCATGAAGAGAGTTTAGCCCACTGATCCCCCTGAAGTGAAATGTTGTGAGATTGTAAATGAATTATTAACAGTACTGCAGATACATTTTTGAAATAGTGTGCTTAAAATAATTGCATAGGTTCCTGAAAATTCAGGATACATACATCATTCAGCCATTTCCCTTGAGTATGAAAATTAGTATGTTTAAGAATTCTTCACTAGCATCACCATTATGTGATTTGTTTTTACAAAACTAAGATTAACTAAACTACTAACAAGGAATTAACATTTCACAGCCATCTTCACAATGCTGCTGCCTCACATTTGAGTGTCTTCCATTTTTGCACGTGAACGTGATTGGTTTATGCATTTTTTTCGGAGGTGAAGGATAATAGTATGTATGGTTCACATGCATAACAAATGTCATGTAATATTCTCTGTCATTTTAGCTTCCATTTAAATTTTCAACCTGCACTATATCTTTGGACAGGAATATTTTGATCTTTTCATTCTGGTCTCCAGACTGCCAGTTTAACAAGGTGACGTGAAATTGAGCTAATTAACTTATAACAGTAATGTAGTTTCCTGAACTGGTCAATAGACTTACGAAACTATTATGTTTCGTGGCAATAGTTAGCAAGAAGTAGTGTAGTTGTTAAATAGGTGGGGTAATGTAGTAACACGCAAACTAGACTGAACTTCCTGTACATTTGTTGAATGTATGGGAATCTGTTTGAATGGATGAGTCCAGAGAATATTTGCAACACGAGAATCGGTTTTTCATTTGTGTTTTGGCTCGCTCCAAGGACTGTATAATAAATACAGGTGAAAGAACACATAGTTACAATAGTAACAAGTGAGAGAACATATGGAGATTTAATAGGAGGTACCAAATAATGGTTATGATGTAATACCTTCCGGGGCAGAGGAAGTTACACTTAATGACACGTCTAGCGAACAAGACAGACTAATTATTTATTTACATGAATAATATTTACTTAAATAAATAAATGATTTCATTTATATTCATGTACGATGCAGACTTAATTTACTGGCCGCTTAATAAGTAATGGACTGCAGCATTACTACTACCGCTGAGCCGATATACTTGTACGTACTGCTTGCACACTTGTCATTCTCTAACCTCACAACTGTTGCTACCTCCGGCATGCTAGTGACCTAGCTGGCAATTGCTGATCACTCAATCTCTCATGGATATTTTGTCCATGAGATATTTTCCACTCATAGTAGGCAGGAAAACATGATGTAGTGACGCGATTTCGTGCAGGAAAAACATATGACGATGAAATGTTTCATCAAATCTTTTTTTTTTTTTTTGGTACATGTTCCTGGGCCAGAGGTGAACACAGGGATGGACGTCCAGCGCGACGCAACTCACTGCTCATCCCGGGCTGCCAATCACGGCTCTGGTCCCGCCCCCGGCGCACACCCATCTCCTCACCGGCGTTTCATTCACCGTTATTGGTATGGTCCTCACGCGTCCGTCAGTCTGTGCATGTGGTGTGCGCGCGTGTGTGTGTGTGTGTGTATGTGTGTGTGCGTATGTGTGTGTGTGCGTGCACCGCCGCGTGTGTGAAAGGTTACGGAGGGGTGAAGATAACATCAAACACCGAGTCTCAGCGTGCCGTTGCCTCTGGTCCGTGGCGTTTGCACCGAGTGGGTGTGTGCCCGGTGATCCCGCCCTGCAGACCGGTGCGCGTGCATGTGTACGTGCCTGTGCGGCCGTGATTGGACGACGGGGATTAATTTTCTAATTTAGTTTTTTTTTTTTAATTGGATCCTAAACGTTGTTTGTGTGTGAACTAACGGGATGCCTTCGGCGGCGGACACCAGCCGGTAATTTCTCTGTGACCCCCCCCCCCTTCCTCCGCCCTCCTCCTCCTCCTCCCCTCCTCCTCCCCTTCCTCCTCCTCCTCCTCCTCAGCGTGGAGTTGCGGGGCCACTGCTGGCTGTGCTGTTGCGGCACTGGATGGATGTAGCGGGCATGTTTGCGGGTGAAGCCTCGGGCGGAGGGATCTAGAAGCGGGACCTGTGTGTGTGTGCGTGTGTATGTGTATGTGTGTGCGACATCTTCTCACCTGGCCATCATTCACCTGCGCTGCGGCGACATGTCAAACTCAAACAAAAGCAAGAAGGACAAAGAAATCCTCGCAGAGTACGAGAGCCAAGTGAAAGGTAAGATTTTTTTTTTTAATTATTATCATTAGTTAATTATCACCGATCTGCAGCTCCGACCACCCTGGCAGTCACACCCACCTTATCACACCTATGCACGCGCACACTCGCCCAGCGCGCGCGCGCACGTGCGCACACACACCTGTCTGCCAGCTGGTCATAACCACACACCGGCATCAGCGTGCGCGCGCGCGCGTCCGTGCGTGCGTGTGTGTGTGTGTGCAGCAGCTGACACCTCACCGTGAGACGTCAGGATTTCTGGGTTCATCCTGAGTGCTGGATGGTGCCTGAGGGGGGAGGAAGACGCGCTATACTCTGTGTTTATGTCTGTCTGTGAGAGGGAGAGTGTACAGTATGTGTATGTGTGTGTGTTGGGGGGGTGGGGGGGGCACCTTGATCTCTTTAGTGTATGTGTTTGTGTATGGGAGCAAGGGGGTTTTACGCTCAGACCTGAGGCGAGTCTGTCCTCATCTGGGAGTCTTTCTATTGGTATTCCTCTGAGGCTGTGGCTGCAGCAGTGTGTGTGTTTGTGTGTGTGTGTGTGTGTGTGTGTGTGTGTGTGGTCTCCATAGATCACCTGATGGCTTGAGGCTCAGCTGGAGACACCTTTAAGCTGATCATGATGATGATGATGATGATGATGATGACAGCCTCGGTCCTAAAATAGTGTTTGCCATGACCATGGGACAACCCCCTCTCCTCCTCCTCCTCCTCCTCCTCTCTCCTCCTCCTCCTCCTCATGCCGGCACCATGGTTACCACCATCCCTGCTCTGTCGGGGTGATGATGGGCGAGCGAAATGACCTTTTGGTAAAACTACAACAGGCAGCCTCCTCCTCACCTGCCGCAGAGACTCAATTTGCTCCGTTCAAAATGTCCGACCTTTGCCGGTTGCGACAGACACCTGCAGTTACCTCTGGAGACAACCCCCCGGGGCATCACCTCTCTGATGAGGCCTCTTCATCCCGTCTCTCTCTCGTACTCCCTCTCTCCCTGTCCCTCTCTCTCTCTCTCTCTCTCTCTCTCTCCACATGGCTCTTCACACTTCCACATTCACTTTGTCACCTACGCCCACGCCGTCACCGTCTCCGCTGCCACAAGCATCACTCTTCAGCCCCTACAACCAAATGTTCAGACTGCATGGCAATCTGCTCTGAGTACGAGGAAGACGAGGAGGAGGAGGAGAAGGTGGAGGAAACGTGTCTGCTGTACAGCAGTTACCATCTTTTACTCAAAATCCACTCAGCCCTATCCTTTTTCCTTTCCTTCCAATTCCCTCCTTATTTCCTTCATTCATTCATTCATTCATTCATTTCCTCAGTCCTCTCCATCCTGATTCCTCCCTCTGAGACGCATCTCACAGAAACCCACACTTACACAATGAATCGACACCGTTTGCGTGATTACATTTAATGGACAGCCGCAAAGACTATTGCAGCCCCATGTGAGGACTGTGTTTGTCCTGTGTGTGTGCGTGTGTGTGTGGCCCTGGCTGTGGCGCCCTGCCAGAGCCCATTTGGGGATGCCCCTGCATTGAAAAGAGAGCTCAGATGAGGCCCCCTGGCTCCTGGGCCGGGCCGCTCCTCTCTGCGCCTCCTGCAGAGAGCCGAGCGTATAGATCTGCGTTGTAACTATGTGCTCTCCCAAGTCTGCCTCCCCGCTCCGGCTCCTGATTGGTCCGTGCAAGGAGGTGGTGTATAATGTATACACGGGGAGGCGGCCGCCTCCTCTCTGTGACGCTGGGGGTGGGAGGAGGGGGGGGGGGGGGGGGGGGGGGGGTTGGTCCACAGGCTGAGGTGAGGTGAGCCTGGAGGAAAAGGTAGCGGGGAGAGGGAGAGGGATGCACAGTTGCTGACACGTTTGTGACCAATCGCTGCGACGCTCCCGGCGTTTCTGAGCGTCACCTCCTCCTCCTCCTCCTCCTTCTCCCTCCTCGTCTGACTGAGACGAGGAGGATCGCCTTAATGAGAAAATGCAAATGACAGAAAAAGACAAGAAAGGAGCTCGGCAGGAGGGAGAGGAGGCGCGCGCACATTCACACACAGACAGAGCGACACGGCGGGCAGAGATGATCCCCCTTCTGCTGCATGCGGCTGCTGCAGCTATGCCTCTCTCTCTCCTCTCTTTTTTTCCCCCTTCCCTGCCTGCGTGTGCACGCAGGTGATTAGTGACCTCACACGTGCGCACCTGCGGCGGGAGACGATGTCGGAGAGCGGACCAAGATATGACGAAGTGGCAAACGTTCCTGCAGTGTCAAACCCCGGGCCCTTCCGCCGGGCCTCGTTCCTGATGAGCCAACACTTCTCTGCCCCAGTGTCCTTGGACCCGGTCGTCACGGCAACGGCCACCTTGCAAGCTGCCTGGTCCGGTGACCTCACGATATACAGTACACACGGCCGCACACGCAGGCAGATGAGAGCGGCCGCAGACAGTGTTTGGATGCCGAAGGTGTGCGTAATGAATCATCCCAGACGATGATGAATGAATTAGTCACCAGGTGGAAGCCAAGATGAAAGGATGGAAGTCAGCAATCTGAGAACGGATGATGCAACTAACCCTTTTTTTTTCCCACTGTCATTCATTTGACAGTCACTCTATTAACTAATGGAAGCTCCATTAAACAGAGAGGCTGTCCCCCCCCCCCCCCCCCCCCCCCCCCCCCCCCCCCCCCCCTCAAAAACAAAAAACCCAACGTTTCCGGTCTCTGGTGACACAAGAGGCAGCAAAGCGACAAATCTGCACTGTTTGGGAATCGTCGCCGATCGATTTTCTCTCCGGTTGATTGCACACGTGCTGTCAAATATTCACGCGAGAGCCTACTGCAATAATGGATCCTTGTCAGTCTTTCTAAAGACTTTGTCTCATTGTTCCACGGCACGATGTGATGTTGCCTCACTGCATCGCCGTCGCTCGCTTTCGGTCTCGGGCGTCAGCCCGAAGCGGGCGATCCTTTCAAAATGGCATCTTTGTCTATTTCGACTGGCTAGTCGTCATTTTTCGGAGGCAAAGGGCGGCAAAAGATTTACTTTTGCCTCGGTTTTTGTCGGCCATTATTTCTATTTGTCTGTCAAAAGATGGAATGTGAAGGCGCCGCCGCGCTCTGCGGATCGCCATCGCCGACCTTAAGATCTCCTCACTCGAGTATCTTGGCAGATTCGGTAAATTTGCCATCCGTTCACAGTTCACAGTTTTGTCCACAGATCCAATAACCGGCTCACATCTGACCTTTAAATTCTCAGCCAAAAAGGTGCTCCCTTTTGCTCACGATTTAACTTGCAAGTTCGCGACGGGTGTCACACCTGCTCCCCGCTGGAGTCACCAGGTGCCATCGGTCACCTGCTCCAAACTGGAGCATCATAATGACGTCAAAAAGCTTCACACCCAGGATCAGAAGGACCCGCGCTCCCAATCCAAACCAGATCTCTGTGGAACTTCCACGTAGTCGCGGTCTCCTGGTGCCGATCCACGCTGAGGTTTTTTGGCACGGAATTTGTTCTTGTTCAGCTTTCACTTAAAATTGATCGTGTCCATCTGAAAACAGGACCGGCTTTTCAGCTTTGAGAACCTTGTAATCTTACTAATGTGCACTAGAGCCACAACAGCTAATCGATTGACCAACGATTATAGATTTATCGACTAATAAAAAATCGGTAGCGCTTTATAATAACTCCTCCTTATGAAGCATTTATTAAGCATTATTACCTCCGTTAATGATTAGTCAACTGTTGACTCTTAATTATTTCTCATCTAGAAATGATTAACTGATGAGAAATGATGAGAAGAAAACCGAGATTAAGGTTAAGATTAACTGAGATTAAGGATTAAGAGTTAAAATTATTTCTCATCTATAAATGATTAGGGTTAGGGTCAGGGTTAGGAAATGAGTAAGAGTTAACAGTTAACAGTTTACTGATGATGCTAACTAATGCTTGATAAATCCTTAATAAGGAGTTGTTATAAAGTGTTACCAAACAATCAACAATTTTGATGATCCATTCATCGACCGCGTTTGTCCTGTGTGTGTGTGTGTGTGAATTTCAGAAGGACTTCAAGAAATTAGGTCAATGTTCCGTGATGTCAGAGTCGGAGTTTCAATGAATCAAGGACAGATTCAACAAAATCATCGTTTGTTGCGGTCCTAACGGGACTGAAATGAATCTCGTTAAACGCTTTCAGTGTGGTTCACTTTTAAGCCTAGGAATGGTCCAGGCATGGAAACCCTGTACGACTTAACTTCTGAGCCAGAGAGTGACGAAAAGCCTTCCCCCGTCCTCCCTACAACGTCCGCACAGGACGAGCAGCCGCGCAACCACGTGCAGCCACGGAGTCAGCCGGGCTCCACGGATTTCGCGAGATAGCTTCCCTGCGTGCCCTGGGTTGCCCGCACAGTATTTCCTTCTTTTTTTTTGCCACGTCAGTGCTGCCGACGTTGCGCCGCGCTGACGGCAGCTCCTCTGATCAAAGGGGTTGAGTCTTGTCTTTGGGGGTGCCGGGAGTACATGCGAGGGGGTTTCCGAGGAGAAGCGTTTCAGACATCAAAAGCTCAAAAGTGTGGCGGGCGTCCTACTTTCGCTTTCAATTGACTGTGATCCAAGCCGGGGAGCTTCATTGATACGATCTCGCCTCTGCTGTGGATCTGCCTCCCATTCTTCACCGGGACCCCCAAAACACATACACACACACACACACATTTCAAACAGCTATTTTCATTATTATATCATGATGAATATTGTAAATCCTAACCTGCAATCTCTTGTGCCAGCGATAAAGCAGTGGTTCCTTAATGTTTACACTAGCGGTGCTCAGGGTCCTCCTCGATAGTTTTAGAAATACTCATTCGGGAATCTCTGATAGACATCCGTGTTTAGAGTTTACAGCCCATGGTGTGGTGTCCTCACAGAGAGCATGACTGGAATAGAAGATTGGAGAACAGGATTCACCAGCTACCTTTGTTTGTTCGCCCCCTGAAAAGCAGTACAGTCGCCCTGTGACCTTGTAGGGTAAATATACAGCAGCAAAGTCTGGTCAGTGAATGAAGTTGCGATGAAAGTGAGCACATACTGTACAGAGGTTAGGAAGTGGTTCTCTGAAATCTGCTCTCTGCAACATAAGAATGGTGTTCATAGCGCTCGGTAATGCGCATAAAAGAATGGAAGAATGGAGAATGCTCTCCGCTGGTTGATTAGTATAACCTGGAGTGGCTCCCTCATGGCGCTGTTGTGTTTACAGCCCTGTAAAGGTCAAGTGTATAGGAACAAGAGGCCTCTAGTGGAGGGTTTGTACGTTGCGGCCAACTAAATACACACCTCACCTTACCCTCTCTGAGCAAGGGTGTCATCACACCTTCGCAGGCTGTGAGGGACGCTCTGCAGAGGCAAAATTTGGTTTGTTAAATTCTGGAACACCCAACAAAAGCCATGCAGCACATTCATAGACCCACCCCGGACACATTAGTCCCCTCAAGCAAAGGTTTGACGAATGTCCCAGAGTTGGACCAGAGCGTATTAAACATACATGCGCAACAAATTGTTGTACAGTTGACCTGGCAAGCATCACATTGCCTATAACAAGACAGACGGAGGGGATTTGGAGCCATGAAGAGACACGCTAGCCGCTAAACCGAGCCAACAGGGTGTCGATCTTGCCGTTTCACTCCCAGCAAAAAAAAAAAAAAAACTCGGAAATGTTCCTTTAATCACCGCGGACCGCGAAGCATCGTTTCTGTTGCCATGGTTATTCACAGCCCAGACGAGGCTCAACACCAATTTAGAGGAGTGATTAAACTGCTGACTGTCGGGATGCCTCAGGCCGCATCCGCGATGTCCCTCTAGGCCCCCCCCAGCCAATCACAAATCTGCATTTTTCCCCACCCGGGGTAAAATGTGTTGGAGGCGTGAGGGACGCGGCACGGCAGAGCAGACATTCATTCGTATGAAAGTGTTGCCGATCACCCACACTCGGCGTATGAGCGCAGCGTGAAATGGCAGCCATTTTAAATTAGTGCGCTAACAACAGCAGGGCCAGAATCAATACACACACATACGCACCTACAGTAATACGGGGGGGGGGGCTTCACAGACCAGTGAGGACCAAAGGCCTTGGCTGTTTTTTCTGTAGAGATCTTTGAGGCATGTCCGACAAACTGCACGTGTGCATATGTGTGTGTGTGTGTGTGTGTGTGTGTGTGTGTGTGTGTCTGCATAGCTTGTGTGTGTCGATGCGGCAGATTCGAGCTCTTGTCTTCACCTTCCTCATCACATGGTTCACACACAGTGTGTGGTTGCCAAGACAACAGGTAGTGGAGTGGATAGGGTCGCCCAGGGATTGGTTTGTGTCTTTCTGTGTGTGTGTGTGTATGTGTGTGTGTGTGTGTGTGTGCATGAAAGAGAGAGAGAGAGAGAGAGGTGGGGTTATCAATGTGTATTCTGTAGCCGCTCCCGCCCTCCCTCCCTCCTGCTGCAGATAGATTCAGCTCTGAAACAGCACGGCCAGTGAAGCGTGCAGCCAGGCATTACCATGCTGACTGATGGCGTGTGTATGTGTGTGTGTGTGTGCGCGCGCGTGTGTGCGTGCGTGCGCATGGGGAGAGTGTTTGTGTGTGCGGCTTTTTTCTTGCAGTCAGAGAATGTGTGGTCCAAGGTGACTCCTCTGAGAAAAATGGACGGTCTTCATCAGTAATTACACAGGATTAGGGAGTCGGCTAGTGGAGGGAGGGAGGGAGAGGAGGGAGAGGAGGGGCGGAGCTGGACCGTCACCTGCGCGAATTGATTAGCAAATTGACGGAATACGAAAGCGCTCCAATGAAACCCCTCACCGGTGAAGTTTCATCGTTAAACATCTCATCGTTTCCAGCTTTCCCTACCTCGCTGAATGCTGTCTTGTGAGACACAATGAAAACGTCACCGTGAGCTTTGTCACAGTCATGAACAATGCTGTGTAGCTACAAATGTATGTATATGTGCATGTAGAAGGCCGACATTCATTTACTCTATAGGAAGGATTGCTATATATATGTAATATATATATATTCATAATCCCCTGAAATACTGTAGCAATATTTACAGTATTGACCTTATTCTAAATAAGACCATTGTTTGATGACGGTGCTTACATTAGTTGCTCGTATTCCCTTTTGTATGCTGGAGAGCAGTGTATGATTAATGACATGTCCATATGCATTCCTTACTACATCATCGTCTCCTTCATGATGTAGAAATATAGTAGAAGGAGAAGGAGCATGACCACTAGTGTTGCTCTGTTTTTTAGCATCAGCAACAGCAGCAATCTTATAGTAGTTTCCATCCAATTTGTTCATACGAGCATATGTATCTTGCCTCCATTCATTCATTTGTTCAGCCACCTGCTTAAAAATATCCTCATGCCCATGTTTTCAGCATCCAAAGCTTCATTTATCCACATCCCTCGAAGTCTCAAGCGCTGCCCAAAGTTTCACCTTCATGCCAAAGGTGACATTTCTTTTTTGCTGGTCTCCATCTTGTTTTGGACCTGACCCAGGGCATCCAGTCAAGTGGGATTCATCTCTGTCATGGCGACCATGGGGGCGTTTCCAAGCACAAGCTATTTTAGCTCACGTTTGCGCAGCAAGGCAAAGTGCAAACGGGATGGGTGATGGAGTGTGGATCAGGTGGCGTGGAGATGAATAAATACACTAATAACCGCGCAGCGCTACGGCAGCAGGTGGAGTTTCGGCTCAGTCGCGCGATGATAGCCGGGTTCCGTGACAAAAAAAAAATGGCTCTGAGCACATCAATTTGACATTATTGCAGTTTTCAATGTACCGGGAAAAGTAATAAAATGCCTCACAGAAGTACTCTCACCCTGATGCATTTAACACACACATAGCACTCACTTTGTGTGGGCTGTGCTGCGCTGCCAGAGGCACGGAGCCCATAGCCCTTGTTTCCCACTGCAAGGTGAATGAACTATACAAGGAGCGGTGATAGATGATCTGTCGTCAGAGTGCAGCCTACACAGAAAAATCACTGGATGTCACAAGACTGCCTCCGGAAATCCAGTTGTTTTGCTGCCATCAATAAACAAATTGCCAAAGTGTCTAATTTATAATAGCTTCCATGCATGTGTGTGTGTGTGTGTGTGTGTGTGTGTGTGTGTGTGTGTGCGTGCGTGCGTGCGTGCGTGCAGATGTCAGGGCCCAGTTGGTGGAGCAGCAGCGATGTCTGGAGCAGCAGACAGAGATGCGAGTCCAGCTGCTCCAGGACCTGCAGGACTTCTTCAGGAAGAAGGCCGAGATCGAAACGGAGTATTCCAGGAACCTGGAGAAGCTTGCCGAGAGATTCATGGCCAAGACGCGCAGCACAAAAGACCATCAGCAATACAAGTACGGCGGCATGTTCGTTCGTTCACCGCTCAATTTTTCCTCGTCACATGAAACAAGTCCTAGCTTCTGACCACCCGACACAACCGCTACAGCCCACTGGCCCTAGTTCTTTTGGTGTCACAGCCTTAAAAGTGCCAGTTGGCACAGGGAAGCTAATTGGCAGATATGTTTGTTTAAGATCGATCAATAGAACCTTTATTTGTCCCCCGGGGAAGTTCCCTCAGCAAAATGGAAGCTCCAGCCTCGCAGCACCACAGGTTAGGAACCGCTTACAGGAAGCAACGAGGAATGAGGAGGAACAAAATATCACGATGAAAAGGAAACATCACATGTAGTGTACACGCAATGTGCATAAAAAGCTGAGCAGTCCCTGTATGGGTACTTAGTAACAGACAGGTCCGTCAAATGAATCTGCTCAGATATAGGGTGTGGGGATGATCGGGCTTTATACTCCACTTTGTCTTCTTGTACTTTTTTTTTTCAAAAGTCTTCTTTCTCCTCCAGAAAGGATCAGAACCTGCTGTCTCCAGTCAACTGCTGGTATTTGCTCTTAAACCAGGTCGGTAGCTCTCTCTGTGTGTATTCTCTTGAGCCCTTTGTGCCAAAGGGTACCAAAGCTATGTGAGACAGGAGCATTCCTCCACTGCCTCTACTCTCTTTTCCAGGTGAGGAGGGAGAGCAAGGACCACGCCACCCTCAGTGACCTCTACCTGAACAACGTCATAAGCCGCCTCACACACATCAGTGAGGACTCCGCCCGGCTGCTCAAGAGGGTGAGCCACCAACACACGAATCAGACCTTTTGTGAAAACCACAGCAGCTGTGTTGAAAGTTTGACTTTATAATCTAAGGATGGATTTCACTACGTGTCCTGTCCACTAGCTTAGGTATACAGTACGGAATGTCCTCTGAGTGCCATCTGCTGAGTGCCAAGCAGATTTTACTCTACAAGAGGTGCAGTTTAATATCCTTCACCTGTTTCATGAGCAAAGAAGTCCCCTTGATATTATCTATTCTATAAATGGTATCTGGACCGGACTGGACTGGACCAGGGGACAGAGAGTGGCATAGAGAGGAGAGAGGGACAGCGAGAACAACGACAAACACTGACAACAAAGAAGACGGCAACGACAACTGCAACGAGCGCAGTGAAATCGTCCACGGCAAGAACAACAAGGGCAACACCTCGGCGGAAAGAGAGGAAAGAGAGGGACGGTGACAGCGACAGCATTCAGGGAGGACAAAAATAATAGTAGCCATAGCGACAGCAACAATAGTGAAGTCAGCAGCAGCAACACCTGCAGATAAAGAGAAGAGAGGGGGACAGTGACAACAACAGCAATGTTCAGTGAGAACAGAAATAATAGTGGTTATAACAGCAGCAACAACAAAAATGAAATAAGCAGCAACGACACCCGCGGATGGAAAGAAGAGAGAGGGACAGTGACAACAGGAACACACAGTGAGAACAAAATCAATATCAGTGCTAATAACAGCAACATCAATCGTGAAATCAGGCGTGCGAGGACAAAGAGAGAGGGACAGTGACAGCAACAAACAGTGACAACTAAAAGAACAGCAGTAATGACAATAATAGTAAGCATAGGCTTACCATAAGCAATAAGTGATGGCTCCACAAGAGAGACTGTGTTGCATTGGCTTTTAGTTAGAATTCCCCGCTCATGTGATGGAGGAGAAACGAGACTGAGTCTGGGGAGCTTTCCTCGTGCGCCGTTCGGAGGCTTGTTCATATTTTACAGCTTCTGTAAGTAGCAAAGTTGATTCTAATGAAAAGTAAAGTCAGTTTTCCCCCGAGGTCACTTAGACCGCTGCAGAGTTTGGCAAAATTAAACACGTGCACACGCACACACACACGCACGCGCCCGCGCACCCTCTCCGCCGTCTCCAACTTTAGCTCGCCGTCTTCATTATTAATCTCTCCTCCGGCTCGTCTTTTATTCATGCCGACTAAAGTGCAGCGGCTGCCAGCGGCTATAAACAGCAAGACCTCCATCACATCCCAGAAGCTCGTTTCTCGAGGACGGACGGACGGGCGGAGGGACGGACACCGGGAGGGGACGCCGGGGCCGCGACGACTCCGTCAGAGGACGGGGCTCAGCTGATCTTCCCTCAGCGGGCGCCATGGGAACGGGAGTCATCCATCCTGGGATTCCGCACTCATTTACCATAATGCAATATTAACGCGGCGCTGCGCTTTGCCACACAGCACCCCCCCCCGAACCGGAGGGGCTGTTTAATGCATGAGGCTAGGAAGTCAACGTGAGTGCGGGCAGCCGTGCGCGGCCGGCCTGCTTCATCTGTCAATGTATTTGTTTGTGCGCGGCCATTTATTTGTTCACCGCCCGCCTGGCAGAGGCCTCCACGGGAGCCCTTCCCCTGGCACTTTTGGCCCTGTGAAACTTGGAAATCTGAATCGAACGTCGCCAGTCGGATGTAAAGGAGGTTTGCGGATTTGTCGAATCGAGCTAACGCCAACGTTCTCTCCCGCCTCCAGAGTAAGGAGATCATCTTCCAGCTCCAGGAGGACCTCATGAAGCTGCTGAATGAGCTTTACACCGTAAGTGTGTGTGTGTGTGTGTGTGTGTGTATGGGGGGGGGGTGGGGGGTAGAGAAGATTTTGGTGATGATTGAGGGGCGGTTTAGTTTTAACAGAGCTAGTCTCCGCAATCTCACAGATGTCGATAACAGAATAGCAATAGTATGGCAACTGTCAGCTGTCTACATATCCCGTTGTAAATGAGAAATGATAAAACCCCGTAAAAAGCTCCACAGGCTTGTTATATTACAGAAGATATCTCTGAGGCACTTTTTATTTCGCACAGTGTGTCAAAGAGTTTTTGATACACTCTGTGCAAGAGACCGCATATCTGAAAAGCTGCGCATGAACCTAAGGCCAGCGGAGAGTCCTCTCTCTCTCTCTCCCTCGCATTCAGAGATGTTTTCATCACCTTTACTTCGACATCATTTTCAGATCTGCCAAGACCCTCTGAGGAGAACTCTTTTCTTACTTCGTCTGTCAGGTGTCAGGGTTTATTTGGAGGCAGAGAGCCTTAAAAGCTTCCCGTCTGAGCGCCGGAAAAACTTGATGAGAGCGGACCCGATGACCCGAAGGAGTGAAAGCCCGATGTTGCCGGGGTTCTTTTCTTTGTTTTTCTCTCTGTGCCCAGGTGATGAAGACATATCACATGTACCACGTGGAGACGATCAGCGCCGAAACCAAGCTGCGGGAGGCGGAGCGTCAGGAGGGCAGGGTGAAGGGAGTGTCGGGGACGGGAGGCGGGGGCGAGCCGGTGTTCGGCCTGCGGATAGAGGAGCGCCACCAGAGACGCAACGCTGCGCGCAAGATGGAGAAGATGAGGGAAAAGGTATGGGACAGGGCCTTTCCTCTCAACCTAAAACCAGGAGATTGCGCAATAAAGACATAAAGATCCTGAAGAAACCCTTTTATATCACATCAACCTGTTAATTGCAGGGAACATAACTATAAGAAATACGGCACAGGCATTTGTAGACCTCAGCTGCGTTGCATTAGTATAGAAAAAGGCTTAAAAACTAAGTACCACTCGATGGTTAACAGAGATGTAATCAAGCCTATAGAGAGAATAACATACATTTTGAAGGCTAAACATCATATATTTGAACAAACATGGAGGCCCTTCATTAAACTTGTTAAGGACCAGGCAATCAAATCATTGACTAACAGCTGTTGGTACTGCAGTTTCCAAGATTGACATTATGAATATTCTTTATGACATTCTTTCCTATATATGTCTTTCTTTTACATATTACTATTTCATATGTTTTCTGTTCTTTGATTGTTCTGTTTTTGTAGTGTTTTCATTCATAACAGAGCCGCAATTTTATGTTGTGAGCTAATGCGGGAATGTCGAATGCTGTGTTTCTTCTCGACGCTTAAAACTCAAATAAAAATATTGTGGTGGAAAAAAAACCTGTCAATTTCTGCCTGTGCAGCCACGGGGAACTGCTCGTAGCTCCTGCGGTGGGCCTTTTAATGATGGTAACGGGATGATGTAGATTGAGAATTAAACACTCTTTGCACAAACCCTCTAATGAAATGATCGAGCACTTCTGGTTCCGGAAACTCAATCTAACTGAGATTTTCCCCCTTACACGTCTGTTCCTCTGCTCATTAGAGGAAGGCAAAGTACTCCGAGAACAAACTGAAGACCCTGAAAGCCAGGAACGAGTATCTGCTAACTCTGGAGGCCACCAATGCCTGCGTGTTCAAATACTATGTGCACGATCTGCCCGACATCATAGACGTGAGTAATCACTGGTGGTTGATGGTGCTTTGTTTTGTCCGTTGGGACCCGGGTGCTGCTCTGATCCGTGCAGCCGCCTAGTAAGACTCCTGAATGCTCTTTGTCTCAGTGCTGTGACCTAGGGTACCACTCCAGTCTGAGCCGGGCTCTGAGGACCTACCTATCAGCCGAACTGAGCCTTGAAGCCTCCAGGAGGGCGGGTCTGGAGGTGCTGGAGGGGGCCGTCGAGGGCCTGGACCCCGCCCGGGACAGGCAGCGCCTGCTGGGCCTCTACCCTACTGCCTTCTGCCCCCCGCAGCGCTTTGGGTTCCAGGCCCACATGGGCGACGCAGTCAGTACATCACCCAGTTCCAGCTCTGCAAAAGATGTACTCTGTAGACAAGAGAAACATGCACATTACGCGCTAGATCACCTGCCCTGATCATCCCGTCTCCACCTTTTCTCCATTTCCTGTTAGGTGACCCAGATCGCCTCCCAGCCGCAAGTCCAGGCTGAGCTCACCCTCCGCCTCACACAGCTGCAGACCCGCCTGGCATCTCTGAAGATTGAAAATGAAGAGGTCAGACACACACACAATCAAAGTTGTGGTCAAAAACGCCACATATTTACAAAAGAAACATATGTGTGTGAGTGTGTGTGTGTATATATATATATATATGTCATCATTGGTGTATTATGACCTCTCCTGAATCTGACACATTCTTGTAAGCAGAGAATTTTAGATTTATTTATACATGCAATGTGGGTGAGCTCGCAGGGCAGCGCCATGACTGTCCGCCATCTTTAAACTACAGCCACCTGCAAGGGACAAATAGCACCAAAGCATTTTCCCTCCGAGGCAGCCCAGAGACGCCGGAGAAGATCATTGAGAGAGGCTTTTTGATACACGGCGGCTACGGTAGTTGCAATCTGTATTTGAAACAGGGAGGCGCCAGAGTGCTCTAATTATTTGAACGCGATACACAATTTCACTGTCAGACGGGGGTAATTCCTCAGACATTTTTTCAGGTCATATTGGACTCTCAGTCTTATTCCATTCGACGTGACTGATTATCTTTATAATCAGCCTCGGTTTTGTTCATTTCGTCAGCCAGGCTGTCGCCATGTTCTGGATTGTCTGTATTTACTCAAACCAAACAGGAGCAAAGCAACATAACTTCCTCTGTTCACGGGTTTGCAGGCAAGGCAGAAGCTGGTGTTTGCAGAGATCCTCATCGTAGCGAGCTTTTAGATGCTGGCATTGATCCCCTTACAAGCCGTCCACGTCGTCACTAACTTTCCTGGCAGTTTGCTCAATAGCCGTGTTGCAATATTTCACTCCGGTCGTGAACTTGGTGCAAAGATATGCTAATTTATACTGTCTGAACGGGGGTGATAATGTAGCAGATGTAGCCTCTAAAAATAAAGCGGTGGCACCTGACTGAAGCAACGCGCTGCTGTGTGTGTGTGTGTGCGTGTGTGTGTGCGTGTGTGTGTGTGTGTGTGTGTGTGTGTGTGTGTGTGTGTGTGTGTGTGTGGTGGCCTAGCTGCTGTTGTTATGGGGCAGACTGGAGTGTTGTGTGCACGGGGGGGGGCAGCTGTTAACTCACCCTGAAGGGCATAAAAATGCTGAAGGAGTGTGGATTAATGAGCTGCGTCTGCACGTCTCAGCAGCTTACGCACACACACACACACACACACACACACACACACACTCCCCGATCATCGCGTACAAACATAAACACTCTTACACCCATTATCCTTGCTGTGAGTACAAACACGCACGCACACTTCATCGAACCTTATAAAGAATGAAACTCCGCCCTTGCGCAATTAAGAACCTGTGATCCATGAGGCCTTAATGAAATTTACCGAGGTGGTGAGCATCCTAACAGGTTCAGCAGGATGGGTGTCGGAGCCGGGGTACACGTCTCGCACACAGGATGCACGCAACAAAAACAACAAATCCAGTTATTGCTATATTTCTGCTCCGTTTTTGGCCGCCTCCCCCGCCAGGTGAAGAAGACCTGGGGGGCGACTCTGACCACGCTGCAGGACATGACGGTGCTGGACGACTACGACGTGTCGCAGAGCTTCACCCACAGCCCGTCCTCCGAGTCGGTCAAGTCCAGCGTGTCGGACGGCTACCTGAACAAGCCCAGCCTGGCCAAGAGGCGAGCCAACCAGCAGGAGACCGAGCTCTTCTACTTCAATGTGAGACACCGCACCCGAACTGAGTGGTCGATGGCCGATTTGAGTGCCGTCCGGGCGGGGGCGCAGTCCGTTGAACCCGTTTTGTGTCTCTGTGTCCTGTCAGAAATTCCGCGAGTATCTGGAGGGGAGTAATCTCATTTCCAAACTCCAGGCCAAGCACGACATCCTAAAGAAAGCCTTAGCAGAGGGTAAGACGAGACCGGAAGCTGTCTCCTAAGATAAGAGCCGACGATCCCCGGCCTTCAGTGCTTAACGCGTCTCTCTCTCTCTCTCTCCTCTCACAGGCTACAAAGCTGAGCTGCTGACTACCAGGTATTATCACCTCACGTCGCAGAGCCTATTTTTAATAACGCCCGGCTCTGTTTGGAGTCTCTCCTCTTACTCTCTCTGTTTCTCTCTCTCTCTCTGATCGTTACAGTCGTGGGCGGAAGAACTCACACAGCAAGCACCAGGTAGTTTTACTTCTCGTGGGCGCCAGGTTGTTTCTCACACCGTCACTCGGAGCAATAAAAAAAAAAGAATCAATGAATTTAGCGAAAGGAAGCCGCTCCGACCTTCAGGCGGCCTGGGTTTGTCTCGCCAGGCAACACCTAGGCTACTGCAGATGTTACTCGGGCCTTGAAAGGAAAAGTCTCAATGTTTTTGAGTCGATGAATAATATCAAGCAATCATAAATGTCCAGCACACAACAGAGCGTGCTCTGAGATAACAGCTGTTATGATATGGCACTTAAAACAAATAAAGTTGAAGTTGAAGCATGCTTGATTGGCCTTGTCTGGACTGTCACAGGCTCATGATTTGTTCTTTTACCACATCAATAGGATTCAACCAAAGCCATACCCATGCTGGTGGAGAGCTGCATCCGCTACATCAACCTCCATGGTGAGTTCCACTGCTCAGGCCGGACTGGCTCACCGGCTCTCCAGCCAACCACTAAAAGATCAAATATTTAGTAGTTAATTAAAGTTCTGACGTGCGGGTGTTAAGGTTTTAGAAACCTGATCAAACCTCAGAAGCGCTAAAAACCTTGCAACTACTGATTCCCAACGCCCGTCTGTTCCCGGCAGGTCTGCAGCATCAGGGCATCTTCCGGGTGTCGGGGTCACAGGTGGAGGTCAACGACATCAAGAACTCCTTCGAGCGAGGTGAGGCGGCGGCTTCAGGGTGACGCCTCAGAGGCGTGTCAGGGTGCGGCCTCGCTCACTCAAGCGTCTGTCACCCTCCAGGTAATGACCCTCTGATCGACGAGGAGAGCAACCATGACATCAACTCCGTGGCCGGAGTGCTGAAGCTCTACTTCCGGGGTCTGGAGAACCCACTGTTTCCAAAGGAACGTTTCAATGACCTCATCTCCTGCGTCCGTGAGTGCCACTAACCTTAAAGTCTCTGAGGGTCTTAGGGTATTTTCTTGTTTTGTCATTTTTTATTTATTTATTTTGTTTTATTCATATATATATATATATATATATATATATATATATATATGAATTTGTTTTTTAGGGTTTTTGTAAATATACCCCCAAAAATACCCAACTGTTTAATATCAAAATGTTCATAAGAACCTCACCTAAATGTAGTTAATTTTTCTGTTCCAGGCCACTGTATAGAAATAATTTAGAGGGTTTACCAAAGTCTTAGGTTCATAGGAGTATTGGAATATCATTCAAGCCTAAATATGAAATTCAGTATGTTTTCTACCAATGGGCACAAATGTGACACGAAAAAGCCGCGTTATAACTTCATAATAACATATTAAGCTTCATGAGACATCGGGCACTGGCAGCAGTGAATAATCTCTGTCTGAACGAACAACAAACGGAAACTGGGGCATCCATTGAGGCTGGCTTTGTGGAGGATAGCCTCCATAAAGCCACCCAATTCCTCCTGATGATCATGCTCCGTTAATGGCTCTCTAGGTCAGGCTGTGAGAGACGTAGAGTCTCATGGAAGGTGTCAGTTGAAGGAGGGGGGGAAGTCTCAGCTTGTCAGCCATGTCTCTACTGTGGATGAATGACAAGATAATGACAAGATGCAAGAGTCCGTGATATTCCTAAACGACATCCTCTTCTGCAGGGATCGAGAACATGTACGAGAGGGCGCAGTGCATCCGCAAGATCCTGCTGGGCGTGTCCAGGGCGACGCTGGTGGTGATGCGCTACCTGTTCGCCTTCCTCAACCAGTGAGTGTCCGCCGCACAGAGAGACAGCACGCTCAGGCTAACGACCATCAGCACCGTTGCAGTGAAGGGGTTCAGGAGTGCCCTCGTGGCAGGGAAAGAAGTGGCTGCTTCATCTGCCGGCAAACACAGGCAGATATAGCAGAGAGCGGTGAGAGACTGAGAGGTGTGGCGTGCGGGCGTCATCCACAGCTCGGTGCGGTGAAGAGCACGAGGTGACGAGAGCCGATGTGTTCCTGTGAGCTAGCGAGAGATGTGTCAAACACGTGCAGGTCAGCTTGTGTAAGTTTAAGTTATTACATGAGACAATGCTCGTCCGATACAGGCGGTTGTAATTCCGTTCATGGCAGTATTGTGAGCATCTGCATCCGCGCTCCCCTTCTCTTCAGATTAGATCTTAAGAACACGTTCTCACATCAATCAGCAGATTTTTACCTCAGTGACGAACAACTGAGGTGGCGATAAAACGTTTCAATTGAGAAAATGCCGCCTCCCGCAGCCTCTCCCAGTACAGCGACGAGAACATGATGGACGCCGGGAACCTGGCCATCGTGTTCGGCCCCACCCTGCTGCCCACGCCCGACACGCTGGACCAGGTGGCCTGTCAGGCGCACGTCAACGAGGTCATCAAGACGGTGATCCTGAACCACGACAACATCTTCCCGGACACCAAGGAGCTGCCGGGCCCCGTCTACGAGAAGTGCATGACCGGAGACCAGTACTGGTGAGAGCCCCCTCGACTCCGCCCTGACACAAATAGATGGAGAAGTGTTGAAATCGCGGAAAGGGGGCCGTGGATCTTTCCTTCCCACGTTGAACGCCTGGTTCCGCAGGCTGTTGACTGGAAATGTAAACAGGTTCTGTCGCGCAATGAAAGGAAACATTTCACCACCTGTTTAGATCCTAAAGCCCCGCGGGTACTTATAAAGCCGGTCCACAGAGTTTTTTTAGACGCTATGTTTGATTGGCAACCAGTTGGTGACAGTGCAGCGTGCGCGCGCGTCTCCTCCCTTTATCCTGAATGGCCGCCCGTATGACACCTCTCTCTCCTCCTTCATCCCTCCTCCTCCTCCTCCTCCTCCTCCTCCTGCAGCGAGAGTCCGTTCAGCGAGCCGGGGGCGCTGGAGGAGACCGAGCCCGACAACGGCACCGAGACCCAGACCAGCGACGAGGGTACGCGTGACCTCCGACCTTCACGCGCTCGCCCACGCCTCCACCGCTCCTTCTGTGTGTCCTGCCGGAGAGCGGTTGCCACGGCAACAGCAGCCATGGAGACATCCTCATCCTCCACCCTCCCTCCCTTCCTCCCTTCCTCCCTGCATCCACCGCACCCCTCCCTCTTCCCTCCTCTCCGCTCCATCTGAATGAATAGAAATGGCCTGATTCCTTTAAAGGGGGACCTAGAATGGTTGACTGGGAACACAGCCTTGTTTTTCAGGTGTTTACACGGAAGCTATGGAACACTGGTTTCATGAGAAACAGCGCTTTCAAATTCCTAGTCTCGATATGGGAATATTAACACAAGAAGGTCCATTTCTGCACAGATCTGGCACTTTTCCATATTTATCTGGCAATCCTGCACTTTTCTCTGATTCTCTGATGTCTTGCCCGCCACTCACAGAGATGATCACGTGACTTCAGGTCTCTTGATAAAGGAAAGAGCTCAGCAACTTTTCCTTGATTTAAATCCTGCAGAAGAACCAGGATCACTATCACATGTCATTTCATCAGAAACTTATTAGAGACTAGCTGTCATGTACCCCGTCACATTCACCCCTTTTTGTCATTTCACTTATTAAGTATATGAATGAGAACACCATGATGTTTTAGGACGTGCCATACATCTTTGGCCAGGAATAGGCTGTCATCATTCAACATCTCACTCTAGCCTGTGGAACAAAGCTTAGCCGATGAGGCTCACCTCTCCCCCCCCTTTTCTTCCTCCGCTCCGGTCCCCTGGGCAGAGGGTGAGGCTGTGGAGGCGGTGGCCAGGTTCGACTACGTGGGCCGCTCCGGCCGCGAGCTCTCCTTCAAGAAGGGAGCGTCGCTGCAGCTGTTTCAGCGCGCCTCGCACGACTGGTGGGAAGGGCGCTACAACGGCAACCACGGCCTGGTGCCCCACCAGTACATCGTGCTGAAGGACAGGCAAGTGCTGCAGCCTTTCCCTTTTTCTGGGCTTCAGTGTGAATTCAGTCTCTCTCTCTCAAAACGTGACAAACCCTCGTGCACCGTGAAAAACTGACTGTTAACAGTAAATTTTGAGACCAGATTTCCCGATGATTCCTAATTTGATTAAATAAAGTGAGGTTATGGACAAATTAGAGTAAAAAAGATGACCTTTAGTGGATGAAATATCCCCAGCAGGACATGAGCGTTAAAGCTCGACTTGTCTACAGATGTGGTACTCTTCAGGGCTCGCACCGCTTTAAATCCTTTTAGGCGTTTTATTCTCAATAATGTGGTTTTTTGTAGATTAGAAAAGAAAACGGCTGGAACGATCCACTGAGAAATCTCCGACAAGGCCCTGTTTGTTCACGCGCGCTTGTGTTGTGCGGCTGGCAATTAGTCGCCGGGGAGCGGGAGAGGCGCGGGCTCACAGTGGATTGCTCCTTGTTGATTAGCAGACTTATCGGACTGAGGAAGTCACTAACCGCAGGCTATCGATCGGTTAATTGGTTACCGGTGCGTTGTGTTGGTCCGGCTCTCTGTGTCGCCCTGACCGAGCACATGTGTGTGTGCGTGTGTGCATCCAGAGGCGACGCCATGTCCGACACGCTCAGCCAGAAGGCGGACAGCGACGGGGGCGGCAGCAGCACCGACGACAAGCGCTCCAGGAGCGAGCTGAGCTCCCCCACCGACATCAGGCCGCCCGAGGCCTACAACAGGTCTGCTCACGCGCCTCCCCGTCCGTCGCTCCCCTCGCCTCTAAAAATACCTGCGAGGTTCACGCCGCCGCTCGCGTGCCCCCCACCCCTCCCCGCCTCGCACGGCGGACCCCGCTCGTTGTTATTCACAGACCTCCCTCACAGCCCACAGCAGATGGCGGGTCAATACAAGTGTCAATACAAGTGGCCGTGGTCAGTCATTACCCACGCACAGACATACCATTACTATATAATACCTCTATTGGGAAGCGATGTGTAGCTTGTGATTCTCTGGCGCTGTAAGGACGCTTGAATTGAAAAAAGGGGGTTGAATGAAATCATCTCATTACAGATGATTGTTAGTATAAGTCTAGCTGGACTCCTGTATGTGCAGGGGACATAAGATCCAAAAAAAGAAGAAGAAAGAAAGAAATGAATGCATATATATCCCTCCTCTTTCATTCGTTCTGACACCTGCTTATATACATATATCCCTATTCCCGCGTTCGTAGCATCCAAGGCGGGGAGTGCACATCATTCACCCTCACAATCTCCAATCTCTCCAACCTGGACATGCCAGTTTTTGGTCTTCTCCCTGGGAGCAGAAAGGCTCTTGGTCCAAGATTCAAACCGGGGACCTCCTTGCTGTGACTGGCGACAGTGCCATTCACCAACCTCCTGTGTTGCTCATCCAAAGCCTTCATTATATTCATATCTCTCTAAAATTGACAGGATTACCCGGGGTGTCACCCTCGGGATTATGAACGGAGCGTTCCATTAGTGTAAAACCCCACAATCCCACCATTGTCTCAGCTAACCAGTGTCTGGCCTTGTTGCGACAGCCACCGGAGGAAGCGGACCGACGGCCTGTTCCGACGGCCCCTGGGCCGCTCCAGCGACGGCCACTGCCACGGCAACGGCGGCGGGGTGATGGAGCGCAGCTCCCCGCCGGTGACGGGCCACTTCAGTCCCAGGGAGCTGCTGCTGGGCCGGGGTCAGGGCATGACCCCGCCCCTGGACAGCCCGGAGCGCCGCCGCCGCTCCGCCGCCGCCGCCGTCACCATGACGGTGAGCCGGCACGACTCGCTAAGGAGGCCGGAGGACACGCCCATCAGGCGCTCCAGCAGCGGGCAGCACGGCTTCAGCGAGTCCCACCGCTCCAGAGGGCTGGACCCCGACACGCTGGCACAGGTACTCACACATACACACACACAGTTCGTTTGCAGTTGGAGTCCCGGGGTACCAGTCGTCCTAACCCTAACCGTAACCCTAACCCTCATTGCTGACGATGCAGTGATATTCTGATTTTCAGCTTAGGGTTAGGGTTAGGGTTGGAGCAAGATAGTATTCTGACCTAACCATTGAAACTGATTTTTCAGGCTGAGTAAGCTCATATTTTGAGTAAGCTTTAATCAAAAATAAGACGAAGCGTTATCTAATCATATTCCCATTCATTGCCGTTCCCATACGTTCACAGTGAACACAGACTGTTTGACAGTGCATGTCCTGGGTCATGTCCAGAACAAGGTGGACGGTGAAACTGCCGTAAATGTTTCAGGATATGAAAAGAATGGATTCTTTGGATGCGTCAAACAAGACAGTGAGGGCATTTTTAAGATGGGGGAGTCTGAACCAATGTAGGAAGCAAGATACGCACACTTAAAAACTGCTGGAGAATGTTGAAAATCAGCTGGTATGTTTACTCAAAAGCTACTGGCCGCGCTCCTCCCTCCCTCCCATATTTCCAAATCATGAAGGCGATGATGAAAAATAATGTATTAATCCCACTATGAAACAAAATGGGAATATGAATGGAATATTCTTCTAGAAACTTGTGCTATTGCTATAATCAGAGTATTATTTAGATCAATCATCTCTGTATTGCTGTCCATACAAATGTAAGCAGTGCAGAGAGCTTGTTTCTGCTGCCCACAAGTGGTCAGAATGTGCGTGTCCGTGTGAGTGTTTGTCATGGCGGCATTAAATGAGCTGCTGTGCTGGTCCTGGTCCCTCCTGCAGGACATCGAGGAGACGGTGACGGTGGCCCTGGGGGAGCTTCGGCAGCTGGAGCGCCAGGGCTGCCGGCCTGCCCCAGACGTGGTGCTTGACACCCTCGAGCAGGTCAAGAACGGCCCCATCACCACCTGCTCCTCCGAGTCGCCCAGCCCCCACAGCACCCCCAGCACCCCGGGTACCCCAGGCACCCCTGGTACTCCGGGGACCCCCGGCACGCCTGGCACCCCGAGCCCCCTGAGTCCTCTGAGCCCCATTAGCCCGCTCCCCGGACCCCCACCCGGGCCGCCCAGACCGACCAACCCCTCTCCCGACACCCTGGGCTCCTTCAAGCCTGTGGCAGCCGCCCGCATGGGGGCCCCGCTGCGGCCCCCCGCCCTCAGGCCCAAGCCCATAGTCCCACCCAAGAGCAGCACTCCGCCTCTGCCCCCACCGCTGGACAAATCCTGCACCATGTGAGCCAAACCAGGCCAATGAAAAGGCCAAATCAGGCCGACCCGGGCCAAAACTGGGCCAGAAGAGGAGATCAGGGTACTGCTTAGTGTTTATAATCAACATGAGGGTAGAAACGGTAGGAAAGAGAAAAAGGTTTTAATGTAGTAATAAACTATTATATATGACATGACCTATGATATGATATGCCATGATATTTCTGTGTTGTCGGGTTGGTGTGTACTCTCTTGGTGTGTAGGAGTTTACTTTCTCCATGTATCGAAGCATTTATCAAAGGTTAGCTAAAAGAACTGCTGATAGAGGGACGGGGGGGGGGCTAGCGTAGGCTAGGCCCCACTGTCCTGTGCGTGGCATCATAGCGAGAGAGAGAGAGAGACCTTGGGGAGTGTAGTTCGGCTCCAGTGAAATATAGTCTCAGTGACAGGACTGCTTTGGCTGCACCGTCATGACAGCCGCCGTTTCCGGCGCGTCACGGGGGAGGAAGAGGAGGAGGAGGAAGAGCAAGAGGAGGAGGACACGGCAGAGTGAAGGCAACAATGGTTCAACAACGTCCGCGTGACTTTGTTTCCTTTCTCGATTCTTTGGTTGTTGTTTTTTTTTCCCTTCCACTCGGTTCAGCTGCTAAGCTCACTTGCACCTCAGACCACGGGACGCCTCCTGGGGTGGTCGGTGACATCAAACTCACATTATTTAATCGACGTCCAGCTATTTAATGAATGTTTCCTGTATCAACGACTGTTCAGCCATCTATTGAATGTTCGGCGGGCCGCCACGGGGGCCGCTCGCTAAACTTTTGAAACAGCCTTTCTTGTGTTTTTGAGAGGGGAAGAGAAGGGGGGGGGGCCCAGGCCAGAGATGCCAGACAGGGTGTGAGGGAGGTTGAGCGGTGGAGGGAGCTTGAACAGAACTTTTTTCTGGGACGGGGGAGGGGCGGGGGGTGTATGATTTTGTTCTTGTTTGTGTGCGTGTGTGTGTGTGTGTGTGTGCGTGCGTGCGTGCGTGTCCACGTGTGTGTGTGTGTGTGTGTGTCCTGCTTGCCTGCCCTTGTTCTGCTCCGTTGTAAGTACAGACTCACTAGAATAGTGATAGAATATAGATAATTCATGCCTGTCTTGAGTGCCAGAACACACAAGTGCAAGTTGGGAAAACGAGTGCAAAAAGCATGCCACTTTCTGTACGTACGTGTGTGCGCGTGTGTGCGAAAACAACGGTTTACCTGCTTGTGAAGTCACTGAAGTCACTAGTTAACCTTAAATTCACAATAAGCTAACAGGGTGGGGCTCTGTGTTGAACGCCCAAATAGAGAAACAAACACTTGAACAGCACACTGAATGTGGCCTCCAACCGGGCTGGTAACTGATGTGTGTGTGCGTGGTGATTTACATGAGACGTGACGTGCTGAGATGGGCTATGGATGCGCATCCGTGTGTGTGTGCGTGTGTGTGTGTGGCGTGTGTGCGTGTGCGTGTATGTGAAAGTGCCTTTTTTTTTAATCCTTGTCTTTTTTGGGGAGTTGTGAATCCACTCACGCATGTCCTGAACGAAGCGCAGCAGCAGCAGCACTCTGAATGAAATAATAATAAAGTGTTAAGTAGATTACTGAATTATGAATCTAGCATTAACCCATTGTGACATTGCACTTTGATGTATAGGAATTGTGTACTTGGCATGTAGCATCATAACATGTTGGTGCATTTTAACCGGAGAGGGGAGGTTTCTTTGAATGTGTTTCATAATAAAGGCAATGGTTTCTTTTGTCCGTTAGTGTTGCTGTATTTGAAAAACGGAGCTTCCCGACGCCGAGCTCGTATAGCCAAAATGGATTGTAACGACGTGTTGTATTTATATTCTAAAGAAAGCGGAACAAATTAGCATCCAAGTCCTTGACCGATCGAAGCTTTTCTTCACATGAAGTGTCGCTAAATGTTTTGTTGAACACTCAATAAACCTCCATGTGTCTTCTGTAGCTCCGTGGTGTTCTTTCCCCATCCTAGCAAAAACATCTATGTTGAACAAAAATGTTTTTTGTTTTTGTTTTTTTCAGCTGCTTAAACAAGCCGGTCTCCTGGTCTTTGAACGCGATGTGATATTTCATGTGCGTTCAATGTTTTCATAATAAGGCATCGGTCCATTCCCCACTGGTTCTTCGGGTGTTGCGCAACACCTAAAACTCACTTATTTTAAACCCCTTTGAGGAAAAGCAGCAAATCCACATATCAATGACTTGTAATTTGCAGTTCAGGTTGGACATGGTTTGGGAGTTTGACAAGCACACCAGCACCCTCTTGTGGACAATGTGTGCACTGACTGATTCCCATGGTTGGTCACGAAACAAAGCAGCGGATCGCGTAAGAGAAACTGACTTTTATTTTCAAGGCAATCATCTCCCAGCTCAGTCAAAGTTATTAAAAATTAACTTAAAACATAAACAAGTTCAAGCTTAGTTTGACACAAAATCACTTCAACGTCGGCAGCTTCCTCTTTGTCATCCCATCTCTGGGTGACACCCGTTCAGTCGGTTGCTGTGTCTCTTTGGTCTGGAAGGCAGCACTGGGAAGCTGCCACTTGGACCCCAGAACAGTTCTGTGTTGATCCGAGCCTGCGGCTCTGGCTCTAGCCCTTGGATCCCGGCTTGAGGATGCTGAAGGGCTTGGAGTTCCGCAGCGAGGCCGAGATCTCCTGCAGGAAGGAGGCGATGTGCAGGTCTTTCTCGGACTTGCGGCCGTCGAAGATGACCACCGTGGTGAAGTGCGGCTCGGGCCGCGTCAGGTAGTAGGTGCTCTGCACCTTGTCGTCGTAGAAGTGCACCACCTTGTCCAGGGTGTTGAGCTCGGCGGCGCGGTCGCCCATCATCATGATGACGTTGGGCCAGTGCGTGAGCGGCCGCTCGCCGCTCGGCAGCGACACCACGGCCGGGAACTGCTCCACGCCCTTGGGCGCCTCGCGGTAGGAGTGCGGGTGGTGGTAGCCGTGGCCCTGGAAGCTCTCGGAGCCGCGGTTGTCGAACACCAGGGACACGTTGCTGGCGTCGTGCTTGCGGATGAAGGAGGAGATCTTGCCGTGGTAGTCCGGCGTGGTGCGGGCGGTCAGCGCCCGCATGTCGGCCGGCGCCGTCTGCCGGCTCAGCGCCTCGTGGAAGTAGAAGCTGAACTTGGCCAGGAGCAGCGCCTGGAAGCGCTGCAGCCAGAGGTAGAGGTGGGGCGGCTGCACGGCCTTCTGCGACTGGCCGCCGAACAGGTGCTTGCGGGTCTCCCGCTGCCGCTGGAAGAGCTGGCCCCAGGCCGTCAGCTTGGAGTTGGCGCCGTGCAGGCTGAGCAGGGCGGGCAGGAAGCTCCACTCCGACACCTGGGCCTGGCAGCGCAGCAGCTGGGTCACCACGTCCACCTCCATCTGGAAGCCCTCCTCCACCCGGCCCAGGATGGGGTGGTGGAACCTGGGGGCAGAGGAGGAGCAGGGGTGGCTGAGCTAATTCATGGGGACCGGAAAACACTTTGTCACTCTGAGAATAAGAAAAGCGCAAGTCCGCAATACAGTGCGCACACACACACGTATAAACACACACAGTAGCTGGCTGCCAGATATTCCTCCAGGTGTGCAGGTGAAGCTGTGACCTTCACTCTTCAGTGCACAGTGGACGTGGTGTAGCTGCTGGTGCCGCTGTGGCTTGTTCCAACACAAAGCTGCTGACATGCTGTTTCCAGGATTAGGTCCCATTTCTGCTTTGGCCTCAATGTGTCATACGCTGCTTCACTTCCTTTCCTCACACTGGTCTCTGCGGCGCTCCGGTGAAACGCAGTTGCGACCAAGCTAGACAAATGCTTAGATAGGAGGGCCGCGTGATATGAGGGAAACATGCAATGTGCGATAACGCTCTCAAGCATCCCAACTGCAATATGATTCACAGTATATGAGCAAAGCCTGTCGTGAAAAGGTGAATCACTCATTAGTACCACTTCAGTAAGGATTGCAAAAGGCCAATCCTCCGATTTGCACAATATATTGACATGTAGAGTATGAATGCATAGTGCATGATAACACACCATTTATCACAGCTCAGGTAGTCTTGTTGTCATGTTGATATCTTGTTACTGACAGATTAGCGATATACTGTGCAGCCCTGTTTGACAGACGGACGGACACTGACTTGGTGCTGTATTTGTGCATGACCGCCTCCAAGCTGGTGACCAGCTCCTCGGAGTTGATGCTCTTCTGGCTGCCCAGCGAGTGCATCTTCTCGTACAGGTCGGCCATCTCCATGCGGGCCTGCGTGAAGTGGCACAGCTGCTCGGACAGGTGCGACAGCAGGTCCTCCAGGTAGGAGGCGGAGGCCGGCTGGCTGTGGCGGCCCGTGGTGGCCACCTTCCTCAGCTCGTTGTACAGCGAGGTGTAGATGGTGCGGATGGAGTCTTTGCGGCTGAAGAACGACTGGCCGCCTGCAGAGGAGGAGGAGGAGGAGGAGGAGGAGGAAGAGCGGAGAGCCGCGGGAGTGAATCTCGTGCGGCATCCGTCACCGTCGTGGCAACGCACCGTACAGCGCCACCTGGTGCCAGGTATGATTGTGACGTCTCATAACCCGTTAGAATGAAGAACGCCACTGGGTTAAACCACCGTCTGTAGACTAACACAGCTGTTCCTGAAAACATTCCTAACAGTCTCACAACTGTTGCCGTTTCTTTAACTTCTCACACTCACACCTGGGGGCAATTAAGAGTCTCCATTTAGAGACTCAAATCAACAGGAGTACCAAAGACATGGTGAGAACATGCAAAGTTCTCCACAGAGACCGGGATGTGAACTCACGACCTTTGGCAGTGAGACAACAGCACTGACCACTGTGTGGCCCACTCATGCCTGCTAAAAGCTATCCCAGTGCACTCAACATGTTTCAGTTACAGTATTTTCATTGTTCTAGATCGAGAGAAGTGTCTGTCGTTTTACTTTCCCCTGTAGTGCATGTGTGTATACCATTCACTGTTTCTAATTTCTTGTCATTGATACTACTTTCTCTGTTGTCTTTGCCTCCTGCAACGATGCAAAATTTCCCCAATGTGGGTCAAATTAACCCTAACCTAACCCTTCCTTATCGTTCCCTACTCAAATTTAAGAGGCTACAGTCAGAGATTTTTCTTCTTTTTTTAAGAAAACAACAATTCATTTTCATTTTCATTCACAGTTTCATTTTATTGATGACTAGTCCGACGGGTTGGAACAAAGTCAACCATGCACTTAGAGCAATGATCGGTGTTCTGATGCTCCGGTCCCGGGTCCAGGCGGTGGCATACGTACCAACTTTCTGGCCCAGGAAGGTCATGTTGTGGTAGGCCTTCTCTGCCGCCGAGAGGTGAGCCAGTGCGGCCAGCAAGGCGGCCCACAAGGCCCCGGAGCTTTTGCTGCTGTCCTTCTCCTTCTCGACGTAGTCCTTGGCTCGGTCGAAGGAGAACACGCCGAGCTGGGTGAAGAAGCTCTCCAGGATGGCCCTCTCCCGGGGCACCGGCCGCAGCTCCTCCACCTCGGTCATGACGGAGACGGGGCCCCGCGCAAGCACGGGGGGGGGGGGAAGCTAAACGAGCATGATTAACAGCCAGGCAGCCATCGCTACAACGATCCTTTAACCGCCCGGTATTATTGCGAAGCACGATCGGGGAGTGAATGCTTTCAGTGTAGAGGGAAAACCACTATTTCATTGGATATGTCGGCGTCTGCCTGACCGTATTATCGTCTTCCGCTACACTGGATGTAAACACTACGGAGAGTTCAGAGGGACAAAATAGGTGCAGCCGAGATGGGCAGTGGGCACCGACTCTATGCCTCGACGATGTGTTCAAGTGTGAGCATGTTTGTTGAAGCATGTACGTTTGGATTCAACAAATAAGCTTACAGTGTGTTCTGAAAGCATTTTTGTCGGATAGAAGAGAGAGAGAGAAGCTGGGGGGTAAACAAAAAGTTTATTTTTTTAACCTTCATGGGTAAAAAGGTCCAGTATAAACAACAGCTGTAAAGAAAAAAGGTCAATATTTATTTATTTCAATTTGTTACTGAGGCAAGAGTTGGACCAGGCTATTGTTGTTGAAAGTTAAGAAAAAGGATTCACAAACACAGAGACAGTCAAGTTCAGTTCGGTGGAAATGATCGACCGGAGACAACAGAGACACCTTTCCCAAACAGCTTCATTGATGTAGAGACTGATTTGCTTAATGCAACTGCAAATATATTTTTGAAGACAGCTGAAAGTCAACGATGCTCTTAAAGAAGTTACTGACTGTCATCATTTTCAAGTCCTTATGGCAAATGTACCTTCAGTCTATCACCAGGCAACCAGAAATACTAGATTGCTTTGGGAGGTAGCAGCTGACCTCGGTCTGGAAATATTGAAAATTGCTAACAAAAATAAAGATAGTAATAAAAAAAAATTAAAAGATAATAATTCCACATCCAATGGGTCTCTAGTACCTTCAACACTGGATAGCCCAGCTCCTCTTCCCTTTTTTAAAATGTCAAAGGGGTGCAGCTCCAGGCTACTTTTCTTCAATGGAAAAGCGGCCAAAACGGCTCTTTGGATGATTTGGGTTGCCAACCCCTGATTTGGGCTGTCACGAAGGACATCGGTGTCAGTTTCAAACTCTATCGCTCAAGCTGCAGAAAAGACAGATGACCCTTGTAGAAACAATCACAGATTTGACAGCCATGGAGACATCAGAGGGGGAAAAAGGCAGGAAAGTGTATCTCATCGGAACTTTTTAAAGCAGCAAAGCCGACAGAAGGCTCGGGGAAAATAAACATGACTTGCTTCTGTTGTTTGCTGGCCTTAATTTGGTTTAGCAGTAGTTAAAAAGAAAACACCACCACTTCTAAGGAGTCATTGTGAATGGTAAATGGACCGGTTCATAGCATTTTTCCAGTCTTCATGACCACTTTTACTGGTTAACATGTACTCACTCATTCGATTACATTTTGCTTGCAAAAACTGATAAATTTCACACATAGACGTACATATTTTTAATATATCTCTCATATTTTTCTGAGCAAAGCTTATTGTACACTTCAGCTGCTTTACCCATTCATTAACAAGTTCCGAACATGTGGTTTTCTGGGTTTTCTCTCTGACGTTTAACACAACCGCTGATCTTATCTTTGCTGAGCTACAGATGTTAGACCACAGCACTTAACCGGCTTTACAGACTGCACAGACAAGGGCCTCCTTTCATAGAAAACAAATTGGTCCCGCTCAGAATGTGTATATACACTTGTTCTGCCAGGTCACTGTTGGAAGGTTACAGTCATAACCCCTGTTATGGTTAAATCTTAAAAATAGGCACTGTTTCATTCCCTGAAGACTCAAGGCATGTGGGCTGTTAACTAGCATCCATTCAGGGGGACTGTACAAACTAAGATCTGACTACATCTCCCATAACTCTCTCTCTCTCTCTCTCTCTCTCTCTCTCTCTCTCTCTCTCTCTCTCTCTGTCAAAGGGTTGTGTCTCTGTGCCCCTTAAAGAGTGTGATCTGTATCCAAATGAGTACATCTCATATTTACTCTCAAGCTCCTCAACTCCTCCCTGCTCGGTAAGTGACATCATCTCTCTCTCTGCCTCTCTCCACTGATGGTGAGTCTGTCACCACATCAATAATTTCAGTAAATGTTACTGTTACTACACTATCCTCAATATCAAATCGTTTCACTGGTTGCTGTTTGATATTGAGCATACCACAAGTCAGGCATAAGTGTCCGCTCTGGAACAACAACATAGGAAGGAAGGAATGAAGTAATTTAAACCAGATATGCTTCCTTAATATAGTCAAGGCAAACTCCATCTAAAATTTAGGAAACTTACTGATGGTAACAACATCCTGCTTGATGCTGAATTCTAATATGAAATGAGAAATACGAAAAAAAAATTACATTATCAAAAAATTATATATATACATACATACATGCATATATTATCTTTGCTGCTTTGATATACACTTCAAATTAATTAATTACAGTGATTAATTAAATTAAAATCTGCAAGCATGTAACCTTTCATCCATTATCTTGCCTGCTATATACTATAATGGACGGACCTTATTGGTGGGAAGTATTGGTGCCAACCACTCAGCTATGGTGGGCGATCAAAAGTAAATAACCTCACCTTTCATCAGGTAACGCCTGAGTGTTGGTGAGTGAGCTGCAAGGCTTAGCTGCAGATACAAATGAATTCTAATTAACCCAGTTGGAGGACGGTTGTATACTATGTAATTCAGATTTTGCTTCATTGTAAACCAGAATAAAGATTCTCCCTAAGAGCTCACTGACTAAGTCAACATTAGTGAAAACATCTATCAAAAAAAGAGTCTTTAGCTATGGTAGTGAACTACAGATACGCTCTTTCCTCCTTAAATGAGTCTGTGGTGCAATTGTGTTTCATGTTGCAAACTAAAGGTTGGCGGCTCAAAGCCACAGATTATTTTGCGCTCCTACATTTCCCCCGGTATAACACATGTGTCAATCCATCCCTATATCTAGGACGCAGTGCTGCCTCTGCAAAAATTCAGTCATTAATCAAAGTTTCATGTAAGTCTGTAGGACAGCTGTGAGCATCATGCTGACACACATAGACATTAATCAAAAATAAAGTGTCGAATACATTCACATTTAAATTGATATCCAGACCTGCATGCCTGCACATACAAACAGTGTCTGTGTTATGAGAGGCCCACACAGTGCAGCATACTTTACGCTCCGTCCTTTCACAGGGCTGTGTCCTGAATATATGTGGTTTTATGGTTTTGCCCACTAATCATTGAAGTTACCACGAAGATCCTTTTGGTGAAGTGCCAGCTGAAATCAGCTGATTGTCACTTACAGATGAAGCCTCTTTTCACAAGAATTCGATTGGTGCTGCTGGGAGTGCAGTACCAGGTGTTAGTACCCTCAGCCCATGGAAGGGTCCGAGGGCCTACTTTGTATATGTTGTTTGTTTGCTCCTGCAAAGTTCTCTGAGATGTCGTTTGCTATCAACTGGCACCACTGGCGTCAGTTTATTTTGAAAAGTGGTGGGGACGATGATCCATAGTTTGGAAACTGGTGTGATTGTTGCGTTATCCAATGGTGCCGGAATGACAGCATATCAGACGCCTATGACTGGCACTTTAAATCAATTAAAGTTGTTTTGAGTTGAGGTGTATCACCAGCATTGCTCTCAGTCCAGACAACGTGGAGCTCGGCTCGACAAACCTTCCTTGTGAATTACCTGAGTGGATCTCCAAGTTTTATTCGGCAGGTTATTGTGGCATGCTATAAGGTCTGTGATGATTGCTATCCTCTCTCACCTCTGCGTCATTTACACAACAGAAGCTCACTGTTATTTAGCAGGTACCTCATTTTTTAGATGGGCTGTATCTAATGATTCCAAGAAACAGTAACGGGGAAAGAACAGTGCTGAGCTGTAATCATCGATCAAGACAGAGCCGTGTTTGTGCCTATCAGCAGTTCTGTCTGCTTTTGATAAGACACTTTTTTACCCTTGTGATTACAGACAGTTGGCATCTTGTGCACAGATTGTGATTACGTGACATTCAGCAGAAGTGCTGAATTTTATTATGAGTGTGTCTGCGTGTGTTATCTTTTTTTATTCTCTTTTGTTTATTTCTGTTGCTGTGGTGTGGGTGACTGAAAATGATAGATAGATAGATAGATAGATAGATAGATAGATAGATAGATAGATAGATAGATAGATAGATAGATAGATAGATAGATAGATAGATAGATAGATAGATAGATAGATAGATAGATAGATAGATAGAAAGAAAGAAAGAAAGAAAGAAAGAAAGAAAGAAAGAAAGAAAGAAAGAAAGAAAGAAAGAAAGAAAGAAAGAAAGAAAGAAAGAAAGAAAGAAAGAAAGAAAGAAAGAAAGAAAGAAAGAAAGAAAGAAAGAAAGCAGATTACTGCGCCTTTGAAAACTAGGCTACTGTTCCTTTAAAAACAGGGGCCGTCCCTTTCAGAACAGGGTACTGTCCCTTTAAGAGCAGTCAGTCCGTGACTGTCATGTCTGCAAGTCAAAGAAGGTTCTGCCCGGGGCTCGTGCCGAATTATTAGCTCGCTGTTTGCTCTCATTTACATGAAGCTTATGTCAGTGCTGTGTCTCAGTAGTGTGTTTTGTTCCTCGTCGAAGACAGAACCACAGATATATCGTTTGTGACAAGAAACTGTGAGGTTTAGCGAGCTGAAGGAGCTGAAGGAAGCCCACGATGGCTCCCGAAATGATCGGTGAGTTGACTGAATTTAAGCGCAGTTAAATGAAATTAAACATTTCAGTGTGTGTGTGCGTGTGTTTGTGAATGTGAGATACATATATAGACATAGATGGAGAGTTTACTTTGCTTGTTCATAGCTGATTTAACGTGCTAGACGAGAAGCGGTCTGCTGCTGGAATGCACTATGTTGCAAATCTTGCTCTTTGCCTAGTAGAGATGAAGTAATCACACAAGGCACAAAGGCTGCAGGTGAATCTGTATTACTGCATCCAGAGGTTTATCTGAATGAGCCAGAATGATGGATCTGTAGATAGATGGAGATATAGTACCTTCCTCGATCGCGCTGAGGTACCCTTCGGCATATTCAAGTTCCAGGTTACAACACCAAAAAACGTCAACAATCAAAAAACGTAGTATTTACGTTACAATGGATCAAAATATCGCGATATTAAGTCATTACTGTTGGGATGCATATGCAAAAAGCATAGAATCTATGCGTATTGGTGCGAAAGAAGTTCCACACTATGCATGACTCCTCGTTATCATAAGAAAGGCGCTTCACTGTAATCTCTCTCTGTTTACACTGTTTTATCATGGATAACGACAAATAGGGACACTGTGAAATGACCATGAAAAAGTGAAACAAAGGAAATCAAGCTGCCGCCCGACCAATGTGGTCGTCCTGTTAGGTTGAAACACGAAATGTTAAAAAATATGTAGTGTGTTTGTGATGTTCCCATATCAGCAGCTATAACTTTGCCAGCTTTGTTTTTGTTTCTATCGTAACAGTTACGTAACACACCACAGACACACAGCTGACTGTCTCCCTGTCCCGCAGCTCACTCCGTCCGTCGCCATGGACTCTGAAAAAGAGCTTCTGATGGAGTACGCCAAGATGATGACTGACATGATCATACTGTGTGCCACTCTGGCACTGTCGCTCTTCTTCTGGGTCCTCTCCCTCACCATCAGCACCTACTACGGTGAGCTGAGCCGTCTGTCCGGACACCTCTCTCTGGTCTCTCCTGCCACCCCTGAACACATGCGAGAGGCCTTTTGAGACAGTTGCATACAGTATCCCAGCTGATGGTCAAGCAAATCATGTGCTCTTCTGAGTCTGACCCAGATTTCCTCACTCTACAAATGCTCCGTTTGCCTCCTTTCTCCTTGCAACTTAAGACAAATTACACACTGACTCGAAATCCATCAGTCCACCAGCTGTTTATAGTTGACTTCCAACCACGGGTCCTAATCAGTTTGACCGGTATATTTCCCATCTTAGAGTCAATACATCTTCTGAACAGTATGTTGTCTTATAGTGTGACATGTAGATAACTGTCTGGAACTCCAAAGCCGGAGCACACCACTCTGGCTGTGGTTACCCTGAAGCATGTGAGGAGGCAGCAGAGTCTGGATTCAAAGTCTGAAGATCTTTTGTGCTGTGACTCTCTCAGTAGACCTTTGTTTTGGTTATTTGTCAAATGTGCAGGCACAATGAGCTACAAAACGTCCGAACCAGTCCCGAGATTTCCGACTTCAATTCTATACTGTTTCCAGCACATAGTCCAATGACTGTGTGATTGGGCAGGAGTTGGTGATTATAATGGTTGCGTGTGTGTCTGCGTGCTTGCAGGGACACTGCAGCCAGTGTCGCCATGGCGATGGCTCTTCTCCATACTGATTCCTCTGGTGCTGACGATCCGGGCGCTGAAGAGACGCAGTCTGGACCACTCAGGAGCTCTGGGAGGTGAGACTCTTGTGGTTAGTTAAAAGGAAGGGCGGAGCAGACGATTTGGTTCCGATCAGGCGAAAACGTTATTTTAGTCTGGAGGTCAGTGCGTCATGTTCCTGGAGAAGAATCTTTCGGGGAAAACAAGTCGTCTGAAATGCCACTAATGACAGCGGTAATGTGACTTTTTCCCTGTCCTGACAGAACTCATCTTTGTGGCAGCACACGCCAGGGAAGCGACGCTTTTTAAGGAAAGATTTGAGGGAACCACACTGTGCTAATAACATTTTTGACGGTTGCTTTTATTAATGATGAAGCGTTCCATTGTGCTCAGAGATATTTACAAGATAGGAGGTTATGGGAAATCTTTTTTTTTTTTAATATAAAAACCACAGTGTTCTGAGATCTCGGCTCGCTCCGCTCAATGACGTCAACGTCACGGAGCACTTTTTGGTGGATCTGAAGCTGCGTTTTTGTCCGCTTCTGCGAATCCGCTGTTTTTATGCAAAGATTCACAGGAACCTGATTTTATCTGTGCCTATCTACAGTCCGGTACAGTTCCAGGACAAATCGGACCGTTCCTCTGAACAGAATGTGTTTTTCCTCAGCTCTGCTGGTAGGATTCGTATTGACGATGGCCAACTACAGCTTCTTCTCATCTCTGCTGGCATTCTTCATAACCTCGTCCAGACTGACGCGATGGGGCGCAGAGCAGAAGAAGAAGATCGACGTGGAGTACAAAGAAGGCAAGCGAGCGAGCTGTTTTTATGGCTGGAATGATGTGATGGTGAATGGATAATTATTGGTATCGTTTTGTTTGCGGTTTCTAGGGGGCCAGAGGAACTGGGTACAGGTCTTCTGTAACGGAGGAGTTCCCACGGAGCTGGCGCTGCTCTACATGATCGAGGTGACACGGGCTCGAAAAAGAAGAAGGCTCAAGCTCGCCCATGTTTCCTGCTTATTTGACACTAATGCAGACTGCGCTTCCAGGTGGGCCCAGGTGAGATCCCCATAGACTTTGGGAAACAGTACTCGGCCTCCTGGATGTGCCTGTCGCTGCTGGGCGCCCTGGCCTGCAGCACAGGAGACACCTGGGCCTCGGAGGTGGGACCGGTCCTCAGCCAAACCAAACCCAAACTCATCACCACCTGGGAGGAGGTCCCCACAGGTGAGAGGGCCACAGAGAGGGAGTTAGAGCCGAAAGAGAGAGGTGGATGGACAATGTCCATTCTGCTAACCAGAAAGCATCATCAACGTATGAGCATACCTGGCTCACTCATTTCTCAGGTTTTTCAGGTTTTACCAGAAGAAGAAAAGAAACACTTGCTTTCAAAAAGAAACACATTAATAGTTAGGGCTGAAATGACTACTCGAAGAACTCAATTCTCACAATATGAGACCTATTCCATGTGTGTTTCAAGTGGACCTGAATTGCTGTTGCAGATCAGATACCAGCACAAACTAAAGCAGTGTAGCTTGAACATGTCTACATAATAAATATTATCAAATGGTAATGTAGATAGATGCTAGTAAGAAGCAGTGTTTATTATTGATTTTGTAATTCTTTTTCTTCTTCTTTGAGTAGAATCTGAATAGAATATGCCTTTTATTTGTTTCTTCAACCAGGCCAATACCTCAAAATTTGGGGAAAAAGTTCAGATAGTCTACAAATGTTATATCATTTGTGATGATATCATTTGTGATGTTATATCTTTTGTGATGTTATGAAAACATTTGCGATGTTATGATATCATTTGCGATGTTATATCATTTGTGATGTTATGATAACATTTGTGATGGCTCAAGGTCACCAACAACAAAAAAAAAAACAATGGTTTTGAATGGGTTCGGAGCATCACAGCGTTCCTCATATTTTTCCGCCCACGTCCAGGGACCAATGGGGGCGTCACCCCGGTGGGGCTGGCGGCCAGCTTCCTGGGCGGCCTGGCGGTGGGCGCGGCCTACTTCCTGACCCAGCTGCTGACGGTCAGCGACCTGCACATGGCCGACCCCCAGTGGCCCATCATGGTGTACGGCGGCATGGCGGGCCTGCTCGGCTCGCTGCTGGACTCCTTCCTGGGGGCCCACATGCAGTACTCAGGTGAGAGGCGGGACGCGCCCCGGGGGGGCGGGGGGCCCGCGGACCCTTCTTCGTCGTCTCACTCTAACGCCCCCTGTCGCTGTCGCCCCCACGCAGGCTTCGACTCCAGCATTGGCAAGGTGGTGAGCTACGAGTCGGCCACCACCCAGCGCATCTGTGGGAAGCCCATCCTGGACAACAACGGGGTGAACCTGTTCTCCTCCGTGCTGGTGGCTCTGGTGCTGCCCGGCCTGGCCTGGGGCGTGTGGCCCCGCTAGAACGGCCGAGCTGCCGCTTCGTCTGGCGCTCCGCCACTCACACACACACACGCGCACACACACACACGCACACACACACACTCTGGCTGGAGATCTCTGCTGCAGTAGAACTGACAGGAGCTGGTGCCCTTATGGGACTGAAACAAAGGGACACGTCCGCTTCAGGCCTAAGCTGTGAAACCTACGTGCAGTGAAATGAGATAAATGTACCGCTTTGGAAACGCTTAAATCCGTGTGATTTAATGTGACACTTTACAGTTTTATGGCTCGGGAAATATCTCAACGCTCAGATGTCCGACAGTCTTGTCTCCTCAGACTAACCACAAAGTTCAGCTTCGGGAAAGAGAGTCCAAAGAGAGCGGTGGCTTTTCAGAGGTATCACTGTTTTTATTTCAGAGTGTCAGAGAAAAGGCACTAAACCAAACCAGGAGTGACATTGACGTTGAGTGGGGAGGGGAGGGGGAGAGGCGCAGTTTGTCAGGGTTCGAGTTAAATTAATAGAAAGTTTACATACAGACACCCACACACACACAGCTCGCTATCTACACGCGTCCCGATCAAACAACAACAGGCTGAGACTCCGGGAGCCGTGAAAGGACATTTCCCTGCAATATGTCGGTCGGAGTTTGTGAAGACGCCGGAGCACAGAGCATCGTGCAAGGCCAAATAGCAAAAACCAGAAACGTAATAAAGGAGGTTTTTTTTTTTTTTCTTCCTTCAGCTCAAATCTCCCAGCAGTAAAAGCTGCCCAAACAACAACAGTAAAGCTCAGATTTTACTAAAAGTCACACAGCTTCTCGATCAAGACATTTTGTGTTGAAAGTCTGTTGAAATCACCCAGAAATATTGGAGGAGTCCGCGCCTCTACGTTTTTCTCAGGGATGTAGTGAAGGTGACGGGCGACGCCGTGGTGAATCCAGCCTGAACGTAGCCTTAAAGTAAAGCGTGCACTGGTAGTGATCTTCTGATTATCCTTGCATGTGTGCCGTCGCTCTGCCCCACCTCCAGCTGGGGTCAGACATACACGCAGTCCCACTGCTGGGCCGCCGCCTTCTCCCAGACGGGCAAAAACTAGGACTCCGTGGGGTGAATATCGTTTTTACAAGGTATCAAAAACTCTGTGGTGGCTGTTTTTGGCCAAAATAAAGCTGAGGTGTCTGGAAAAGTATCGCTTCATATTTTGGACTGAAACAAAGTGTGTGCGTGTGTGTGTGTGTTTGTGACAGTTTTACAATAAATATGTGATCACACCCTTACTCTCTTCCTTCGGGTCGACCTCGTCTTTTCAAAGTGGATGATACCGGCACATACTGCCTCTGTGTCATCTTCAGCATTGCCAGGAAAAAAAACGTAGTGTTTGGATCTGTGACTACACACGACTTCTCCTCGCACACACACCTGCTCTCTCTCTCTCTCTCACGCACACAAACACACACGCGGGCCGGGAGCAGAGAAGAGGAGCAGGAGGAGGGGAGGGGGGGAGGAGGGGCGGAGCTTGAGGACAGAGTCTGATGTGATTGGAGGACGGGGCCGTCCGTGGGTCACAGCTGGTCCTTGTAGTAGCCCAGTTTAGCGAAGGACATCTCTCTGCGCAGCTGCATCACCTCCCAGAACATCTGCTCAGCTACACACACACACACACACACAGCGCATTAGACGCTATCAAAAACATGGCACATTTACTCCTGCTCAGATTCAAGTATCCAAAATCAGCCTGTATTAGGACACTATTAGGAGTCCACTCAGTATTTACATCTTAAAGGATGTGATAAAAGCTGAAAAGCCGCTCTCTCACTGTGTGTGTGTGTGTGTGTGTGTGTGTGTGTGTGTGTGTGTGTGTGTGTGTGTGTGTGTGTGTGTGTGTGTGTGTGTGTGTGTGTGTGTGTGTGTGTGTGTGTGTCTCTCACCGTCCTGCTGTTTGACCAGCCCTTGGTGGATGTAGCGAATGTAGGTGAAGAAATTACACACTGCTGTGATCTGAGAACACAAAGACTCCGTATCAGTTGAAAGCATGTCATCCAACATGGCTGAAGTAAGTGTGTGTGTGTGTGTGTATGGCAAATATGGCAAATTGACTTTATAATATGGCAGTTTCTTGTTTTTTTTGATCATTTTCAACACAGATTTATTTAACAGTTTTGTCCAGCAGGGGTCACAATGAGACAATGTTAAACCTCGCAAATCATTCACACTGTGTGTGTGTGTGTGTGTGTGTGCGTGTGTGTATACAGTACATAGATACTCACTCTGTATCTACAGTAGGGAGACACGTAGTAATAGTTGGTCGAATCTCCAAACTTGATTCTGTGCTTACAGGTTTTGGTCTGACCACTCAGGGCACATTTTCTGGCAAGACGGAGACAGAGAGGGGAAAGGCTCCATGGGTTCACTGTTCGGACGCTCACAACTCTGTCTGAGGGCTACTTTAACTCGACGGGACTAGCTCTAAGACCGCAGGAAGCGAGGGAGGAGTGAGGGGGAGGAGGAGAGAGGTAATGTTCAAGGGTCCTCGGATCTGATCTGATCTCGCTGGCCGGGCTGAAGGAGAAGGACTCTGGCCTGTTAGCGGGGAAGGGAAGGCGGGGCGGTGTGGTAGTAGGAGCCAGGCGGGGGTCGAGGGGACAACGGCGGAGACGTTTAAAGAATGCCGATGGTAGAGAGAAGGAGAGAGAGAGAGAGAGAGAGAGAGCTAGACAGACAGAGACGGAGAGTCAGACTTACGTGAGCAGCTCGGCCCTTCGCCCACTACAGGAGGAAAACCGAGGGAAGATGGAGAAGATGACCATGATGACAGAGCAAAGGCTCTCAAAGGATGGGGAGGAGGAAGAGAAGAGTGTGTGTGCGTGTCTGCGTGCGTGTGCGCGTGTGCGTGTGGTCTCACTTTGGTCCGCCACACTCCACCGCCGAGGCTTTGACCACGGGCAGCGGCTGGAAGCCCACGGGCTCCACGCTCAGGGTGTTCTGCTCCACGGCCTCCAGGATGGCCGAACCCAGCTGAGGGGAGGCAAGGGGTGACACGACAGGCCCGGGGTCAGAGGAGGAGGCGTATAAATGGGGCCCGTAAAAGCTTTAGGGAGCTCCACGCTACCTTTCTGAGACTAGAACAGCCACGGTTTGAACAAAAAATGAAATCTGCCGAGCACAACCATAGTGTGCCTGTGGCTTTAAGACAGGGAGGGCGCTGATTGGCTGGTAAAAAGTGTGTAATACCTTATACATACTACATACTACACACTAAGACTTTTCAATTCTTTATTTCCCAAAACTGATTCTCAACTTGTGATACATTTCAATACATGTAAAGCAATGACCAAATACTTAAATTCCAGGATTATTTCCTTGAAAAGAAGACGTCCTCATGCTCAGCTGATGGTGATTAACAGTGTGTGTACCTCGCTCTTGCTGAAGGTGAGGCAGGGGTAGATGTCCTCGCGGTAGACCCTCTCCAGGAAGCAGCAGCCGCGGTCCAGCGTGGGCTCCTCCTTCCAGGCCTTGAAGTCGCTGAACAGCTGGCTGTCCACCTGCAACCCAGGCGCTCCAGGTTAGCAGCCCCCCACACACACACACACAGACAGACAGATGCGGAGTGGGTGGCTCGGTACCTCTCTGCACTCGCGCACGATGGGCTGCGTGGCGGCGGGGTCGGGCTGCGAGCCCAGCATGGCCGAGGACGTGCTCTTGTTCCGGCTGTGGCCCTTCCTGAAGCCGGACTTCACCCCACCCCCCACCGCCCCGGCCGGCGGCAGCTCGCCCAGGGGGGAGGTGGGGGAGGACAGGACCAGCGTCTTCAGGGCCTGGACCTCGGCCTGGAGGACGTCGATCTGAAGAGGAGGAGGAGGAGGGAGAACAGACACAATGTTTACACAGTGAGTGCAAAAGATAACTCCAAGAGGAGTTAGGTGTTGTCACCTTGCCCAAGGCTTCCTTCAGCTGCTTTTCTGCCGTCGCCTGTTTGACGTTGGCTTCTCTCACCATTTTGTGGGCCTCCTGGAAAGCACACACACACACACGCACACACACACACACACACACACATTAACATTTTGGACGCTTGTCTTCAGGGCGCCGGGGTTTTTAGCGGGTAGCAGCACCTCCACAAACTCACAACCAATCGAAGAAGCGCCACTCTGAAGACACACAGTAGCGCACGTGAGGGTACAAGAAAGCACACACGCACGCACCGTCACACGCGCGTACACACACACACGCGCGCAGAGAGAGAGAGGCTGGAATCCCGTCACCTTCTGAGGGAAAGGGAAAGGAGAAGGAGGAGGACGAGCGTGGAGGAACTAGAGGAATGACAGCAGGTGGGGTGGTGTGTCGCGCGTGTGAAAGTTTGCACCATGTCTTCTTCAGTGTCTCCTGGGGGGGGTGCTTTGTGAACTCTGACAGATATCCTCCAGGGATTTTGCTTCAGAGGTAGAGAGCTAACAGAGCTACAGCAGGCTACTTAGAGCCAGAGCCCTTTAATGAGAGAGCCACATCACACTTATACATTATGTAATAGTTTGGGCACACTTTCCCATTGACTTGAATGGGAAAGTGTGTACAAACATTTGACTGATAGTAGTCTCTCTCTCTCTCTCTCTCTGTGTTTGTGTGTAGTTGTGTGTATATAAAGATCAATACTAATGAATTGATTTTTTTAAAATTTTTAAAATGTTTCTTCTTGTGTGGATGTATGTGTGTGTGCTGTACCAAAACAAAAACATGTTTATTATTTTCATTAATTAATTACATTAAGCTGTCTTTTCACTCCACAATGGTGGCTGAAATGACATCACGCAAATGTAATTTACAACTAACAGGCTGTTCCTGGTTTATAACACTATATTATGTTGTTAATTTAGATCTTTAACATGCTTTGACGGAACACACAAACACACAAACAAACCTTTCTGCAATAGTTTCATTCAGTTACGATGTGAGAACATACGATATGATTGTGTAAAGATTTTCACCAAACGTGAATGACACAGAAAGACATAGCTGCTGCAGCCTAGAAACGGTGGGACTGAACGCTGTCTCTTTAAAAGGGCTTGGCCCGGTTGCATTCTGGGAAATGTAGGACTCTGGTTGTGTCTGTCTGGTTGTGTTGCAGCGATTCCTTTGAGCGACACTCGAAAGCCAAACGGCCGCGGCCGCAGGCTCGACAGGAAGGGAGACAGGAAGTAGGATGTGAGGAAGTAGGATGTGAGGAGGAGGGAGGGAGGGAGGGAGGGAGGGATGGAGGGAGACAGATGGATGCGGAGGGGGGGGTGGGGGAGGGTGGTGGACCGACCTGGAAGAGAGAGGCGGTGAGCTCCTCCAGCTCCTGGCCGAGCTGGTCCCTGACTTTAGACAACCTCTCACACTCCTCATCCTTCAACAGCAGCTCCTTCCCCACACACGCACGCACGCACGCACACACACACACACACACACACAAACAAAAAGAACACAACACAACAGAAAAACAACCAGCAAAATGAACAGGGGAAACGAAAATCAAAGCATGGTCACGAACAGACAAGGAGATGGGGAAATCAAAAATTAGTGGAATGCGTCATCTCCCCCTTTCAAATTAAAATAAATAAATAATTAACTTCAACAAAATCTGAAACACAACGTGATGTCACTGTGAGGAAAAGCGGCACAAACACTCACACTCACTCCTCCACATCGCAACCACAGTCTGTGTGTGTGTGTGTGTGCGTGTGTGTGCGAGTGTGCGTCTCCTACTCTCTGGGCCTTGGCCAGCTCCTCCTTCAGCCTCTCGTAGCCTTTCTCCCGGACCTCCATGACCGAGGGGCTGCGTAGCCGCGACAGGCTGTCGCTCAGGGCGCCGCTCTCCTCGCCGTCCTCCCCGGGCAGGAGGCCGCCGTCCCCCGACTCCGCATCCTGACCCGGCACGCTGCTCGACCGTTGCCGCGGGGGAGACCACGGGGCCCGGGTGAGAGACACACAGCGCTCAGTTGGCGCCAGAACTCAGCCGATCCAGTGCGACCAACATTGAATCTATGACTAGCGACAAGTTAGGCAGTGGACAGGTGTCATGCGTTACGGCCGTCCCCTTTATGGCAAGCTAACGGCTAGCTAAGCTAGCTAACAAGGTAATTATCTTGTGTGCCCAGGACATACACAGACGTGGCCAGACGGGATTCTAGGGAGCTGGCTTCGAGTGAGAGCAGCCTGCGGGCCAGCTGTGGATGGATGAACCCCCTCCCTTCGCCCCGACCCCCGACCCCCCCGCTTTACCTGCCGTTGTGGCTGTGCCTCGGGGTGGAGTAGACGGGCTGCGTGGGGAGCTGGTCGGCCCTCAGGCCGGGAGGGGGCGCTCCCAGGGAGTGCGTGCGGTACAGGGAGGTGGGCGGGGCGCTGTGGCGGGCGGGGGCCCGCTGCTCCGCTTGGTTCTGCGGGGGGGGGAGACCGGACACACACACACACACACACACACACGCGCAAAATGAATGCAATCCCAGCACCCTGGCTGAGGCTGAGGGTGCGGGAGGTCGCGGCTCGGAGGCCTCCCGGGGGGCCCCTACCTGGAGGTCAGGTGTGGTGGGCGAGGCCAGGTTGACCTCATGGAAGCCCTCCAGGGTCTCTGCATTGCTCTGACCGCCGCTGCAGGCCATAGCAGCTGCTCTGGGACATCATACGCTCTGCGGGCACAGGGCGGCACGGTGGTCAGCGGGCGCGCTCGTTCGCCGAGCCGGGAAGGTGTGTGTCCGTGCGTGCGTGCGTGTGTGTGTGTGTTTTGGCCGTACCATAGTGCAGCTCGGAGCGGAGAAGCTGGCAGCTTGGATGGAGCGCTCGCGGTCGGCCGGTCGGGACGACAGACAGGCGGAGGGGTGACTCAGCAGACAGACAGGTAAACACCCTGCCGGAAGCACACACACACACACACACACACACACACACACACACACACACACACACACACACACACACACACACACACACACACACACACACACGCTCTCCTTTCATGTGGTGTTAGGGGAAACCATCCACGCGTTCGCTGCCTCCGATACGACCTCTGAAACTCCTCGACACCCGGGCCGGTGCCAGACATGGGAGCGACCTGCACCTCCTCTCTGTTTTGGCAGCGGAGCCGAAGTCTATTTCTGCACCAGAGATCCTGCATCATCATCACCACCACCACCATCATCATCATCGTCATGTTCTTTCTATGCGTCCTCGGTGTTAGGCTGCCTTTGTTCAGCCTGCCTCAGCAGGGCGTTTAAATAGCACACCTGCTTTGTCAGGTGTCTGTGTGCGTGTGTGTGTGTGTGTGTATTAAGAGGGTGTGTCCCTGCCCCACCCCCCCCCCCCCTTCACAGAACGCACAACAGTGGAATTCAGTAACCTGACGACAAATAGAGATGCGTGACTCGGTGAAACTTGCGCGCGGCACCGTCGGGTTCAGCGGAGTTTTTGTGACGGAAGTCGGAGTTGAAGTTTTTGTGAGTAACATCACACGTGCAAAAAGGAAACCCGAGCTGAGAGGGTGTTCAGATGGGATGAGGAACACGAGCAGAGGCCTCCGGGCAGAGGTCGGGACGAGCAATGAATAAACCAATAAACCCGAATTAAACTTTAACCATCGCTCCCCGCGCCGACGCCTTCCTTACGGGACGCGGTTATCCATTGAATGAGACGTTCGAGTCGGCCATCGCAAGAAGAAGAGTCAAGTCACATTGGTACAGTGTCACTGAGGCTATCCTGCTGGGGCGTATGGGGGGGGCGGGGTTCAGCATCTCCACATCCTCCCATATGTCGGCTGTATCCAAGCGCTGACCTCCCGATCCCCGGACACGGAAAGACATCAGTGAAACTCTGGTGAACCCCCCCCCCACCCCCCACCCCTCCTCACCCATCCTCACCCATCATCACCCCCACTGGTCTCCATGGAGACGGCTGGCAGGGAGCCTGCTGTAACCCGACCCGCGGAGGGACTCTGGGTCCTGGATCCAGTTACTCCGGCCTCCATCCCCCCTGGTGTGTGTGTGTGTGCGTGTGTGTGTGTGTGTGTGTGTGTGTGTGTGTGTGTGTGTGTGTGTGTGTGTGTGTCCGGCAAACGTCCCGGCATCAGCCACATCCACGGGGCGACCCGCTGCGCCTGACCCACGCGCCTGCAGCGCGGCGGCGCTCAGGCGTCAGGAGAAGAAAGAAAAGGATAACACCCCCCTCCCATCTCTCAGCTCATTCTGCTTTACTCTGGGGGAAAAAATGGATCGAAGACGTGCTCGGGTTGGTTCAGGACGGACGGGAATGACTTGTTGCCGAAACTCTGACCAGACCCGGCCAGACTCTCTGACCCTGACCCGAGCACGTCGGGTACCGCGGAGACAGCCACTCGCTGGAACGCGTGGGGCAGACGTCTCCGGCATGATTTCCAATGCAACGTATCGTCGGGACCATTGATCTGAAGGGGGCAGCAGATAAAAAAAAGGGGGGGGGGGGCAATCACGGATTCACTCGCGCAGTGTGGTGTCACCCATGCAATCAACATTCAAATGATCCACTCATTCCGCTGCAATAAAGCTTATCAGCCCGGGTGTTAAAGTCCAGCCATTCATCAGCCTTACCCCAGTGATTCGATAAGGGACCGAACCTGACCCGCTGTCGCTTTAGGAATCCTTCCTGCTGCCATTTTTGTTTTGTTTTTTTGCGGGTTTTTTTTATTGTGGTGACAGCACAAAACCCCGCAGATTCCGTTAACAAAGCGCGAGTCAGTCTGCCGGAGACAACGGGCTCAGTGTGTGCGTGTGCGCGTTCTCCACATGATCCCGGGCGTGTGTGTATGTGTGTGTATGTGTGCGTTCATTCAGCGGGCTGGACCCGGAGCTCAGCCCGGGCAGCGGCTGCAGCAGCCCGGGTCGGGCTGTTACCTGAGCCCGCTCCATCAAACATGCATGGAGGCGGCTGCGGCGATCGGATGGGCTAACGCCGGGCGGGACCACCGCTTAGGTGGATCGTTGTATCTACGCGCGCGTATACATGTGCACAAATAGAGGGAGCAGGTCCGTAAACAGCCTCTCCTCGCGGATGCTCCATCCATCCATCCATCCACCTCCGTTATCCACGCTGGGGGATTACTGATGAAGGGGGGGGGGGGGACCCCTGCTTCCATTATCGGCCGCCGTGGATAGCAAAGCCTCTGTCACGTACATGCCCGTAAATACAGCTCTCTGCCGCAGAGAAACGGGGCTCCGGCTGTGGGGAGAAGCGTGCGGCGTGCCGGCTGCAGGGAGGTGCGGGGGGCACGGTGCGACAGACGGCTGTCGGGCTGTCCGATAATGGACGCATCCGCGTAATGGTGCATTTGCGTGCAGCTAGGCTACGAGCTAGCAGGCAGAGCGAGTTCCCCGCAGCTGCGCTGCAAAGGCGGATAAACAAGGCGGAGGCGGCGGCGGGGGCCGACACCGGGCTGGGGACTTACCGGAAGCTCCCGGGGCTGCAGGCAGAGGGCCGGTTCCTTCTCCCGGTGCCCAGCAGAAGCGAGCCGAGGCGAGGCGAGGCGAGCCGTCGGCCAGGTACACAGACGGAGCTACACACCGGAGCTACACACCGGGGCGGCTGTTGACGCAAAGCAGGTTACTCCAACTGACCGAAGGGGCGTTCACTGACGCCTGGGAGATTACAGCACCGTCAGCACATCCAGGGACACAGGGAGGAATAGGGAAGAAAAGAGAAGAACAGAAAAGAAAAGAAAAGAAAAGAAAAGAAAAGAAAAGAAAAGAAAAGAAAAGAAAAGAAAAGAAAAGAAAAGAAAAGAAAAGAAAAGAAAAGAAAAGAAAAGGTAGTAAAACCTAGATAGATAGATAGATAGATAGATAGATAGATAGATAGATAGATAGATAGATAGATAGATAGATAGATAGATAGATAGATAGATAGATAGATAGATAGATAGATAGATAGATAGATAGATAGATAGATAGATAGACAGATAGATAGATACATAGATACATAGATAGATAGAGTATAGACGTGAAATACATAGTATTTACATGCAATGGGGCCTGCCAAAAAGAAGTGGCAAGAGTGGTGCGGGCAAAACTCATATAGAAAGATAGCAGCAGTTGTTCCAGTAAGTTATGGTGTATAGCAGCCCTGTTGAAGCCCCTGAGTGAGTTATTACACGTCTAATCGATGACGAGCGTGTATAGTTTGTTCGGTGTCAGGTGTCCAGGTACAGGCTACAGGAAGGGTTCTTCGGATATTACTTTTGAGTCTTTTTTTCATTGCGTCAATGGTAATTCAGCCCGGTTTCTGTCCACCCTCGCAGTTTAGGCTCCAGATGCAGACCGGGCTGAGCCAAATGGGCTGCCACAATGAGGCCATCAGGGGGCGCCCAAAACAAACACATGACTGCTATTGGAGCGGATCCTGATGGATTCATGGTGCTAATTCTGACTGTAGCACAATATCTCTCACATTACATATACGTTGAACCTGATTCAATAAAAATATGATTTTGTGTACAATGTTTTATTAGGTTCACTACGTCACACTCTACGCCCGCAGATGCGTACATAAGTATACATAAAACCTGTATTTCAGTCTTAAATATTCTGTGAACTGTGTGTACTTTTATCTTGGGTTGCTGACTCATGTCATCCTCCTTAGACGTTTTCAGTCACTAAAGCGCATTCATTGTTGTGTGGTTTAATTGTATTACAGTGTCTGCAATCGGGCTCTCTCCAGTCGAAACGTTTGAGATACTCTCTTACAGCCAAATGTCTTGTATTCACAATGTTACTTTGTATGCAAGTCTATTGAGTAGAGGTTGACTCCCCAATGGAACTAAACTTAACTTGTTTACTTTGTCCTGTCATTCTGTAATAAGTGAGTTTTATTTCCAAGGCATGGTGATGTAACCTGGAATCTGTCTATCTATCTATGTAAATGTGTCTGTTTTGGACGATTTTCAATGGCGGGGAAAAGCAGGTAGTAGGTCGAAAAGTAGTGTTTGCGTCCGCTCAGGTATCATCCGTCCAGTGCCTTAAGTCGATATGTACGAGAGGCGGCTAGAGGGTGAATATCCCGCTGTTACTGAACGCATCCCAGTGAAACTGAGGTGGGTGTGAGTGGGATAACTTTCCACTGTGTCACTCCAGTCACCTCCCAACACACGCGCACGCACACACACACGCACACACACTGGGTGGGTGGAGCCTCGCGGTGCCTTAACTGGTGCGTCACGCGCGGTGGCACCGTGGTTACGCACACGCAGCTGAACAGAGCGCGTCTGTCCCGGCTGCGAGTGGGAGCCGACTGTGGAGTCCAGGTGTAGATGCTGAGCCACACACACACACACACACACGCACACGCTGACCAGACGCAGCCTCTCTGATGAGTTCACCAGCGGGGATCAGCAGCAGCTGGGTGAGTTATTACAGTTTTGTGTTTTACAGTAACTGCTACTGTAGTCGATTCAGACAAATGAGAATGCACTGTTAAAGTTTAGTTTCTTGATGTGTTTTGTTTGTTCATCGTGTGCAATATTTGAAAAAGTAGATTGGGGGGGAAAAAACTGTTATAATGCTAATACAGAGCGTTGTGACAAAGTATCCATAAGAGATAGCATGTAATCATTGCGGGAGTAGAGGTATAACACGCATGGTATCTATAGTGAACTGTATAAAATTTGTGTGAAAATTTATGACACTAATGACCAGTGCATCACTTAAAAATCATTGCAAAATCAGTGTGTCCAACAACCAAACCGGTATGTCTGGAGAGGCACAAGTGGAGTTATTTACTTGGTCAGAATCAGACCAAAGAAGAAAACTAAAAAATAACATTGACCAGTGAAACCCTGGAACCCAGGCCTTTGTCTGTGTCACGTTAAAGAGTGAAAACCGGGCCAAGTTTCACACTCCGATCCGAAACAGGCAGAGGTCTTTAATTGAACGAGTGACGTAACATGTCATCGCTGCTCTCCCTGGTGAACCCACTCGTCTTCGCTCGTTGGTTTATTCTAACACAGCGTGTGAATGGAGTCCTTTCTGTGCGTTCCCCATTCACCCGTCTTATCGCCTCTCCTTCCTGTCAGCTGTTTATTTTGCTTTGGGTCCTTCGAGTTCTTTATCGCAGGTGTGTGAGAGAAGAATGTGAGGGGTGGCTTTGTCTGATGGACCAGTTTACCCGTGTAACAGGTTAACTGGTCCATCAGGTGCGGCATAGCAAAGGTCGAGCATATGCTCATTGTTTCAGCCTTTTGCGGACTGCAGTTCCCTGACTGATGAAAGCCAGTTAATAATGGGCACGTCTGCACCATGGAGAACGTTGTTACTGATTATACAAGTCATTTGTGACCTTTAGCCCTCTGACCTCTAAGCTAAAGCTTCTAAACTTTTCAGGAAGTTGTTATTATTATTATTTTATTATTTTTCACCTTCAGGCCTGATTATCTCAGAGACTCAGTCTCAGCCTCTTTTGACAATCTTTTTATTGTCGCATTGCTTCCAATTTCCCATTTGACCTTGGCTGCCCTCTAGGTGAACAGTGCGATGTCACCTGACCTCTTGCATCTCCTCTGTGTCTCCATTAGAGAATTAGATGATCCTTCGGAGCAAGAGCGGATGTGATTTTCCCACCGGACCATCCATGAGATGTCAAATGCCCAGCTGACCTCTGATCCTGGCACCATGGACCGACTGCAGGCCAATCCTCAGCCCCACTACGGGCTGAACGGGAGCGCCGGACGAAACTCCGGCCCAGGCGTAAGCATTTCAGGACCCCACGCGTTCATTCACATTTATACGAGGCTAGAGGCCAGGTCTCGGCGGTCCCACCATCTCTGAGATGATTGTGAGACTAATGAAGTGAATGAAGCTGATTTATCAGTCCACCGTGGGACCAATCTTGGTGCTGATTGGTGCTCGACATGCGACACTGGCTCGTACAATAGAGCATCATTTGGCTGGGTCTGCGAAGAATACGGCAGTGTTGTCCCATTGTGCACCAAACCGTGCGGCACAAACGCAGGCAGAGATTCAGGTGAACAGCTGATTATTCAAACTGTACTTCACCCCGAGTGAAGCCTGTGCTGTGTTTACACAATGCACTCCGTGACGGCAGACACTGAGAAATTGCACCTGCCCGACAACTTAATCTCTTCGCATGCCTTGGGGATGACATTCATTATCAACACAGGGCACAGGCGGACCGGTTAGGCTGCAGTCTTGTAGGTCCTGAGCTGCCTCTTGACAATGGGCGTAATTCACCGCGGCTGAAACCAGCAGATCGGTGTTTATCTCGCGTCGGTTTCAGTCGGGTGTTGCTGCAGGTGCCTTTGTGTGCGCGTGTGAAGGAAGTGAAGGACGCGGCCCACGGTTCACAGCGGCACCGACGTCTTGTTTTCCCCCGTCGGCCACCGGCTGAAGGTCATCACCTTGAAATAGCACAAACGGGCGGCTTCCTACAATCCACGCTTGTGTCAGCGTGGTAAAACACAGGCCGTGATCAAAACACGTCACGGGCAAATGCTCTTCGGTCCTGTGTTTAAACTTGAAATGTCACACTTACCTTAAACATTCATTATGACTAGTCCAGGATAGTTCGGCTGTTTTCTCACCGTAAAGGCTATGAGGTCATAGAGGAGTCGTTTGTTATTTTTCAGAGTCAGCTAAAATCAGTGCCACCATCACCAGCAGCGTTCCAATTTAGCTCAGCGTACGTTTGGGGGAAAACAGCCTGCTTAGCTCCTTCCAAAGGTATAGTATCCACCTGCCTGGTAATCTAAAGCTGTAACGTGTAATGTAGTCAGCTTTAGAGGTGCTATTAAGTCTGTTTTTGAACTTTGCTATGCTAATGACATCTGCTGCTGACTGTATCCTCCCATTATTTATCACCCAAACATGACAGTGGCATTGGCATTCTCTTCATATGTAACTCTCATATTTTCAAGACTAAGAAGGTTCTAAGTAGGTTAATAGGTTATACTCACGGAGCACCCTGTGTTATTTCTGTTTGTGTATGGACAAACGGGCAGGGACTTTGGCTCTGCCTCAGCTGATTTCCACCCCTGCTTGTTTTTGACTCCATTCATCATTGTGACAGGGGAGTACCGCTTTCCTACTTACAGACACATTGTTTGACCGTAATAGGTGGACTTGATCTTTATCAGGGTTGATAAAAAGACCTCAAAGTGGAGCAGCAAAATCAATAGTCGCACAGTCCTGCAACTGGATAGCTCATTGTGTCATTTTTTCTGGGGCAGCTCTGTGCCTATGCGGACAGGTAGGGGAAGCACAGAAGAGAGGGGCGTTTGAGCCAAGTTAGGGCTGGGAGAGACATTTGGAGGGTTGGGGTTGCATGAACAGACAGGCCTGTGTTCGCCCCATACACACGGCTACTGTATAAGTAAGCTGATGCTTTGCAAAACCGGGTTCAACGATAGGGATAAAAATGAAGACCAATCTGATATTTGGTCCTATATTACCTTCACCAGACGGGGTATGAAATTAAATGGTGCATTTTTCCTTATCACCCTAACCCTAACTTAGATCTCTATACTACAAGATAAGTTGCTCACAGTTGCCTGTTTCCATGTACTCTAAGCTGATCATCAAACATGAGGATGATGACCGTTAATAATTAAATCTGCTAGCCACAGCCGAGCCAAGAGAGGCAACAGTTGCAGTATGGACAACAGCAGCTGCTGTCCTTAATATCTGTGCGAGTAAGACCTAAGGTTTCAGTGGTTTTAAGTCACACCGCCTCTTATTAGAATTATTAACAGTGTAGGCCTTCAGCAAAAAGAGGACATGCATCTGTAGTAATCCAACCATAACACCAACATCAACACAGCTTTTATGTTTTTACTGAGGCAATTTTGTCCCAGGTTTTGAGAGCAAATGTGACCTGTTTTCCTTACTGTCTCTCGGTCTCGACAGGAAGATGATGCAATGCAGTATTTGTCCAGGGCGGAGCAGGAGTGCATCCAGTTCTTAGAGGAAACCATTGACTCTTTTGAGGACACTGTCGAGGAACGGCCTGGCCGCATGAAGCCTCCTGACGAAGAGTCGCATAGACCCCACACTTCAACCCCCAGCCCAGGTGCCACGGTGTCCTACCATATGGCCAGACCTAGAAGCCCCAAAGACCAGGATATTATCGACTTGGTCCGACCAGAACCAGACTTGGTGCCATCCACAGAGACTATGTTTACTCCCACCAATCCAGGTAGTGTGATACACCCGGTTTTTATCTGTAAATGAAACATCCCCAACAACCAACCAACCATCTGATTGGACTTTCTGAACCTTCTACTATTTCTCAGATATTAATTTTTCAAACTGTCCACCAACAGATTTCCAGAGTATGATGCCCGCCCCGGAAAGCCACTTTGAGGTGAAGCCAAAGCGTGATCCATCAGACGGCTTGCCCTCAGAGTACAACCCTGCCCTACCGAGTGGCAGCTATGGGCCCGCAGACATCAACTCCTCCTACCACCCTCCAGGCTCTATCCCCACTCCCGTCCTGATAGCCCAGAAGATAGCTGAGAACCAGTCCAGTGGGGCCCCGAGCATCCTCCCTTCATCTCTCCGCCGTCGCAGCCTGGAGTCTGAGAAGCCAACCTACGGCACGGATGCTATCGTGAAGCAGGGTCCTCCCACCTCTGCCAAGCCTACCCGCTTTCCTTCTAACATCAATGTGATCCTGGGCAGCAAGGACCACCAGAATCAGTCACTGGCTAATGTGAACATCCACGAGAGGCGAACACAGATGCTGACAAATCTCTCGGGGTCGCACCCTCTGCTGCAAGAGGTCACACATCAGGCTGCGGACCAGAAAGCTCGCAATATTCCCAAACGCAGCATTTCCTTCAAGGACCCCACTCCAGACAAATCAAGGATGGAGGCCCTATCTAAGCTGGGCCTGACCAGGAATCGAGCCATGTCTGGGGGCACGTCGCTCATGGTGACCCCCGACAGCACCTCTCCAGAGTCTCTCCCAAGTCCAGAAGCAAGTGCCAAACCTCTCGAGGCCCATGATGCCCCAACTACAGAACCAGGCACAAAGTTACCAGAAGTCAACGTTTCAGCTTCGACGGGTCAGAGCCAGAATAATCCTGACAGAAAATCAGAGATTCTGCGGACAGATTCTCTAAAGACGCTTGGGAACAGAGACCCTCAGCCATCCCAGGTGCCGCCAGCTGTCACACAGAGCAGCTTCCCTCCACCTCCCGTGGAAAGCAAGGCGCCCGTCCCTCCCCCGCCTGAGGTCACCTCGCTGGAATTTAACAGCTACGGAGGCAAATCTATAATGGTCAATCCGTCTGCTTCCTTCAAGAGTGAACCTGCGAGCTCTCTTGCGGCCAACGATCCCAAAAGCCTCCCACCTGCGCTCGCAAACCCCAGCGAGTTCAACAACTACGGAGGGAAAACCAAAGTCATGGTCCCTGTTCCCGCGGCCATAGCCAGGAACGACCTCCCCGACATCCTCAGCTCCCACATCGACAAGAGTCAAAGCCTGACGCCGAAACCGGAAGCGCCTCCCCCGGAGCTCAACAGCTACGGAGGCAGGAGCCGCTCCTTCAACCCCTCCGCTGGCGCCAACCGGCCCTCGAACGGCAACCAGGCCAAGAGTTTCAAAGCCCCAGCCCCGACCCCGGCCCCGAGACCCCCTCGCCACTCCTACCACGGCCACACCACTCCCCAGAAGGCGGCGCAGCGCGCCCTGTCCCCGGAGCACAAACGGAGGACCGGCTCCATGTTTCGTCCCCAGGGCATCACCGTGCAGTTCGCCGGACGTGGGGCCACGGACGAGTCCCGCAGGGAGGCATTAAAGAAGCTGGGGCTGCTGAAAGACTAAACCGCCTGTCGGACAGTTCATCTCTCATGCGTACCTGGTTGGGTAGAGGTTTCTCTGAGGTGTGAGGTGAGGTGTGGTTGGATAGAGACCGACTTTTTACGAAGTCAGTTCTCACTTCCTGGTTGTGAAGCTGACAACACAGGGTAGCAGCTGCCTACCTGACTGTCCTTGATGGATTATGCTGCAACTGCCTCGAGGTGCCTCTGATCCAGGACCTCAGGTACCTCCGTGGGAGACACTTCACAAAAAGACTGAAGAGAAGTGATCCTCCTATCCCACCTTTTATTTGCCACAATTTAAGCAAACTGTTATTGAGGCTTTGTTGTTATTATTGTTATTATTATTTAATGTATCCAAAACACTTAAGAATAGGGCTGGAGACATTCTAGAAAACTGGTCAGCCCCCAAACATTGCTGACAACTAATACAATACAATTCATATTTGATACCTGTGGAGTGTTGTGGGGCTGAGTTAAATCAAAACAATTGGGAACGAGATCGTCATTTGGAAAGAAACCCCGATTGGAGTTGAAATTGAGCTGATTTTCTTTTCTGTCATTTTACAGTTTGTTTGTTGTTGCCCATAACATGCCCAAGCCAAAAGCGCCCCAGGGTAGTTCTTTTTTTTTTCACCAATACATGGGTAGATTAATAATTTAAGCGCTCTCGGCGCATTCTCAGGAAAAAAAAGTGTATTTCTCCAAGTCTACAGCTTCAGTTTTTGTCCTCCCTCCCTCCCCCCACGCACACAGCAAAATGCAAATTCATGGTTTACACCCAGCCCTGTTGCAGCACTTTGTTTCGGCCAGGGTTTTCTTCGTGGACATCAGGCGTCGTAGTCAAAAGTGTGTATATACTGTCTGACAGCACTTCGGGGCAAGGCGAGAAGCGTCATTCCGAGAGAGGTTCGCGTGGATGGAGGCAGGTCACACTCGGCACCCGTTTTAAACTATACCGGGCGACGGACGTGGGAGCAAACCGGTCCTGTTCGACTTTGACGTCCTGTGCACAAACTCAGGAGCAACGAGCTCCGGGAGCTTCCACAAAGAGGCAAAGCCGAGCCGAGCCGAGCCGCTGGGTATTTTTACCCCGCGGACAAAACTCCCACACCAAACCGCAGGCTGCGGTGCGGCTCTGTGGGCAGGCCCTCGTCTTTTTTTTTTTTTTACTATGCGAAGGGAACGCTTAAAAACAGCTCCCCGGGGATGGGCGAGCGCATGGCATCGTAACAAAACACAAGCACTGAGACCGCAGTCTGGAAATACATCCCCGGCCTCCTGCTCCGCCATCGTTTTTCCCTCCCAAGCTGTTGTCGATCACTCTCTGACATCCGCCAGTGTGTTATTTGACTGTTGTACCGGCACTGTGTGTGTGTGTGTGTGTGCGTGTGCGTGTGTGTGTGAGCGCGCGCATGTGTGTGTGCGTGCGTTATCCTGACTCCGGCCTCTGTAGCTCTCCTACAGTAACTTTTGAAGTATATTTTCACCCCAGGCACGTACCTCAGTACCTGGTGTGAATTCTGTTTACAGACTCCGGTTCTCCGCAGCTCCACTGCGGGCCTCTTGAAGTATCCGACGGTGCGGAAATACAGCAGTTGATGGCCACATTGCGTCGAACGCAGCCTCGCTTGGAGGGAAACGTTCTGTGGGGTGGGGTGGGGGGGGGGGGGACAGCTTGGGCCGAGGAAAAAAAGAAACGAACGACATACAAGTTTTTGCGGCTGCCTGTTGATTTGTGAAACGTCCACTGTATTTACTGTCGTGTTCATCACTCCTGCTTGAATGCGTCTCTTGATGCCGAGTTGTTTTTTTGTTAAATATTAAACAGATCTTCTCTGAATGGTTTTCTTCCCTTTATTCACTCTGGAATGCGAGGAATGAGTAAGCGCTACGATTGCTGAACGATTGGTCGACGTGGTGCAATATCTCACCCAAGGGGAGGTTTAAAGCTAATGCTGCTGCCGTGCCCTAACCCTAACCCATGCACTAACCCTAACCCATGCACTAACCCTAACCCATGCACTAGCCCTAACCCTAAGCCATCATCTGCCTCTGCCTTTTCCCTTCATACGGCGCGTTGCTCAGAAGCGCCACGCGGCTCGCCACAGCAGGTGAGGCTTCACAGTTTGCGAGCGTTTCGTTTCCCTGACCTCCCCCTCATTCCACATTGGACCGCTCGTCTTGTCCAGCGGCGGCAGCACAGAGGCTAGCTGTCTGCGCTGCAGACGTTTACATAAGAGCTCTGCACAGAGGCTCCCTTCTCCCGCCGCTGCCCACTCGCAGAAAGTACGCGTGTCTGTGTGTGTGCGTGTGTGTGAGACCGACATGTCCGACATGCCAGTTCGACGCGGTTTCCCCCTCGCCAGCCGAAAGTTCAAATCTCCCGATGTGTAATCCGACATATTTGACTCTTGTACCGTGGAGTTTAGGCACAAGAAAGTCGACAGAAACACAAAGCGGAATGACATCCAAACGTTTCGATTCTCTCTGATGTCAGAGCTGGGTCAGTTGAGGGGGGGGGGGGGGCTTCCAGCAGGTTCATCCGGCAGCTTTTGCACCCGTTGCTGGAAATGAGGAAATACTTACGTTCTGCTGCCTTGTAATTAGAGCCGGACGAGCGGGGCGCGCCCACTCCAAACACGCACACACACACACCGAGCTCGTGAGGAGACAAACAGCGGACCAGGCTTTGCATACCTTTATTGGGATCGCTTTTTGTGCCCGTCGTGAGCCAGGCACAAAGCTGTGGTTTTCGCACTCTCTTCTACAGCTCGAAGGAAGGAACACAGGAGTTTGGGGTCCGAGTCGAAACTACGTCGGACGCTCATGCAGCTGGGGGGAGGGGAGGGGAGGGGAGGGGAGGGGGGATTCATTCCTGTTAGGGGCTCGTCCACAGCTACTTTTAGATTCAGTGTAATCGCTAAGGGGGAAAGGGTTCGCAGGCACACAGTTTGTCAAAGAGAGAGAGAGAGAGAGGGGGGGGAAAACAAAACGAAGAAAAGTTACACGTGGTGTACGCGCTAGGCCAAAAGCAAAGCCGAGTGCTGTCGAAGCTGAAGCGGGACGGGGGGGGGGTGGTGGTGGAGGAAGTGAATGTATGTATGTACAGTCCCATCAGGTGTCCGTCAGGGAGCCGGCCTCGGAGCATGTGTGCCCGCCTCTCCACGGCCGCTCTGTCTGTGTGTGTGTGTGTGTGTGTGTGTGTGTGTGTGTGTGTGTGTGTGTGTGTGTGTGTGGAAATGAGCTTTCAGAATCGCAATGAACCTCATGCAGGCACCACAGCCCGCCTCTCGACCAATGCACGAAAACCGTCGACTCTCTCTCTCGTAGCCGCTCAAACCAAATGATCAAACGTCGCGTATAATGAAACGGGAGAAGAAAAAAAAAACAACGAGGCGACGCCTTCGAACCCGGAAAGGGGTCGCGCGGAGCGGCAGAGTCCCCGCTCCGAGGGGGAGCGCCGGCTCGTCCTTCCCAAACGGACAGCGTCCGACGCCTTTCGCCGTTGCTCGACGCGCGTGGCCCGCGCCAACCGAGCCGACAAGAAGGGGTTTTTCGGTTCGCGCCACTCCGGCTGAATCTGCGTCCTCCTTCGGCTTCTCGGAGCTGGGCGTGTGCGAGGCCAGTGAGCCTGGACCTCCACCTCCACCTCCACCTCCACCTCCAGTCTGCCCCAGACGGCCACGTGTTCCCGGCTTGGGGAGAAAAAACAAAGAGAAATCCGCGTCCTCGCACGTGCTCGCCGCCGTTTCGCCCCCGGGGGGGCGAGTCCATGTCGCTCGGTGGGAGGGGGGGGGGGGGGGGGGTTGTCCCGCCTTTCCCCGTCCGACCCTCAGGTGTTTCCTCAACTCTGCTGCTAGTTTTGTGTCTGGGTTTTTTTTGGGGGTTGTGTTTTTTTTTTGTCATCTCAGGCAACAGACAAAAAAAGAAAGAGAGCCGCCTCCTCCGACAACCGCTCCTTGGTTGTGCCTTCTCCTCACTCGGGAGGGGTGGTGGTGGGGGGGGGGGCCCCTTACCCAGTGTCGGGCCCCCCCCCCCCGGGTAAGAGTGTGTGTCAGCTCAGAGGTTTGGTCTGTCCCGGCGTCGGTGGAGGCGCTCAGACCGCTTTTTTTTTCCAACCTCCCCACCCCCCCCACCCTCTTATTCCTCCTCCTCCTCCGCCTCCGCCTCCTCCAACTCCTCTCTCTCTGATCTCCTCCTCGTCCTCGCTCGGCCTCTCGCTCTGGTAACGCTCGCTCACTCGATCTCTTGCTCTCTCGCTCGCTCGCTCGCTCGCTCGTTCATTCAGCCTGGGCCCAGACTCCGATCAGCGTCTCCTGGAGGAGAGAGCAGACATTTACTGCAGACGCGGCGCCGGCCGGGGACAAACGGGAGGCGCTCACGGCGGAACTACGTGTAGCCTGTTAGCCATTAGCTCGGCTAGCATAGCATCCACGGCTAACTCCACCCGGGCTCTGTGCCCTGTGCACCCTACGTTCATAAAACCCCATCCCCGACATAAAAGCGGCACATTTTTTGCAAAAATGAATGCGTTCGTTTAAAACGAGTAGATGCGTGTGCTACGCAGGAAGAAAGGCACACGGGGGGAGGGGGGCGGGCTGCCGTCGTCGAGAGCACGAGCTTCAGTTCAACTTTATTTACAAGGATTCCAGGACACAACGCGAGGGGGGGGCCGCCCCCCGTTTCTCCCGAGCTTCCGGCGTCTCACCTTCCTCCCGTCTTGAAGATGAGGTCGGCGTTGGGAGCGCCCTTGGGGTGCTGGTAACGCGGCCGACGCTCCCGGTTGGTGTTGGCCGGGGCGGGACGCTGGGCGAGCGACTGCATCATCTCTGCGCGCACGCACACACACACACACACACGTTGATATGATGCAACGGCACGATGAGGGCGAGCCGACCCGGTCCGAGCCTCCTACCCTGGTAGTCCTCCTGCTCCTGCCTCTCGTTGATGTCCAGCGTCAGCTTCTTCATCCTCTTGCGCTCCTCTTGCTCGGCCTGCTGCTGGTTGAAGTGGTTGGCCGCCAGGTGGGAGGACAGCGGCACGTTCAGGATCTTGTACTGCGGGCCACACGGCGGACGGGTTGAGGCGCAGAAGGGGGGGGGGGGGGGGGGGGGACCAGGTCCCCACACGCACACACACACACACGCACACACACACACACACGCACACGCACACACCTCGGCCCGTCCCTTTCAAAAACACAACGGTCGCGTGGACTCAAACGCTCCATTGAGAGCTCAGGGCTGCTGGCAGGAGAAAAAGTGACACGCCCCGGCCAGTCCGAGAAAGCTGCCTCGGCCCTCAAACCACACATTCCACTACCGCCGCCTACACACACACACACACACACACACACACACAGGGCTGGAGTCCAGAGTCAATATTATCCTGCACGTTGTATGCGGGGGGGGATTTCATTCAGCCGAGCCGGACTCTTGAGAGCCCATCGGCTGCCTTTCTCGGACCTGGCCCCTGGGTGGGGGAGGGGGGGACGATGGGGGGGGGGGGCCGCTCACCTGCTGCTTGTTGCCCTTGCGCGTGAGCATGACGAACTGCATGGTGTCGGAGATGTCCTGCTCGGCCTCCCCGATGCACGGCTGCCCCGAGCCGCCCTTCTTCAGCTGGCTCTTCAGCTGCAGGGGGATGGCCACGTCCAGCTGGTGCACCTTCACCGTCTCGCCGCTGCGTTGCTGTGAGAGGCGGGGGTGGAGTCAGATGTGACGCTCAATCCTAAGGAACACATCTGTTATGCCTGCCGGCCCGTGTATTTGACTTTCAAAGATCCCCTCTTTTACATGGTCCCTCGGTCCGGAAAGCGCGAACCAGGAAGTGTGACCTCTGTCCCCCATCGCGCACACACACACACAGAGAGAGGCTTTCACTGGGTAATACAAACAGGAAGAGGGGCCGGAGCCGGCCGAGGTCGGGCCCTGACGCCGCGGCGGTACCTGCAGGTTCTCCAGCATCATCTTGTCCAGGGCCTGGATGAAGTCCTCGTCCTCGGCGCAGGCCACGTGCTTCAGGCCGCCGCCTCGGATGGTCACCTCCTGCGGCACAGGGCAGCAGCCGAACCACGTCAGATCGAGCAGACCGAGCCTCAGACCGAGCAGGTCGAGCCTCAGACCGAGCAGGTCGAGCCTCAGACCGAGCAGGTCGAGCCTCAGACCGAGCAGGTCGAGCCTCAGACCTTCACTTGGATTAAAGACAGGCGTCTGCGTTGCTGCGACTAATGTTTGTATCGTGCAGGATCTCACATTGTTCTCCTCGTCCGTCTCGTTCTCCTTGTTGGAGTCGGTCAGATAGTCGGTGTTCTCCTCATCCTCCTCCTCCCTCTCCTCTTCCTCGTTCTCGGAGCCCTCCTGTGAAAGCAAACAGCGGCGTGGGAGCTCATCGACTGTACCGTACCGTCCCCTGAGGGGGACCCCAGGGGGTGGAACCTCTTGCGGGGCTTTGAGGGGCCCGGGCCGACTCACGTCCTCCTCCTGCTCGTTCATCTCGCTCTCGTTGCCCGACTGCTCCTCGGTCTCGGCGCCGCCCTCCTCGTCGTCGTCGCCGTCGTCGTCCTCCTCGTCCAGGCCCTCGCCCTCGCTCATGGCGCTGGTGCGGCCGTCCTTCTCCATGGCCAGGCCTGCAGGGGGACGCGGGACGGGAGGGGGTGGGGGTCAGCAGTGGGGCGGGGCCATCGCTGCGTTGGTATAACTCTGGTCGCAGGCCCGAAACGGATGACGACGACGACGACGACTAGGCCCGACGGCGAGTTTGAGTCGCGGGGGCGGGAAAAGAATGAAGTCGGGCCTGAAGCTGAACATCAGGTTGTGCGCGACTGCGTACGGAGGAATGTCTGATCGGCGCGGGGCACAGACGCCGCAACAATAGCGCCTCTGTTCGGCCCCGGGGGCCCCGCAGCGGCCTCGTCAATCACTTTCCCTGAGCGATAAGAACTCTCTCACGCGCGCACGCGGCCGCTAATTGCACGCCATTGCGCGCATTCGGCTGCTTTTCTAAATGACAGGATCGCTTCCTGGGGCCGGGGTTGAGAAGGAAAACCCCGGTTTGCAGCGTTTCTGAGCCTAGGTGCGACCTGCCATGGGGGTCACCCCCTCAGATCGACCTCGTGGTGCCCCGAGGAGGGACGCGACCTCGCGGGTTTGACCTCTCAGGTCAAAGCAGCTCTAACACAGGACGGGGCGAGGACATCCTCGGCCGCCGTCTCATCACGGTTTTCCTCCCGGCTAACACCTTCGAAACCGTTGGGAACGGAGCCGCGCGCTTCCTGAGCCGCCCGCACGCTCCGCAGGTCACGACCGGAAATATGCGTGTCGAAGGAGAAACCTCCACAACGGACGTCCTCGGCGCTTTCATTGACATTTTTTTGCTCCGCATACTTTCGGCATGTGCGTGTGCGTGTGTGTGCGCGTCTTTCCAAAAACCGGTCGGACGGACGGAGCGGAGCGAGGAGTGACGGCGGCTCATCCTCCTCCCACGGCGAGGACGGGAATGCCGCTCGGCCGGGGTGACAGAGAGCGGCCCGACCGGCCCCGCCGGCTCGCCCCGCCGCCGCCCTCGGAACAGGATGTGCGTGCGTGTGCGTGCGTGTGGCGTGTACCTAGTTTGACGAGCACCTCCCGCTCCAGCTCGGCCACCTGCTTGGTGGCCTCGTCCAGCGAGCAGCTCGGCCTCATCTTGGGCCGCAGCAGCTCCAGGGTGTCGCTGATCATGTAGTCGATGTCGATGGGGAACGGGTGGTCCTTGGTCCACGCGTCCACGCTCTTCTTCCACCAGATGTACCTCTGCGCCATTCATTGAAGAAATATTTAAACCAAAACATATAAATATAGAATATGTGTATGTAATATACATAATATTTATATAAAATATTTATGTAAAATATTTACAATATGCACAATAATATTTATTTGTTTCCTGGACATATTTATATATACATACATATGTGTGTGTGTGTGTGTGTGTGAGAGTGTGTGTGTGTGTATATATATATATATATGTGTATATATAAATATATGCACTAATATTTATTTGTTTCCTGGACATATTTATATATACATACATACATACATACGTGTGTGTGTGTTTGTGTGTCTTTATATATATGTGTGTACATATATGTATATATATATATATATATATATATATATATATATATATATATATTCATATATATATATATATGTGTGTGTTTATATATAATATGCACTAATATTTATTTGTTTCCTGGACATATTTATATATGCATACATACATACGTGTGTGTGTGTGTGTGTGTGTGTGTGTGTGTCTTTATATATATGTGTATATATATATATATATATATATGTGTTTATATATAATATGCACTAATATTTATTTGTTTGCTGGACATATTTATATGTAAAATATATATATTATATATACACATAGAAAAAGCACATTTGAATTCAGTCAGTTCAGTGTAAAATCAACAAAAACCTGGATAAAACTGTGTGAGAAACTGTGAATCTGTGTGTCTGTGCAGAGTGAGCATTAGCGTCCACTAACGACCTCCTAACGACCAACGTTCTTAACTCTAGCTTAGCGATTGCTACTAACCACAGTCAGGCTAGTTCTTACTTCGCGGCCCCGTTAATAACACGCTTATGTTTCACTGTTTGACTGCCTCTAATAAGGTGTCAAACAGAAACGGACCGCACTGCCATGAATTACAAGAAATAATTCAATGGAGATTCGATTCATGAAGATCTGCCTCTTCACGAGGAGCGGGGGGGGGGGGGGGGGGGGGGGGGGGGGGGGGCAACACTCGCCTGGAAGTAGATGAGGAAGCAGTCCAGCTTCCTTTTGCTGGAGCCGCGGTCGAAGTACTGGCCGCAGGTGTCGAGCAGCGTGCACACCAGGCGGATGCGGAACAGGTGCTCGGGCGGGTCCAGCGGGCTGGGGCTGCCGTCCTGGTTGACGCCGAAGTAGATGAAGGAGAAGAGCGTGCGGAAGATGACGGCCGACTCCACCATGCGGTAGTTGTAGAGCTCGCCCAGGAACTTGGCGCTGCTGATGCGCCGCTGGTTGAACTTGGGCTGGTTGACCTCCATGCCCAGCCGGATGTCCTCCAGCACGCCGTCCACCACGTGGATGCCCACGTCCTCCTGGTAGGCCACCAGGCCGGCCAGCAGGTTGGCCACGCAGTGGATGCTGTTGTACTTGACGTTCCAGATGTTGACCATGCAGCAGATCAGGTAGCTCTTCACCTCGGGGTCCTGCCACGGCAGCTTCCGCATCTGCCTCAGCACCTTCTCCGTGGTCACCTTGCTCAGGTCCTTGTAGAGCAGCTTGCGGATGTACTCCTGCAGCGGCGGCCGCTTCTTCTTCACCGTCTTCTCCACCGGCGGCGGGTTGCAGTAGTAGTAGGCGTTCTCCACCATGGTGACGTAGCGCGCGTCCAGGTGCTGCGCCTGCTTCTTGCGCATCATCTGGTCCTGGGAGAGGAGAGGCAGAGGGAGATTTTGTCAGACGGGTTCCTCCAGAGACCTAGAAGACGTTGATCATGGTGACCTGGGGCACCGACCAGGAGGACGCTGGTCCGCAGGTGGGAGTCCGGGGACCTGAAGAGGAAGCGTCCGCAGGTCTCCAGCAGGGTGCACGCCATCTCGATGTGGTGATGGGTGAAATCGGACAGGAGCATCTACGTGCAAAATGACAGGTTTGGGTTGAAGCGACACCGCCAGAGGCTAGTTATCGCAGAGGTGTGAAGCCTCTGGCGAGATATCAACGCCCACCTTGAGACAATGCAGCGTGTCCGTTTTGGAGAACATCTTGAACTTGGCCAGCTCGCCTATGAACCGGACCGTCTTGTTTTTCGTCTCGATGTTGATCTGGTCCTTCTTACGGATCTGCGGCGCGTGACAACAGAACAAAATGGACCTGCTCAATCCATTCCCAAACATATACGCGATTTAATCACAACAGAGACGGTACGGGGGGAAACCTACGTGGAACCTGAAGTCTCCCTTCAGCATGGAGCAGAGGTCTTCGGCCACGTCCGACATGCAGGGGTGAAGGGTGGCCACCAGGCGAGAGTAGAAAGGCAGGAGGTCCAACCTGTGGAGGAGAGACGGAGTCAGAGCTCATCATTAAACAAGGTGACAGCACCCCCTGTTGATGTGCGATTGCATAGTCGGCGTTACCTCTGCCTGGGGACGGTGAAGAGGGCGCGGACGAGCTTCCTCCTGTTGGACTTGGTGTTCATGTTCATGCAGAAGTCCATGGCCGCCTGCAGGAGTGGACAAACGTCCGGCTCGGTCAGAGAAACAAGGTGCGGGTGCGATAATGCTGAGACAGTGCCATAATGCGATGCGACCCGACCTTGTCTATGAGGTCTCTGTTGACGCAGTTTGGCAGCTGCTGGATGAAGGCATCCACGATGAGCTTCAGGTGGGAGCCCGTGTTTGCCTCTTCATCCTCTTGTTCTACAAAGAGACGACACGATTGAAATGAGTGAACCAGGACGGCCCGCAAAAGCTCACCTCGAGCCCACTGCCTTCGCATTAAAGCCCGGAACGCGTTCACGTTCACCTTGCTCGTCCAGCAGCTTCTTGGCCAGCTCCTCGTTTTCTGCCTCGTCCGTTCCCTCCAGTTCCAGGGGCTCATCTGTGATGTCCAGGGACTCCAGCTCCAGCTCCAGCTCCTCTGTGGTGCTGGCGGCCTCCTTCCCCTCCTTGCCATCTGGGGCGACAGCAGCGCAGTCAGAACACAACGCGCTCGGCGACCTCTATCTATCGATTAAAAAAAAACATACCCCTGGCATCGTCCTTGTCTTTGGCCTGGCCGCTCTTCTCGTTGTCCTTGAAGAGGATGGCGGGGACGAAGGCCTTCAGGTCCACCAGGTTCTCGTAGAAATTGCGGGCGTCTTCGTCCTCCCAGATGCCTCCCTCCAGGTCGTACTCCCCGGGCTTACCGGGCGTGAAGATGTCGATGCCGGGGCCGTGCTCTGAGACAGCGGCACAGAAAACATCACACCCTTCCCATTGGCTGTCGACTCGGCATCGCTCGCGCAGCTAAAAAAAAAAGGAGCAGCGGCGGCCACCCACCCTCCTGCACGGTCTTGTCCTGGGGCAGCTCGGGCATGTTCTCGTCCAGCAGGTCGGCCAGGGACTGCGTGTTGGCCAGCAGCTTCTGGTAGGAGGTGGCGAACTCCTCGTACTGCTTGTGCCGGTCCTCGCTCAGCTCGCCCTTGGAGTGCAGGATGCGCCTGGCGAGAGGGAGAGCCACGGTGAGCCACACCTATAAAGAAAGCCTCAATTGAGGTGGTTCTGGCGGAGAGGGGAGGAGGGGTACCTGTTCTGCCGCTCGGTGTTCTGCAGCTCCCGGTGGTCCTTCTTCAGGTGCTTGGTGAGCGAGGTGAAGTACTCGCGCAGCAGGTTCTGGAAGGGCTGCTGCTTCTCCGTGCTGATGATCTCGCTGGGCGGGAAGGCCAGGCCGAACTTCTCGGCAGCCAGCTTCACCTTGCGCGGCACCAGGCCGCCGATGTCGTCGCCGCAGTGCTTGCAGAAGCTGATCACCACCGAGACGTGCGTGTGGGTCTCGCGGTCGGCGCCGATGATGGCCTTGAGCTGCTCGTAGATGAGCGACAGGCCCTCCTTGTCGGTGAAGAGGCCCACGATGGTGAGCTCGGCGATGAAGCGCAGGTCGGTGCGCAGCTTGCTGACGTTGGGCGCCTTGTCCTCCTTGCGCGCCTCGAAGTGCTTCTTCCACGCCTGCAGCAGCAGCGGCGCGAACTCGCCGTAGCGCTGGTGGAACAGCGAGCAGAGGTGCACGGCGCAGCCCACGTCCGAGATCTTCAGCTTGGCCTCCACCACCGAGCTCACCGCCTCGCCGATGTACTTGCTCAGGTTGAGCGAGGCGAAGTCGTTGGAGAGCGCGTCGCGCTGCTGCTCGGTCAGCGTGCGCAGCTTCTTGACGAAGGCCGTGTTCTTCTTCAGGCTGGAGTCCAGCCGGCTGAAGAAGGCCTCCTCGGGCCGGCTCTCGTGGGCGTTCTGGTTCTTGGCTCGCAGCTCCTTGCGGCACTGGTGGCGCTCCCAGGCCTCCTGGTGCAGCTGGTGGCCCTCCTCCTTCTCCCTGCAGGAGGGAACCACGCCACCGTCAAATTCGCATCGTGCACCTGGACGACTGTAAACACGCCAAAGCTACGACCTGACCCATAACAATAGCCTGTTAGCGTAATGTTTGCTCTGCCCAATTTTTAAAACTTATTGCTTTGATTATAGACTTTTTTAAAACTTTATTTAACATTTATTTTGCAAGTTTTTGATTCATATGTTTCTACTTGAAAGTGTTGGATTTGTTCAAGTTGTGCATCAAGTTGAAATGATCTAAATACATATCACATCTATTGAAAAGTTAATAGTGGTGTGATCATTCCAGTGTATCTGCGTCTTTTTAACAGTTTGTACATAATTTAACAATACTGCGAGATGCCGATAACCACCTTAATTTTCCTCATTATTATCGTGTGAAATTCTCACACCATTCCATCCTTAGTCACTAATTATTTACAGGTTTCTCTCATTCTCCCTCTCCTTGCCAGGACTATGCATCACTGGATTTTTAGAATAAAGTTGCTATTTGCAAATGCTTCCTTTCATTCTCATTCATTCTGTTACAATTACCACGGAGACGACTTTGGTCGTTCAATCTCTATCCACTTACTTGAGGAGAGCCGCCTCCTCCTCGCGCTGCCTCTTGGCCTCCTCCTCCTGCTGCTTCTTCTCCTGCTCCTCCTGCTGCCTCTTCTCCTCCTCCTCCTTCATCTTCTGCTCCTCCTCCGCCTTCTGCTTCTCCTCCTCCTTCCTCTTGCGCTCCTTCTCCTCCTTCTTCTTCTTCTTCTCCTCCTCGATGCGCTTGCGCTTCTCCTCCTTGCCGCAGTCCTTCTTGACGCTCATCTTGACCTCGTCCCTGAGCTTGTCCCGGGCGGACGCCGGCCGGCGCTCGCCGTCCCTGTCCTTCTCCTTCTCCTTGTTGCTGAACGCGCAGACGTCTTTTTCCTCCATGTTTACTGAGTGCTTGCGTTCAGCAGGCATGCTGGGACAAAGCGGGGAGAAAAGGCCGTTTAATGACACCTGCTGTCATTCCACCGGTATTACCAGAAAACTTATAAGACTTTCCTAACCATCCCTACGGATGAATACATACTCTACGGCAAAACCAAAGAAAATACTGCAAACAAAACACAGAAAGTGGACAATGGTTCACTGTCAGCCTTCAACACCAGTCCCTAACCCTAACCCAGACCATGACACTCCATACAATATTATCCACTGTTTATGTTGAAGTTATTCTATTGTATGACCAATCTATTTACCATACTACTACTACTAGTACATTATAATGCTTGGAAAAATATTACTACAACTTATTACAAATATAACTTTTTACAAAATGAGACCTTTTCTGACCCCAAATTTCACCTTCCTGGATGAGGAACCGTGACAGCAACTTAAGAAATGGGATGAAAATGCTTCTATGCAACGGATGGAACATATCTAAATAACTGGGGCTTTTTGTATTGAACATGTATAGTATGCTCACTATTTAAAGAACGTACACAATATTGATATTTATGACAGCTATTGTTAAAGAAGCTACCGCTAATCACTCCACCCGTACTCCTTATTTACTGAGTATTCAATTAATCACTCAATGATTCAATCACTCTTTCATTCATTTTAGTCCTCTACAGAAACCTATACAAACAGAGCCTTTGTATGTTGCTATTTTGCAAAAGATTACTTGGTATCCCTCATGGATCCTTTGTCCCATCCCTTTGTAAAACGTATGTTTTTGTTCCATAAAGCTATCTCCCCAAAAGATCAATAAAGTTTCTGTCTGGTAGTGCATCACTCTGCTTAACAGAACAGTCAGTGTCTGGGCAGCTACACTAGCTACAGTAATATCCCTCTGTAAATGCATTTCTAATCATCTTGCATTTTGCATAATGACACTTTACCTTTATATTTCGAGCAGCCTTATTTATATTTCCCTTATTAAACTTTTGTTTTCAATGAGCCAGTGAAGCAAACACTCACTACTTCTTATACTTTCACTGAATCACTTTTACCATCGATTTAAGTAAGATGCTTTCACAGTCACGTTTAACCGCCACTTGCTGCGTGTAAACAAACGGATGTCACGTTGTATGGTACTTTCCTCACGCTGTCACCAGGACTTGCACTTTCTCTACAGTCTTTACAGATTGTAGAACCGACGTGCATTGAAAATGAAGCCGATCTGACCTGTCCGAACCACCACAGCTCACCAGTGACAACCCGAAACCTGACAGTGACGCACACCCACGCAGCTCCTCCGCTGGTTAGCCACCTAGCAGAGCTGTGCGGCGTCATTCAACCCCCTGGCGCCAACGTTAGCTCGGGTTTGTTCCGCTGTAATGACTAAATATCGCCCCCGGGGTCAGCGCGGTCCAGGTTTGTCCGTCTCACGGCTTTCAAATCGCTCGAGGCGTCTCCAAACACTGACAGAGCTAACGGCGTTTAGCCAGGCCACTCCGCTCAGAAACACATGTAAACAAAGCTTTTTGCACCGTTCGACCAACAGTTAGTGTGTGTTGACTCATCACAGGGTGCACTGCGAACAACTAACAGTGTCATATATCATGAATGTGTACGTATCGATGGTTATTTTCGTGTAAAATGTTGTGAAAACGACAAGGTTTACCTGCAAAGTGTAGCATAATAAACATCGGTCATTCGCCTGGTTTCCGTGTGAACCGTTCAAGGACCTCTTATTGGCAGCACGGTGAGCGCCTGACTGAAAATATCCTTTTCCCGCTGTAATTTCTCCGCACAAAGTGGCGCATTTGCGGTCGTTGGCTCGCGCAATTAATTTTTAAAAAGTGTTTAAAACTTATATCTAAGACATTTTGATGGCGCTTATTTTCCGCTCATCGATCACTTGGGGGCAGCACCGGCGCCTGTACTGAAGCCTCCAAGCTCAGAATTTTACATCCATACATGTTATACAAAACTGCTACCTTTACAAATCGTGCATACAGTTGGGTGTCTCGTCTTTAATATTGCACTGTAGCATCCACAGTAAGAAGCCAAAACTGAAACCAAACCTACTGAAGAGGCTAAAACCAGCAAGTCCCTGTCATTTCACAAAAACCCGAACTGAAACTCATGCTGAAGGTGTTCGGTGGATACATAATGGAGCCTTTTGTGAGGCCGCGTTAAAGCAGCTCTCAGATTTTCCTTCCCGGGAGACCTGAGATATTTCTACACACCCACTCTGCCCAGCTCATTCATTCACCTGAAATATCCCCAGCACAACAAGGGTGGCTGTTGTACCTCTATTGACACAGTGCGGAACACACACACACACAGTTCGGGGCCGCAGGAGCGACAGATGGGAGCCGTTTCTAGACATTGCTTTGGTTTGGATCACATTTTGAGGACAGAAAAGAGCTAAACTCCTTCCACATATCACAAAGATAAGCAGGATGGAGAAAAGAAAACACACAAAAAACATCAGTATCATACAACATGTTTCTTTGTTTATTCAATTTCCTCGTCCATCGGTCCCACAATGATCGGTCAGTGATCTGAAGGTTCTTCGATGGGACAGTACCTCTAGTTCTGTAACAATTTAAATAAACCAAGTAACTTAGAAAAGAAAAAAAAAATCCCAACAGCAAGTGAAGTCAGCTTTTTTCTTTCAGCAGAGTGGACGTACTCACTGCAGTAAAGGAGTGGCCAGGCTGCAGGATGAACGGATGTAGGAGTTTCACTTCAGCAGTAAAATGGCCGACTGCAGTTTGCATGTTTTAAATATTACAAAAAAAACAATGCAGCACAATAATCCTGTAGATATGTGCCTGAAATGGTTTCGAAACAGGGGGGAAAAAATACGAATTAATAAATCCTAGCCAGGGGCAGGGAGGATGAGAGGCAGCTACATATCAAAAAAAAAAAAAAGGAAAACATTAAAATAACACTGAAACTAGAAACCGAAATTGTTTTTAGACCTTTCGCGTAAAACACCTTTTAAACCGTGTCATTATCGGCGACAAAAAAAGATGACTTCATCGGGGAGATTTTTGTCCCAAGTACCGCTCCGCAGAAGCAGAGCAGACCACAGACGGAGATGGGCTGACGGCGCGAACACTTTTTTCTTAAATAAACCGCGATGTCCTCTGAGTCACCGAACCGAGACGCTCTGCAGTGCCGGCGAGGCTGCTGACTCATCCTCCTTTTTCTGTGTTTTTGCGACAAACTTCTCGGAGCGGAGCGATAAACTGTGTCAGGTCCTGAGCTGTGGATGCGGGTGAAGAAAGACTGAGAGAAGACAATAACCACAAAAGCGTGTCCCCAGTGGGCAAGCCCGCGAGCTGTTGCCATCATTCTCCTGCTGAGGCTGTATTTTTAGGCCGACGCACAAACGCTGCCAATTTGAGGGCCGATTTGGTTCAAAGTCGTCACAGCCGCGGCAGGAGAACGGGCTGACGCTTTAAACGCGGCCCTCGTGTGCGCTTTGGCAGGTTGGTTTAAGACGATGGATAGTTGGTGTGGACGTTCTGAATGCTGCAGGCCGGCAATGATTTAAAAAAAACAGTCATCGCGATAAAACTACATGAAATGTCAAGTCCCTCATAGGCAGCAGCCAATGGGTGCCGTTTGATCACGGGCCACACACTGATACCCATCTGTCTCCGAGATGCTCTTCGGAGGTGCTCGCCCTCACCTGCTTCAGACGAAGACATCGGAAGAGGATTAAGTCGAAGAAGCCACTATCTGAGCTTTTCGTTCCCGCCTCGGCAGCTGAAACGTCGGTCGCGCAGAGTCCGGTAAGACGAGCTGACTTTTTGCCAGTGTGTTGCCAGAGCAAGGGTGTGATCTTTACATTTGATCCGGTCAGAGGGCCACTTTGAACATCTCACTCCTCTATAAAAATACTTATAACATTAAAAAATAGATGTATAAAAGAGCTTTCTGCAGCCTGTCCCTCGGTAGTCCAGGAAGTTGACGGACGAGTGAATCGGCCTATGGTCTCTGCGCCAGGCGGCTTTTCCCCTCCTCCTGTTCCAGCAGCTTGAAGTGGGTGTAGGACAGGATGCCAGAGAGGGTGCAGAGGATCCCCAGGGCCTGAGGGTGAGAAAGAAGCACAGACAGACCAGCGGGGTGGCGGGTTAGGAGAAAGCAGACAGAACCCCGCTCAGAAATAGGTGGAGAAACTCACCTGGTTGAGTGAGAGTGGATCATGAAAGAGCAGGTACCCTCCGATGAGAGTGATGCAGAATTTAAAATGGCCGAACATGTTGTACCTGGGCTTTTAAGTCAGGAGAACAGCAACTAATAGGTGTTAGCACTTTCAAAACAGTTCTTAAAGGACACCCAAGACATACAACCCTTCAAGTGTCTTATATCCCAGAATACACCCGAGGTTGACCAAAAGTATCGTTACAAAGATCAGGAAGATCTCATATAAAAAAAAAAATCAGGATACGTGACCGCCGAGGTGTTTCCAATGATCCAGTAGATGGACAGGTTGACCAGGAACGCCACCACACCTGAAAACAACACTGTCGCCTGGGCAACAAGAGGTCCACGGTCAAAAGCCTGGAGGCCAACATTTCGTCACTGAGGCTGCCTCTAATGATCCGACTCAGATTGGCTGAGGCGACATGCACCGCACAACCAAACCGGTGTCTTCGAATGGTTTCTCAAGGTGTGACACTCGACCCTTACAAACCATTCTGACCCAAGCAAGATAGGAAATGCTTGTCAAAATGAATGCCACGTGTATTTATTGTGTCAAAAATGCATGTGAGTGTGTGTGTGTGTGTGTGTGTGTGTGTGTGTATGTGTGTGTGTGTGTGTGTGTGTGTGTGTGTTGTTGAGTCTGACCAGGGCAGCTAGAGACCAGGGTCCAAATATTCCTCCGTCTCCAGTCAGTGGCTCAAACACGGGGACGATGCAGAGCAGAAAGCCAGATGACAGGGGAGCCTGCGAGACAGATACAGCGTTCACTCGACTGTTGTGTTGACAGTACATACACTGGGCTGGTCTTGACTGCCTCATGGCCACTGCGAGTAAACCTTGATTTATACATGGTTTCCCATAGAAAACCTCCAACCTGTTGTACACTTGACTCAACTTAACTCATGGGATAACCAACAAGTTAACCCAAGTCTAGTCCCAGGCCAAAGGCTCCTAGGTGGAAATGGAATCCACAGGTTCCAAATCGAGCCCCAGATTAAGTCCGCAAGTACAGGGGGGAAAGAAGGGATCAAACTGAATCACAAAGATTACCCCCTCAGGACCCAGGTAAACAACAAGGAATTAGATTAAATTAAAATTTTACTTCAAAGTGCCAATGCACAGCAAATGATATGTCGACCACTTGAGATATTTTGAGGTTGGAGCGGCTTCACCGCAAAGCTAGTGCACAGACCGGCAGTGTTGACACAGGCCTGCAAACACACACACACATTCACTCTCCCACTCTCTCCCACACTCTCTCACTTACACACACACACACAAAATCTCCGAAGATAATCAGCATGGGTGACCTTTGTGCCGCAGGACCGCTGATAAACTGATACCATAGTCTAGCCGTAGCGGTGCAAAGAGTGCCGATGCTGCCCGGCCCAGTGCTGCTGAGTCATACCTGGTAGTACAGGAGCTGCATGGAGTTCACCTGGAGCTCGTGTTGCTTGGCCCCCACCCACTGAGAGACAGGCAGGGAGACAGCAGACTGATTTCACAGACAGCACATCTCTCCCACCTCGGACATGTTCCGTTTCAGTGGGTCTGTCACTCACCACCTGGTACAGCGAAGTCACCAGAACCCCAAGTGTGGCGAACACGATCCCCAGCAGGTTGAACCGCACGTCGTAGTACGAGTTCAAGATCACACCCAAGGTGATAGGCACCTGGGGACACAAAGCCAGACGTTTGAGACTACTTTTCCAGAGGAAAAAAAACAGCATTTTCTCCGTCAAAGTCAGCGTACCAGGGTCAGTTTGATCTTGGTGGAGAAGGTCTTCTTGTAGTAGGTGCTCTGGATGAGGATGATGACGGGCGTGGTCATGGCTTTGGCCAGCTGGTACGTCCCTATCGAGTTGTTCTGCAGCGAGAGGTTGGTGAAGGCCACGAAGCCGCAGAAGCTCAGGGCCAGCCACACGATCCGGCGGATCGGCAGGCTTTTGGGGGCAAACATGTCCATCCTGTGGCAGACGTAGAGGCCCAGCCAGGTGACCACAAAGTGGATGAGGGTCATGGTCACGTTGGGGAAGCCGTAGTGCACGTAGATCCACTTGTTGATGAAGACGATGCAGATGGAGGACAGCAGGTTGACCAGCAGGCCGGCGACGATGCGCCGGTTGGCCGACATACCGAACAGCATCTCGGCCATGGTTCGGCTCGCCTCTCTAGTTTGGTTCACCCTCCTTTAGGTGCTCGCCCTGCAAAAGCGGACAGAATGCCAGAAAGATGAAGACGAAGAATCGCATCCACCATCTGTCTGGCAGACAGGTTATAAGGGCGCTGCTCAAGCTGTTCGTGCCACGGAGCATTTCATATTTAATGACGGCCAGGGCCGTGCGGCGTGTCGCCAATTAATCGTTATCGCAACAGGCGCGACACACGCATCGGAGAGAGCGTGTTTATCGCGCCCCCGACTTTTTTTTTCTTTTTTCTTTTAACCTGCCCCGAGTTTGTTTCTGATTGGCCGGTGCCACTGAAGCGTGAGGTCGCGGCCGCCGATGCGTGCAAGCCGGCGCTTCCACTGCACGCCTCGTTCGTAAATCGCAAGTCATATTGCGATTGCGACATGCGAAGGCATCGTCGCGCGTCGCGCGCTTCGCGAATGTCGTGGAGCCCCGACGACGGGCGTAGCTCGACGTCGATTCATCCACGGTCACAGGTCAAATCTTGAACAGGAAATTAGTGGACACCGTTATCAGAAAACTATACTTGCTGCCATGTTGTTCTGGTGACTTTTACAGTTGCAGTCTGTTGAATCGAGCGGATGCAACCAATCCAGAGGAGTAGTAGCAGGTTGAAGATTCCATTTGAAAGCCCCGTGCACCCGTGCTTTGCTTTATAGTTCTATGTAAAACCCGGATTGGACGAATTCGTTTGAGTCATTCAAGTCACTAACAGCCGTGTTAAGTACAGATCCTGCAACTTTCATCCTTTGCTGCAGCGCTTGTGTGTACGTCCCGCACTCCAACACTGTAACACCATGTCACTGAGGCTCGATCGCTTGATGAAACGGACTTTTGAGTGTGATGCTCTGGGCGCACATACAACACGAAACACGCACAGCAGCTCCAGTCCCGTGTGGTGTATAACGGGATGTAACGGTTGGAACAGAATCTGAACGCGTCCCTGTCTGTGTCTGTCTATGAATGCATGTGTCTGTCTGCCTGTCTGTCTGTCTGTCTGTCTGTCTGTCATTGTGCCACGCATTAAGAAAAGTTTACCTGGGGTCTGTCCATGGGTTCTCCTCCCTCTCCTCCTCTTCCTCCTCCGTCCCGGTCCCACAAGAGCGGAGCCGAGCCCGTGTCCCCCCTCGGCGGCGTGAGCTCGTCTGCCGGCCTGCGCGAAGGGGATTCCCCCGTGCTATTGCTGGATGTCGCTCCCTGGCTGCCCTGCCGCACAGCCACAGCCGGGGAGGCTCCTTGCTTGCTCGCTTAGAGGCTGCCTGTTCCTGCCCTCACTCCTGCTTCCTCTCAGCCCTGGATTCATGACTGGCAGCGGGGGACGGTGAGCAACAGCGGCGCCCGGCGGCACGGAGGGTGGGCGACGACACGTTTCAGTATGAGGCGCGGCCCGGGAACGTTATTTTACAAAAAAAGTGCACAAAAAGTAGTGGAGTAGTGCTTAGCAGTGTGTGAATGTGTCCTTAAGGAGGAAGAACCTCCTCCTCGTCCTCTCCTTGTTAGCCTCCCTGATGATTGTTTGGATGGCTGGGGGACCTGGTGATTTTTCTGGCTGTGGCCCTGCAGTAGATAAGAGTAGATGTCCTGCAAGTTCGGGAGGTGGTCCTAATGGCTCTCTCAGCAGAGCAAACCACCCTCCTGGCAGCCAGCTGCTCTCTCAAGGTGACAATTCCCATTCAGTTGGAGATGGGGAGGAGAGTTCCTCAGTGCCTTGAGTGAGAGTCTGAAGTCCTTCAGCCTCTGGAAGCGGGTTGTCATCATCAGAACACACAGTGATTCAGACATCCAGATGAAATTCTTACTTTTCTGTTGTCCTTTTACATTCAACAATCAAATGCTAAAAAAAAGTGCACAGAACAGAATTGCACTCTGTTCTGTGCAACGGGTCTCTTTATTCTTCACACACCTGTAGCATCTCTCAGATGGCACCAGGGTGAAGAAACCGTGTTGTGTGAGCATGTTGTACTAATAACACTAATAACTAACATAATGTTGTGGGCTCTCCTTTTAACCCTGGTGGTGTAAATTCAAATGAGGGGTAGGCAAAACCACAAAGCACTATACTAACCTCACTATAAATTAGGGGCTGTTGTAACCATAGGACCACAGGAATGCCACTACTCGTACCATGCTGTTGAATTATTGCTGAATAATTGTTATGCATTTAATGGCTATATATTCACATCCAAAGTCTGTGGAGAGTAACAACTAGACATAATAATAGGGTACTGAGCACGGTGTTATAAAACAGTGTACAGCTTGAGAATTGCACTTTATGGTACACAGTTAGGGCCACAATGACTGAACAAGAGACCTGAGATGCTGCAGAGGTGCTGACAGTCATAAAAACACAACCAGCTGGAAGACCAGCATCTGTGCACTTTGTATACCACGCTGTGATATGAGGACACTCAACAGAGCCATGATTGAAGGCCTTGAGTAGTTCTGCAGACAGGTTGTTCTTCCCGACTGACTTCAGGAAGCAGAGCTCCTGCTGAACTTCCTGTATCAATCCAGCGGTGTCTACTACCTATAGGATCTCTCTGAGATGTGGCTGCCTAAATTTTTCAAAGGAGAGATACCCCTTACCTCCTCTCCTTTGACAGTTCATGGAGAGAGAGCAAACTTGCTTTTTGACAACTTGAGATTGTGTCAGTTTCTTAGTTTTGTCTCAATGGCATAAAATGTGGTTTTAATGAGTGAGGTGAATGTATGCAACTGAAAGGTGGGGTAGGCCATTTCTCACCTACCCCACCTTTAACTGTATGATGCATTGCCAATTATTACATATGGCTGTAATTACGTTGCACATACTCAACTCACTCATTTGACACTTACAATGGGCCCACTTGATGCCAGGACAATACTAAGAAATTGAATATCTTAGGAATTACTTCGGAGTTACAACTACATAGTTGCATGGAAGTAGTTGACATAATATTTCAAGACAGAACAAGTCACAGAATTTTTTTTGAATGAATGCAGGATGTGTAAGTGCATTTAGTCTGTCTATACCCATAAATGAGGAAAGAAGAACAATGACTCTTCAGAAAACTCAGGTTAGGAATGCTGTGTGCGCAAATTCCAGAGACAGAGACAAATATAAAACATGAGATTAAAAGATATTGTCTTTCCTTATGATTATGACTTATGAGATTAAATGAGACTTAATGACTGAAAGTTAGTGTCGACACATGTTTCTACACTGGCTAATCAAGATACATTTTTACAGTTTTGACATTTTTAGCTTTCCGATGTAAATATGAGCATTTTAACACAGGGGTTTCCCGGTCATGTGATCAGCATACACTTTTTAAAAAATTTGTATATACTTTTTGTGTTCTTAATTATTTGCTTAATCTAAATATTTGCATTTTAAATGACCCACAGCGAAGCTTCCAGGCCATGTGACCTGGTGGCTCCAACTCAGTGCATGACTATAGCGCTACACTGGCTGGTTGAAATACAGCCATTTTTATTGCATTTTATGATCTATTTTATATTTAATTAAACAAAAAAGCCGTCATCTCATCTTGAATCACACTGCCACGTCTCGTTTCGTTGCCTTTGACCCGCCTGCTGCGGGGCGACAGCGCCCCCACCGGTCTACCGGTAATTGAGAGGGAGAAGAAGAAGAAAGAGACGCAGGCAACCCACGAAGAAGACGTGTGTACGTCCTCGTGAAGCGGGAACTGACAGCCTCCACCATGGACTGGTAAAATACGCGTCAAACAAACTGTGTATTCGTTTCAAACTCCAAACACGCCCCGTAACTCTTACACACTCTTACTCTTGTGAAGCGGCAGCCTCGTTGTTCGGCCGACTGCTCCCCAGCAGCCCGTTTTACCATGCTATGTTGGCAAACCATGCTAGCGCTGTTAACGGTTCAGGATGACTGTGATGCTAACATGCTAACCAGTGGGGTTTGTAGTCTTGTTGTCGTTTAAGCCAGAAACGTGTTTGATAGAGCACGTGATAGTTACTCAGTGGCCAAACTAGCAGCAGCAGTATAGCAAGTTTATAGGCTGTTTATAAATTCCGCAGAACTCCAGTTACTTAGTGTGAATGGAGCTGACTTTGGGGTGTCACTGTCACTATCAGTAATCACGACCATGCTTTGAACAAGTTAGTGTTCTCAACATGTTATCCTCACTGTCCGCATTCTATATTATGCAAGGCAGAGTTCACCAGCTGAAACACTGCAGATCATCACCACACATTACGTCCTCACCTAAACAGGCTACCTATTACTTGTTACGAGGATAGCAGGTCATCATTGCAGGACTGCTAATCTAATAAACATAGGATCCCTGTGTATTTGGTGCTAAAAATGACCCAGGATGTGTGAAAAGAGTCCCAATTGTCTGATCTCAGCTTCCTAAATGTGAATGTTTTTTTGGACTTGGACTCGCATCAACCATTTCCACCGCTTTTGCGCCATCTCACAAACAAAACGACTGACGGATTCGCTGAGATGGCTAATTGGGGCGCACGCTCGTCTCGTCCTCAGGGGCCAGAGCGAGCTGCTGTCTCCGGTGGTGCGGGACGACGAGGTGACCGTGGCTGCCCGCCGCAGGAGAAAGAAGGTGGCCTGTATCCTTTGAACCCCCTTCCAAGCCCGTCCTCCCGTTCAGGTCCTGGTTAGATATGCCCCACCTGTCCAGCTTGGTCGTTTTCCTGACCGTTGCCCTCAGTCCCGTCACCTGGCGGCAGCAGCAGCCCCAATGTCTCCACGGTGACCCCAGCCCGCCCCCTCCTGAGGAACACCCCCGCGTCGCTGTACAGACAGGCCGGTACGACACACACACACACACACACACACACACAGAATGCTCACTGGCTCCCGATGAGCTCGATTTCCTCACGATCATTGCCTGTCTTCCGCTGCCAGTAACTCCCAGAGTTCCAGATGTCTCTGCGATCCTGGGTCCGGGCGGTCGGACGCCTCGGTACACGCACACGCCCCGGAATGCGCTCAGCAGCATGGTGAGTATGAAACAAACCCCACACCCACTGATGGAGGGAGAGCGTACGTTTTGACGGGAATGAAGGCCCGCCTCTGTGCGTAGAATTTGGACGACAGCGACTGGACCAACAGCGTGTACACCTCCCCCGTCCTGGGGATGGACAACACCAGCTTCACGGACGACATCACCAACCTGAGCTCGGCACTCCTGAAGGAGGACGACCCCGGCGAGGCCTGTGAGTGAACCCCCCCCAACCCCCGGGACTCTATTCCTGTTTCTCTGTCCGGGACGTGGGATCGCAGTAACGCCGTTGGTGTGTCTGTGCTCCCGCAGCGGCCGCCAGCCTCTTCCCCGAGTTCCTCAACTCCTTTCTGAAACACTCTTCGTCCGCCGTGTTCGAGCTGCTGGAGGACTTTCAGAACCTCTGCCAGGACAAGGTAGGTTGTTGGGAGCCAGTGCGGCAGTCTCAGAGAGACAGCTAGCTCGTTGGCCCGACTGACTCTCCTCCCTGTCTTCTACACGTTACAGGTGGACGTGCTGCAGTCCGTGGTCCTCAGGGCGGGCCAGAGCAGCAAAACGGCAGGGGTGCGCTGGCTGCTGCAGCAGGAGAACTGCACCTGGAGACTCATCACGTCGCTGTACAGGTACCCGTCTGACTGGCGGACCCCGTCTGCCTGACTCGCTGCCAGGGTGCCCGACCAACCACCTGTCTGTCTGTCTGCCTCTGTAGGGATCGAGTTCAGCTGGCCATGGAGGACGAGATGATGGCGGACATGGTCGTGAGTAGCAGTGCATCCATCTGAGGGGGGGCGGACGGAAGCCGAGGGCTCGTCCTTACATTTAGGCGCATTACTCGACCCGTATCCGTGTGTGCAGGTTCCCAGCGAGAGCGAGAAGGTGGTGGTGGAGCAGCTCTTCCAGCGAGACGCCGTCATCCGACAGAGTCAGGTAGCAGCCCATCTTGTTTGTGAATCTTGTTTCCTTAAGTTATTACTATTATTATCATTATTCACCGCCTGCACGCTGCCTCTGATTGCAGCTGGTTGTCGATTGGCTGGAGAGCATAGCCAAGGATCAGATCGGAGATTTCTCTGATAACATCGAGTACTACGCCAAAAACGTCTGCTGGTACGTCTCCAGATACAAAAACCTATTGTGACAAGTAGTTGTAGTAGAAGATTGAGTTCCAGTGGATGTAAACTATATCTGTGTGTGTGTGTGTGTGTGTCTCTCTCTCTCTCTCGCTCTCGCTCTCTCTCGCTCTCTCTCGCTCTCTGTCTCTCTCGCTCTCTGTCTCTCTCTCCCTCCCTCCCTCCCTGCTCGCTCTCTGTCTCTCTCTCGCTCTCTGTCTCTCTCTCGCCCTCTGTCTCTCTCTCGCTCTCTGTCTCTCTCTCTCTCTCTGTCTCTCTGTCTGTCTGTCTCTCTCTCACTCTCTGTCTCTCTCTCCCTCCCTCTCTCTCTCTCTCTCTGTCTCTCTCACTCTCTGTCTCTCTCTCTCTCTGTCTCTCTCTCTGTCTCTCTCACTCTCTGTCTCTCTCTCCCTCCCTCCCTCGCTCGCTCTCTGTCTCTCTCGCTCTCTGTCTCTCTCTCGCTCTCTGTCTCTCTCTCTGTCTCTCTGTCTCTCTGTCTGTCTGTCTCTCTCTCGCTCTCTGTCTCTCTCTCCCTCCCTCCCTCGCTCTCTCTCTCTCTCTCCCTCCCTGCTCGCTCTCTGTCTCTCTCTCGCTCTCTGTCTCTCTCTCGCCCTCTGTCTCTCTCTCGCTCTCTGTCTCTCTCTCTCTCTCTCTCTGTCTGTCTGTCTCTCTCTCACTCTCTGTCTCTCTCTCCCTCCCTCTCTCTCTCTCTGTCTCTCTCTCTGTCTCTCTCACTCTCTGTCTCTCTCTCCCTCCCTCTCTCTCTCTCTGTCTCTCTCTCTGTCTCTCTCACTCTCTGTCTCTCTCTCCCTCCCTCCCTCGCTCGCTCTCTGTCTCTCTCGCTCTCTGTCTCTCTCTCGCTCTCTGTCTCTCTCTCTGTCTCTCTGTCTGTCTGTCTCTCTCTCGCTCTCTGTCTCTCTCTCCCTCCCTCCCTCGCTCTCTCTCTCTCTCTCTCCCTCCCTCGCTCTCTCTCTCTCTCTCTGTCTCTCCCCCCCCCCCCCCCCCCCCAGGGAAAACACTCTCCATTCCCTGAAGCTGAGAAGAAAGAGCGGCTCTGCCTTCACTGTGCCTCTGGTCACCGAGCTGGTGAGACTTACAACCACAGCAGCAGATGCATCTCAAGCCCTGCCTCCTCTGAACGCATGCATAACGTGCGTGTTTGTGCGCGTCCAGGACCCCGATGCTCCCCTGAGGCAACAGCGCCCCCTAGCAGACCTGGACCGGGAGGACGACGCCCGACTCCTGAAGAACCTGTTCACACTCATCAGAGCTGGGATGACTGAGGAGGTACAGAGGGAAAGGGACAACAATTTAGAGTCGCTCTGTGTTTCACTATTATTAATGTTGTGGGCTTGTTATTACGTGTGTATGTGAAGGCTCAGAGGCTGTGCAAACGCTGCGGTCAGGCCTGGAGAGCAGCTACCCTGGAGGGCTGGAAGCTCTACCACGATCCCAACAGGACGTCAGGTGATTGGGGTTTTCTCGTTGCGCGTGTGAGGGCGTGTCCGAGGACATTTTCCCCCCGAGAGCTGACCGGCTTTCTGCTCCGCCCCGCAGGGAGCTTGGAGCTGCAGCCCGTCGAAGGAAATCCGCAAAGAGGCATCTGGAAGGCCTGCTGCTGGAGAATGGCTGAGGAGGTACAACAATGAGTAGCATTTCATTCTGCACATTCAAACCCGTTTTGTTTAATAGCTCTGTATATGTTTGCTTCATCCCAATAATCAGTACTGCCTTGCGCCTACCAATTCTGAATAGCAGGGAAAATGAAAACTCGTGTCGAGTGAAGCTCTTTGTTGTTGTTTTTGGTTTCAGGAGCAGTTGAACAGATACGAAAGGGCCATCTATGCCAGCTTAAGTGGAAACCTTAAACCGGTAAAACCAAGTTTAAACGCAATTCTCAAAATGATTTGAGGTGCACGACCGTTATTGATCGTGTGTGTGTGTGTGTGTGTCTGTGTGTGTGTGTGGGGGTCAGCTCCTGGCCGTGTGTGAGTCGTGGGAGGACTGCGTCTGGGCCCACTTCAGGGTGATGGTCGACTCACTGGTGGAGAAAGATCTGATGTCGTCGGGCATGGCCCACCAGGAGCTGGAGACGCTGCCTCGAGAATACCTGGAGGCCAAGTATGGCACCGGCACACGTACACACACATACACGCACACACACACACTTCCACCGAGCCTAAGTCTAAATAACTCCTCTCCGTTGCTGTGACGCTCTCGTCGTCACAGTTGGACGATGGAAAAGGTGTTTGAGGAACTCCAAGCCACAGACTCGAAGGTGAAACTCGCACTCATCCAGCATTATTATTATTATCAGCGTTTGCCTGAGCAGGCCAATGAAAAGCAGCCTGTGCCGTGTGTGCAGAGGGTGTTGGAGGAGACGAGACAGCACTACCACATCATCCAGAAGTTTGTCATCCTGGGAGACCTGGACGGTAAGACCCTCTCAGATCTGTGGCTTTCCAGCTGCGCGGAGTCGTGTCACGGCACGGAGGGCTCACCTCTTTCTCCTGCAGGCCTGCTGGAGGAGTTCTCCGATTGGCTGACCGCCGCCAAACCCCTCCCCTCCCACCTGCTGCGCTTCATGACGCACCTCGTGCTGTTTTTCCGCTCCCTGGGTCTGGCGCTGAAGGTAAAGAAGACACGACTCGTCACGTTCGCCACCGGAGATGAACCCTACTCACCTCCTCTCTCTCCCGCTCCCTGCTTGAAGGAGGAGGTGTGCGTGGACGTGCTGAAGGCGTACGTCGCCCTCCTGATCCGGGACCAGCAGAGCGACCTGGTGGCCAGCTACGTCAGCCAGCTGCCGGCCGAGCTGGCCACCACGCAGTACGCCGCCTTCCTGGAGACGGTCAGCCAGCCGGAGCTGCGGCCCCGCTGCCTGCAGCTGGCCACGGAGGCCGGTGAGGCGGCAGATCATCAGCACTGAAGCAAAGACCGATAAAGAGACGGAGCGCTGAGGCTTAATGTCGTTGCGGCAGGTCTGGACGTGGCGGCGATCACCAAGCTGGTGGTGGAGACGGTGAGAGAGCAGGACGAGGTGGAGTTCACGCACCACAGCCAGACGCTGGAGACGGCCACGACCAAGGTGACCGAGACGCCGCCGAGCCGCGCGTTGTCTGCCTTTTCCAAAACGTCACGTCGCGAATGTAACCTCGACTCTCGAAACCAGGAGGACCTGAAGAAGATCGACGTGATCGACTGGCTGCTCTTCGACCCCACCCACCGAGCCGAGTCCCTCAAGCAGTCCAACGCCATCATGAGGAGGTTTCTGGGTGCGTTCTTCTCATTCGTCACTATCATCCCAGCCCTCGTAATCCTGCTACAAACATTCAAAACCGAGCAAGGCTACGTTTCCTCTCCCCAGTCACTAATCTGTTGGTTACGCCAAGCTAGAAGGAACGCCTATACCCGACATATGAGCAGAAAATGAAGCCTGAAATTGCATTTCTAGCGTAGAGACCCGGCACGAAGAGCCGCCTCTCAGTGACCGGGGGTGGGGGACTCTCCTCCGGTCTCCCCCGCGAGGGGTTCTGACCGCGCTGCTTCCCTTCCCCGTCTTCTCAGCCCTGCAGAAACACGACGCCGCCAAGGCCGTGTTCTCCAAAGTCCCGGAGGATTCCATCCGGGAGATCTACTGCCTGTGGGGCCGGGCCGGTCAGACCGCCACGCCGGCCGACAACGAGAACGCCATCAGGGAGCACCTGTGCATCAGGGCCTACCTGGTACGGCCGTTCGTGTCCGTGCCTCGGCGCGGGAATCGCCGTCACTGTCGTGGAGTAGGCGTTTGATCTGCGCCCGTGCCTCTCTCCGCAGGAAGCCCATGAGGCTTTCACGGAGTGGTTCAGCCACAGCAGCTCCGCCCCCCAGAAACCAGCACCCGCCCCGGAGGCCAAATTCACAGAGAGGGTAGCCAACGAGATGCGAGAGAAGGAATACCAGGTACACGCATACACACACACACACACACACACACAGGACTCTTATGTATAGGCACCAAGGTAGTTGTCGGTCTGATTTCACATTGTAACTGTGTGTCAGGCCTCCCTGGCTGCCTGGACCAGCCGGCTGGACGTCCTAACCGAGGACGTGAAGGAGAGGATCTACAACGTGCTGCTGTTCGTAGACGGGGGGTGGATGATCGACAACAGACGGGTAAACGGGTTTCTCCCGCCGACTCGCGTGGTCGACCTTCGCTGCGACGCATTGCCAAGCTAAGGCCTGTCGTTGGTTTCCGCTCGTCCAGGACACGGAGCCGGATTCGGAGCGCGGCCACCAGATGGCGGCGCTGCGCTCCCTGTGCCTGCCTCGCCTCAGCTTCCTGCTGCTCAGCGTGCTGCAGAACTCCTCCAGGCACCAGGAGGCGCTGCGGCTGGCCGACATCATCTCCTCCGACCAGCACCGCCTCTACCAGGTAAACCAGCTCTGTCTGGGGTGACACCGTAGACTGTACACGAAAGATGGACGTAGTCTTCCGGTACGACGCGGAAGTCACTTTTCTTGCAATGCCACGGTGATCCGCTAGGCCTGGCTCCAAAAAACATGTAATATGGGCGTGGATTTGCAAATAATTCCATGATTAATAAGATATCAGAGCGTAAAGGAATGAATGAATGAATATGGGCGGGTCCATTTGGCCGACGGGGGAGCCTCACAGAGGAGAGAGAGCGCGAGTCACATTCGTTGGACGAACAGACTGCGTTTACCTCGTTCGTATGGCCGTGTTATTCTCCGATATCCAGTACGGATCGTATGGATCAGTGGGTGCGTTGAGGAGGACGCAGGTGAAAAGTTGTATCCGCCTCTCGAACCCCCGCCTTTTGGTCTCTGCTGGCTCCATTACGAGGAATGGCAGCCGCCTGCAAGTCAAACTCCTGGCTTCATTCGCAAACCAATGGGTGACGTCGGGGCTTGGATGACACCCAGGGCTCGGCTCTTTGACATGCGTGTCCTGCTGTATTAATTCATTGTTTTTCTTTTGGTCCCATTTAGGTCTTCTCCAAAGAGGAACTGAGCAGGTTCCTTCTGAAGCTGCGCGAGTCGTCACTAGCCCTGCTGGACCGAGGACTGGACCCGCTGGGCTATGAGCTGCAACCATGAACACATACACACACATATATACACAAACAAGTGTTTGGATCACAGTTGTCGTTTTGCTTTATTGTTGTCTTTTTTTCCAAAATAAAAGATGTGTTGCCTTTACTGGTTCACTGTTCTTTAATGTCTTGTTTAAAGGTTACTATGGCCCTGTCAAGTGACAAGTGATTTAAATGTTTTTTTATTATTATTTAGAACCTAGGCTCAACATAAACATTACTGATCCCTTTGGGAGGTTCCTTTTGGGAAATTCAGGTTTGAAGTTATAGCTTAGTTGGAAAAATGCTCTTTACAGGGTGATGGGACAAAATCTGAAGATGGCAAGTAATCAGAGTTCAAATACAAACAATGTAGGATCTCTATGTATTAGTCTATAAGAAAGTTTCAGACTTTGCTAGAACTACGGTATACAACATTGCAGATGACTCCACAGTCATGCAGTCATTCAGTCTGCAGAAAAGTTCAGTCAGTCTGAGAAAAACGGAACTTGTCAAAAAAAAAACGGTCAAACGGTTCATAAATCAACTTGAGTAAACTTAGCGTGCAAAATGTTTGATGCCCTTTCTTGGCATTTCCTTACAGTATAAATTCCGTGATTGGATTATATTAGTAATTCGGCCGTGGTACGATAGTAATTTAATAAAAAGATTGGCAATAACGGCGTAAACATGGAGCATCAGTCCCCAGTGCGTATGCGTGCTCCTCAAATGTAGTGTCGGTGTCCTAACGGCAGGTGCTCCGCGACTCCGGAGGACAAGCTAAACAATATACGGCGACTATGAGTCCAAGTCTCCGTTAAGGAGCCTCTTCTCGGGCGTTTACTTTTACGGAGTGACTTTACAGTAAGTAACTACACGTTATTTTACCGCTTCGTCCGTGTTTTGTCCCCGGGAACGTGCCACATGTTAGGCTGGTAGTATCTAGGAGTAGGCCGCGGAGCCTCGGGCTTTCCTAGCGACTAGCCGGCCACGGAGCAGCCACGCGGCCCCTGTTTTCCCGCCGTGTCCGCTGGAAAAACGGAAAAATGAAACATGCTTATTTCAGGTATTGTTTCAGGCATTTCACGCGTTTAAGCGGACGTCCTTGCTGTCATTGCACAAGCTAACCAATATGTCTGTGTGTATGCACATCGTATTTTAAATGTCAATACGCACGTACGTTTAAGTTAGCTTTCGAAAATTTCTACCGTTGGTAGAAACTATGAGAAGAAGAAAGAGCTATGTTAACAAACGTGCTAACGTGTAAATAAACGAGTCTGTTGGACGAAATTCTGAGGTGCTTCTCAGATCACCACTTCTTCACGTTCTGTATGATGTTGGGTGAAGTTGTGCTAGTTGTGCTGCACAAGTAACTGTCGTTTTTTAGCCTGGGAGCTAAGTTTCACTTTGGGCCTCGTTGATTGCAGCCACATTGTGGCCTTTGGATGATCGGATCATTTCACACTTGCATCGATAGTGTCTTTTATACGATTCCTCGGCCGTCCACACGCTTCTTAATGTCTGCAACGGTAAATCATTAGATGCTTCAGCACGGGCATCATTAGCACTCAGACTTATCTGCAGCAAAACAGGTTTCACTACTGGCTGTTGGGTCTTTCAGTGATCGCACGATCTGGAGTTTCAACCGTTATTATTCCAGATGTGAGGCTGCAGAGGCCGTGAGCTGGGGGACTGGCAGGGCTGCGGTTAGTAAACAGCGTAGCTCCTATTTGAGTCGCCGAGTCAGGGGAGTAGGAGTAGGCGGAGGAGGTGGAGAACAAGTCCGGGCATATTTTCAGCGCCCGTGTGTTACGTTGGTGATGTAATAGTGAGTGTTTGCCACAGCTGACGGGAGTTGTTAGTGAGTTGTTGTTAGTTCAGACCGAGCGCTCAGTCCATGCCCGGACACATCCAGCACTCACGGGACTAACGTGGTCTCCACGCTCCATTACTATCAACGGGACACAATGAGTCATTGTCAGATAGCCAAACCAGAGATAAGCCCTATTTGCTCATTGCGTTCAGATGGTTCAAGCGTTGATTCGATTATCCCGCTTGGACTAATCGGGGGGAGTTATTATTATTATTATTGTTATCGTGTGTTTCAGGGTTGTTCAAACATCACGTGTAATCCTCTGTCGAACTTTTAAGGAAGTGATCTTCCAGTCTCAGAAACTCCGGTACCTGTTGAGCCGACGTGCAGAAAGCACCCAGAAGTTCCTAGACACGTGTGTGTGTGTGTGTGACTTCCTTGGTTTTGGTTCGGTTTGGTGGTTGAGCCTGGTTAGTGCGGTTGTCGCGTCGAAAGCCTCTCGGATGAGTCACCGTGCGATCTGTTGGGCTGTCGCGGCGCCGTTTCCAGGAAGAGACAACGCACGGTCATGCTGAGTCAAGCTGCCCTGATAGGCCCCAGTCAGGCTGGCCCGGCGCTCTCGACTGGTCTAGTCCCGACATGTCTGAGCGGCCCTATAAGAGGCCCGCTCTGCAGCAGCCCTCCCCCTGACTGCACTTTAGACGGCTTTTGCACAGAATGGGCTGCTGATGGGCTCCGCCACCTATGTACCGGTAAGACTCGGAATCCTCTTGGAACTTACTCCTAAACACTAATCATAACTAATAACAAAACTTCAGGCGCATCACTTTGCATGTTGTACGGCATGCGGCTTAGAAGTTTTGGAAGTTTTCTGAAACTTTTTTTTCGAGACATAGTCGTTTTTCAGAATCAGAATCAGAATTTTCAGCTGTTTCGCGTGGCATACGAGGGGAAAAGTAAGACGAGTGCGAGCGGGCCTGTAATATATCCGGCAATCTATGGATGCTCGGTCCAGTCGGTGTTCCAAAACAGTTCTAAGAGTTGGATTTGGCTTCACAGATGGCAGAAACGCATCCCCACTGCGTGTAGTAACGAAACCCTGTTGTTGTTTCAGTCAATCTGGGGAGGGGGGGGTATTTCCTCAGAGCCCGGGGGACGCTCATATGACTCTCTTGTGCTCAGCACATCTCCGCCGCCTCGGTAGCCACCGTCGGATGCGGACCGGAGCGGAGTGAAGAGGAGCTCGACCCCGTGGAATGACCAAGTGTCTCTCTCTCTCTCTCTCTCTGTCTCTCTGGCCAGGAACCCCACAGCTCCACCATGTCGGCTGACGGAGAGATCAACAGCAGCACCGCAGACGACGACAAACTGGTGAGTGCGATGCTTCATCCCCTTCCGGCTGCTCATGGATCGTACGCGTTGTATATCGGATTCATCCCCCCCTCCTCCTCTGCTCGCTGACGTTTCAGGTCCGGCCGAAGGAGGACTTCCAGACTTTGCTGCGACAGGCCGGGGCCAGCAAGGACCTCTTCACCATGAAAGAGGTGATGTTCTACCTGGGCCAGTACATCATCCAGAAGCAGCTGTACGACCAGAAGCAGCAGCACATCGTCCACTGCGCCCGGGACGCCCTGGGCCGCGTGCTGGGGGTGGACAGCTTCTCCGTCAAGGAGCCGCAGTAAGGCGCAGAACGATCCCGCCCGCCCGCTCGCTCGCTCTGGGTCGCGCACGCGGCCTCGAAGGAGATCGATCCTAGCGTCCTGCTTTTGTTTTCCAGAGCCCTGTTCGCCATGATCACGAGGAACCTGGTGGCCGTGAAGGGCCAAGGTACGTCGGGTCCTCCTCCTCCTCCTCCTCGTCGAAGCCCTGCTTCGTTCGTTTCGCTCTCTCACCTCCTCCTCCTCCTCCCTTCTTGCTCCAGAATCGCCAGCCAGGTCGAGTGAAGCGCGCGGCAACGGTCAGACCGATGCAGAGACGGAGGTAACGCACACGCGCACGCTCACACACACACCCACCCATACGTGTTGTTTTTGAAGCCCGTCAGATTTAGGCTGAAAGGCAGACCTGGGCGTCGAACCGCAGACCTGGGCATTTCTACAATAAGCGAAACGAACGAGAGCAAATTGATGCCCCGTATGTGAGCGCGCCTGTTTCTGTTCCCTCCCCGTGTCTAGGGAGCGGACTCGGAAAGTCGCTCTTCGTCGCCGGGCCAGCGGAGAGCCCGGAGGCGGATGAGGAGGAGGAGGAGGAGCGGCAGCCACAGGAGCAGTGAACCAGGTGGGTTTTTAGCCTCCTTTAGCAACCCCCCCGCTCCCGTCAAAGCCGCAACCAGACCGCTGACGCCTGCGATGTTCGCCCGCAGGACCCTCCCGCAGGGAAGAGGGCAGCCAGGAGGAGGAGGAGGAGGAGGAGGAGGAAGAGGAGGAGGAAGACTCCGAGGAGGAGGAGGGAGCGGAGGGAGCCAAGCGCAGGAGGTCGGACAGCTTCTCCCTGACGTTCGACGGCAGCCTGTCCTGGTGTGTGATTGGTGGACTGGGGAGCGGGCGGGACAGGCGGCCCAGCCAATCGTCTGACTCGCACAGCTCGGTGATGGTCCCACACACACACACACACACACACACACACACACACACACACACACACACACACACACACAAACAAACATGTTGAAAACATGAAATGTTGTATTGGATTCTAACTGAGTGTGTGTGTGTGTGTGTGTTTAGTCGGGGAGGTCGGAGGTCTCGGTGGCAGCTTCGGACTCGGACAGCGACAACTTCAGCGTGGAGTTCGAGGTGGAGTCCATCGCCTCGGACGACTACAACGAAGACGACGCGTCTCTGTCCGCGGACGACCAGGTACGGTACGGGGCAAAGATGAAGATTGGTGGGGGGGGGTGGGGGGAATCCTTTCAAACAGTAACATAACCTTAATAACCCCCCCCCCCCCCCCCCCCCCCCCGCAGGTGTACGAGGTCACCATCTTCGAGGCGGAGGAGGAGGACTCCTTCGACGAGGACACGGAGATCACCGAAGCCGTGAGTCTCCCACGGGAAACCGCCGGAGCAGCAGCTCCAGACACCTGCCCGTGTTCCCCCTCTGACCCTGCGTGTGTGTGTGTGCGTGTGTGTGCGCGTGTGTGTGTGTGCGTGTCTCCGTCTCCCTCTCAGGACTACTGGCGCTGTGCCAAGTGCGACGAGCTCAACCCGCCCCTCCCCCGGAACTGCCAGCGCTGCTGGACGCTGCGCTGTGATTGGCTGCCCGAGGAGGTGGCCAAGCCCGCGTGCCTCAGCCCCAAAGCCCTGCCCCCGAAGCCGCGATCGGACCAATCGGCGGCCAGCGACGCCCCAGGTAGGCCCCCCACCCCCCCACCCCACCCCCGTAAAGTCGCCCGATCGCACGTGTGAGCGGAAGCTGTGGAATAGGAAACAAAACGGTATCCGAGGCGACCGAGTGTGATGACGGTTCCTCCAGTGGATTGAAGGGCTCTACGCGCGTCTCTCCTACAGGCTCCGATGGAGAGGACGTGGACGGGGTGGACGTTCCGGACGGGAAAAGATCCAAGACGCCCGTCCCGTCCCAGTGCCCGGCGTCCGACACCCCGACCGCCGACTCCTCCTCGGCCCCCGTCTCCCAGGAGCCGCTGTGCTCCTCGCAGCCCTGCTCCTCCTCCTCCTCCTCCTCCTCCCAGGAGACCCTCTGGACTCCCGACTCCCAGCCCTCCTCCTCGCTGGGCTCCCAGGAGCTGCTCCCGGCCGCCGCCGCCCCGGCCCCGGCGGACGCCCTGCCCGACCTGGAGCGCAGCGTGTCGGCCGACTGGAGGCTGCCGGACTCGTGCCTGGACCCGTGCCTCATCTGCCAGTCCCGGCCCAAGAACGGCTGCATCGTGCACGGACGCACCGGCCACCTCATGTCCTGCTACGTGTGCGCCCGGAAGCTGAAGAAGAGGAACAAGCTGTGTCCGGTGTGCCGGCTGCCCATCCAGTCCGTCGTCCTCACCTACCTTAGCTGAGGGGTCACCCGAGCGGAGCGGAGGGGATGGGAGGGGGGAGGGGATGGGAGTCCCTCGGGCTGTAGCGGTCCTCACCTACCTCAGCTGAGACGCCCAGGTCTTAATCGCACAGCCCAGCGCTGAGCTCACCATGACTATTCAGTCCACTCCTCCTCCCCCCTCCTCCTTCTCCCTCCTCCCTCCTCCTCCCTCTTTCTCCCCAAGCACAAATCCCAAAGATGGATCCAGTCGGCCTCCAAACGTTCAGTTGCGTCGCCGCACATCCGCCTATTCTTCTGGTTCGGAAGAATCCACATCTGATGCTCTCGTGTTTCAGGGGGCGTAATATTTTGCGTGTGTGTGTGCTTGTGCGTGTGTGTGTGGAATGTGGTGCGGCAGGTATGTTCTAAGAGGGAAGTTCGGTTCACAATCACAGTTGGTTTCAGCGTTTTCTTCGAATTTCGGCCTCTCTGGTTTCAGTTCTTAAATGGAGATTAAAATGTAGAAAAACAAATCGTTCTTTTAACCCCTGAATTTTCACCTCATACAGGCTGGCGACTCCAAAGGAACAGTCTGAAGTCTTATTCTTTCCATGGTAGTGTTCTCTATGTGTGCGCGTGTGTGTGAGTGTGCGTGCGCGTTCACCAGAAGCCTAACAGTGAGCAGATACATCTTCAATTATAGATTTGATTAATGGCCCGTCATTTGTAAACGCTCCCTTTCATTTTGTGGGTCCATAATTTAATCTCCCGGGAGTGGAATTCGTCATTTCTTTCAGGAGGGGGAAAAAAAAAATTACAATTTCTGCTCGAGAAATGACTTCTCGAACAATCCCAAGTTCATCGGGCGGAAGCGGCACGGCCGCGGCTCCGTCCGCTACCTCGGCTTTCAAAGCTAAAATGATTTAGCGTTGAAGCAGGAGGATTCTCTCTGCCCCGAGCCGCAAACGGATATCGGAAGACGTCGTTTCTTTCAGGGAATAACCCGCAAACTAAATTACGGACTCATAAAATGAAGTTTATTTTAACAGTTTCCTGGAAAGAGATGGCGAAAGTTTCCGTCGTTTCAACAAATTTGAATTTATTTATTTTTTTTTGAAGGAACCAAACGCAACTCGCCGCGTTCGGCGATTTATTTTTGTGGACGGAAAGATGAAGCACCTGCGTAATTTCGATGCGTTTGATCCGCACCCTGGTAAATTGCGAGCAATTGCGTTCTTTCCGAGCAACGTCCAGGAGAAATGCTGCAGTCGCGGGCCTCGGGGTGAAGCGTCACTCAAATGACCCCTGATTATTTATTGAAAAGCTTATTTAAGAGGCTCACTGTTTATTTAAGACGGACACTTTTTCTATGAGCCCTGTAAAATGCCTAGAGGAATAAATATATGACGGCTGTAATTTCTGTTCGGAGCGTTTGTCTTTTGTTTTTGTGTGTGACTCGATTAAAGCCTAACGGAGTTTAACTGTTCCCGCCAAGATGTGTCGTTCATTGTGTGTGTGTGTGTGTGTGTGCGGGGACCCGCCATTAAAGCCGGGGGGGGGGGTGTAGTTCTTCGCCAGAGCCACAGAGGGGCGCTGTTGTTCCAGATTGAAACCAAAGGTTCGTCGAGGGGGAAAAAAAGCGGCAAGATTTACTGAGGTAAAAACAAATGAGATACAGTGGAGGAATATCCGAGCGCCTGGTGGGTTCACAGCATCCAAACGAGATGAAGTGAGCGATGCGGTTCTCCATGTGTTGGACCGTATAGGAAAGCTTAGAAGGAACAGTTGAGCAAGTTTGCTTGTTGTCCCTGTATGTGTGTGTGTGTGAGGGGGGGGGGGGTGGGGGTGGTTCCTCTGGGTACTCTGGTTTCCTCCCACCGTCTTCAAACGCATCGAAGACTCCAAATTTCCCCGAGGTGCGGCCGAGAGTGGATGGTGCGCAGGCCTGTCCAGGAAGTGTTCCTGGTCTTCACCGTACGTGTGCGGGACGGAGGCCTTTGTTGTGTCTTTACTTGTTCGTCCTTGTATTCGTTTAAAAGAACCTCCTCCCCCTGCCCCTTTCCCCGCCATCCTCCACCGAAAAATAGCATCAATATGGGCGCTAGCTTCCTGCGAGTACGAAAACAATGTGGTCAATAAAAACAAACCCAACCTTGGCGCGCCGAGTCAACTCATTAAAACGTAAGAAGGACTCCATAACAAAGACTTTCCATTTGTATAAACATCTTTTATTGGATATTTTGACTCGCTAGATCTGGTTTTTTTTTTTTGGCCCACTTCTCCGCTTCCTCAGAAGAGTCACAGATTTGGGCTCCGGTCCAGGACCAGGACCAGACCAGACCGGTCGGTCCTCAGGTCACTGGTAGATTTGTTGCTAACGTTTGGATTCAAAAGTCTACGCTTGGTCCAGTCCGTCTAAACCATTTGTTTCAGACAATGGTGTTACAAGAATAAACAAGGGAGGGCTGTATTTGATATACAAACGGTCGTACGACGATATAAACACATTTGACCCTTGCGATGTTTGTCAGTCATCGGTACCAGTGGGCAAATTTCACCGTTCCACATTCATAGGCTCTCAAAATCCGCCGCTTGGCTTGTGCCTTACAAAACAACACACTTCAGTTTTACATCATGGAAACACAGGTCCTCAAATGGCGGACATAGATATCTACTTACAGCGAAGGCTCAGTGCTCGGTGCTGATCCTTCATCCAGTCGTTTCAACATGAACGTTTTTCCTCTGATAACCCCTCAGATTAACATCGGGCGCCGTCCTTCCAACATCGGCTAAACTGTTCGGAAACGCGGGGGAATGTGCTGATGATGTCGCCGCATGGGAGCTCAACCAATGCTTTTCACAGTTTTGGAGGCAAACCGATTCCTCACCATCCCTCCGTCACAACCCTCAAAGCGCAACAAGGCATTTCGAATTCAGTCATCCACAACGTTCATTACCGTTTCTGGGAAATCTCCCCAAGAGAGTTAGCATTAACTAGCAGTATCTGGTTGTTTCCGATCCTGCTAACCTAAACTAGGGAGATTTGCGATGTAGACAAATGTTTTGTGTCATTTTGGGATCTCCGCGATTCAAGTTTTGGTATTAGTGCGCAAGCTAGCTAGCTAATTAGCAACATTAGCTTTGCCTCTTTGATGGGTGTTCTGTGGCCTACACGGTTTTGTATCTGGACACCACTCTATATTTTGTAAGAACTATGTGATGAGTAAAATTTCACCTCGTAATAACCTAGGAAACTGAAACGGGTGCAAACAACAACAACCACAGACGTGTTTTAGAGAACGTAGCATCATGATCATCGGCGCTATCTGTCTTTGTTTGTCCTGACACTGCAGTGGAACACATTGCATGATATATAATGGCTTACAACGGAAATTAAATGGGTTTTGGTTTTTTTTAAAAGTTGCCAACAATGCAGTTGATCGTAATGACCAGTCGGCACATGTTAAAATGTTTTTGCGCAAGCTCAATCATAATGGTACCGACTCCTCTGTTCACATCTCGTATTTCCTCTGGGATCTTTCAGTGAAGATCCACAAACACACCTACTATAAATGTCTACGGGCCTAGTGACACTTATTTTGGCTTTCACTTTGAAGTCTACTTTCAGATCTACTCTGTAAGGCACTCGCCGGTGGCAAAAAGAAGGCAGAAGGAAGTTGGGTGTTGGGATATGACAGGAGACGCTCTTACCGACAAGACAATCAGAAAACTCTTTTTTCCTTAAAATAAAAGATTTTTTGAGCTGTTATGTCAGCAATAAAACAGGAAAAGCCTTTTTCCCCCGGAGGGATTCTGGAAAAGATCTGGAAATCAAAAGCAAAAGTGGCAGTTTGCTTTGAATAGCTGGTGACACCCCCCCCCAACCCCCCACCCCGACCCACCCAAAGGTCTTCCAAAATCCAAACATCCATCTTTGCACTGAAAACAACCTCCCGAGAAGTTTCACATTTCAACATTTTTTTTTTTTTTTTTTTTACAAAAGTACCACCAAATCATTTAACACACCGTGGTTCCCCTTATTTCTACACTCAGACATACAACAAAGTCCAATTCTTGAAACATACACACACTCACACACGCACAGTACAGCACACACGATAGTTTCTTGAAGTTATTTGGCACCAAAGTGGCTTTAAAACAGATATTTCGAGGAGAGAAATGCCCACAAGGAAGCGTATGAGGAGCGAAACTAAAAAGAGGCGTTTTTTTTTTTTCCATCTCAGTCTTTTGTGTCCGGAGGTCGTCCCATGCCCGACTCTGGTGTGAAACCTTGCAGCGCCTCCGTCCGCGGTTCGAGGAGACGCGAGCACAGGAGATGTCACCAGCCTTAAGGTCATATTGCTTCAGAGTCGAAAGGTGCGGTTCGCGAGACCCGAAACCTCAAGAAGTCTACTGAGAAAAACGGAAAAAAACCAAAAAAAAACAAAGAGCGTGTGCACTAAATCCATCTCTCCTGGAAGGCGACATGTTATAAATCTTTGATATGGTCAAGCGCTTACATAAAAGCTGGTCAGCTGGGCTCAGAAGGCAAAGAATAATATAGGTACACAATGACTCAGTGGCGACAAGTGATTAATAGTACGTAGCGCAGAAGATTCATTTACACTTCAGGTGTGTAACGGCACTTATACCCGTGGACAGCTCTCCCGTCTTCCAGCCTCTCCCACCTCGGGTTTTACGTTTTACAGAGCGCTTACGGAACAGTAATGGTCTGCTCTGAGAGTTCCGAAGGTCGGCGTCTCCCCCGTACGTCGATAATTGAAACTCTGAATGTTGATCCCTCGGACCGAGCCTCTGGAAACGAACGAAACACCAATAGCCGTCGGCTTTTTTTTTCTTTTTTTGGGGGGGGGGGATTAAAGACGCTGTCGGAGTTGAGCAGGACCGGCGAAACCTGGCGAACTTCGCCGACCGTTCGGCTGCAGGGCGACTATTGGCACCAAAAGAACGTTCCGTGCGAACAAGACAACGACGCCAACGGGGGGAACTGTGTGCATATCGTGTTTTTGATTCCGTTCCTGCGCAGCCTACATTTCCCCTAAAGAATAGAGGCGAAAACAAAGTCTTTAAATGATAGATTTTCGACACCACCCGCAGTGACCTGCCGGAATCCGGCCACCCGGCCTCCGATCGTGTTCTCGTAGTTTGTTGGACATGTCGGCAAATGGAGCCAATGACTGGATTCAATACGTTTTCCACACTCAACCACCTTCACGTTCGGATTTATTTGAAACCTTTTTTTTTTTTTGAGAGAGAGAGATCGAAGGATACTTGAGTCACTTTGAGTCCAAACCAAAACCAAAACTGCAGCATTTCAGATTTACATGAACGGGCGGGAGGGGTGGGGCACTGGAACTGTACACATGATAAAAGAAAAATCACGCTAAAAAAATAAAATAAAAAGCAATTCGCCGTCCATGTGACCACGCGATTGGGCAGCCGTGAGTTCTCACGCGGCAACGAAAAGCTGGTCCTCTGCAACACAGTGGCACTCGCGCGCGCGGGATAAAACGTGGCGGACCCCGATCGACACTCTCCGGGACAGAAAAACGAAGCGGTACCGCGTGGGTCCGTCAAAAACGATACAAATTCCATGTGGCATACGCAAAAACTAAAAAGGAGCGATTTTTGGACTAACTCGTCGTACCCTGAATTCCCTCAGACTCGGCTGTGCCGCCGAGGCCCTCGATCGTACCGTAGCGGGTTTTCCTCGGCTGATCATTATTATTATCATGATTTCTTTACTCCGGCTCCGAGGCGAAGGTTCACCCGAGGCCCGTTTTCGCACGTCGGGGTGAAACCGCTCGGCTGCTCCGATACGAGATCGGGCTCTCCCGGCCTCCGTTCGGCGCGGAGGCCGGAGAACGGGCCTCGGATCGGACGGCGGAGGCCCTTCCGCCCCGCATCCGGGGAAAGGAGCGGTCGCGGGGCGGGCTCGGCTTTCGGTCCGAACGTCCGAGGGGGGACGAGCGGCGAGAAGGAACGATCCGGCAACGCGTCGCGACTCCGATCGCCTGGAGAAAAAACCAAAAGCGCGCGGCGTGAGAAGAGCCCGACTCGGGAAGAAAACAACACAAAAAAGCCTTCGATTTCACGGAGCTCTCGTCCCCGGCACCTCTTCGTCTGGGACGCTGCGGTGCAGGCCGGCACTTCGCTCTGCACCCCCCTTTTCCACGCTTCCCTCGCTTTGTCCAAATCCTCCTCGAGTCCCGCGCCGCCTCCTCCCCCTCCGGTCCCCTTTGTGGCAACAGCTATCCTGTGGAACCTCCGGCCCCCCGCCCCCCCCCCTTACCCCCCCACCCCTCCCGCCCACGTCGGTCCACATGGTCGAAACATTCGCGAGAGTCCCCGAGCTCGCCCTCCTCTCGAGTCCCGCGGACGGAGCACAGCGCTCCGTTCGCTCCCCTCCTCCGCGCCGCTCAGGGGTCAGAGGTCGGTGACCTTGTTCTCCAGGGCGGCGGCGATCTGCTGCAGGCGCAGGGTGAGCTGCTTGTTCTGGGCTGCGGGGTCCTCGTCCAGCGACTGGATGATCTGAGGACGACCGGGGGGGGGACACAGAGTGAAGCCAGGCACAGAAGACATAAGGCCGGAGCTCAACAGGCACAGGGAAAGCTGCCGAGAGGGCAGAAGCGCGTCCTCACCACGTCGTAGTACTTGCTGGCGTACTGGTACAGCTGATGTAAGGCCACCTGGGTGTTCAGCTTGTCTGTGTGTTCCTGCAAAAGCAAACCAAACACACACCAAAGAACAAATCATCCACCACCGGTCAAATCGGGTCTACTTACAGATTGTTCTCTGCTTGAGAGCTACCACTACATGTCATTGTCATCGCTAGAAAATGAAAAG